>JAPQRP010000020.1:27445646-27457806 GCA_037367295.1 Apogon hyalosoma
AGATAGATAGATAGATAGATAGATAGATAGATAGATAGATAGATAGATAGATAGATAGATAGATAGATAGATGAGGACAGCTTATATTTGATGCCTGACCTACATTGGAGGATATTAGTCTCTGGAGGAATCTGACTTGTGAATCGTTTCCTATTTCAGAAGGCCTATTGAAAACCTCAGTGAAAGTCCTTTCAGCTCTTTTAACAGGCTGAAAAACAGTATTAGGGCGAAGGTAAGAAAGGTCAATACTTTCTGCCTCAGTGTAAATTGAATAACATTGTCATGGCTCTTGTCTTTGGCTTGTGAAGATCACAGAACATGAATATATTTTATCTAGTGAAGTGCCAAATGTGGAAAAATCCAAATAGTTTGATAAAAAAGATTTTGTGATTGCATTTTCTGACAGATAAATGAAAACTGTACACTCCATTTTTCACAATGTTTCTTCATCTGGAGACAAACAACTCATTTTGATAAGTAATCAATATTACCAGAGTGTCTGTCCATACAATTTAAACCTGCATGGTTTTTGCTATGATTTACCTAAACTAATAATGAGTGCTCACATCTGATAACAGCAGTTTCAACATCAATATTCAAAATGCTTCAGTGAGCAGCTGACGCTAATACGCAGTGGGACTGTGAATGGTGTAGAGCATGTTGTGCAAAATATTAATTTGACTGAAAACCTGCCGTTGACCGTACCGTACCATCTTCATCCACTCATCCGGGTCTGGGTTGGTCATGGGGGCAGCAGTCTCACTAGAGGAGCCCAGACAGCCCTCTCCTCTCGCCCTCTTCCACCAGCTCTTCCAGGGGAATCCGGGGGCGTTCCCATGCCAGCCAAGACATAATTCCTCCAGCGTGTCCTGGGTCGGCCCCGATGTCTCCTCCCAAACTGACATGCCCAAAACACCTCCCCAGGGAGGCATCTGATAGGCATCCTCACAAGATGCCCAAACCACCTCAACTGGCTCCTCTGGACGTGGAGGAGCAGCGGCTCTACTCCAAGTCCCTCCCAGATGTCCGGGCTCCTCACCCTATCTCTAAGGCTGAGCCTGTGACGGAAACTCATTTTGGCCACTTGTAATCACAACCTTGTTCTTTTGGTCATTACCCAGAGTTCCTGACCATTGGTGAGGGTTGGAACAATGATCGACCAGTAAATCGAGAGCTTCACCTTTCGTCTTAGGTCCACAGCGGTTTAACATCCACATCACTGCAGACACTGCCCTGATCCACCTGCTAACCTCCCACACCATCCTACCCTCACTTGTAAACAAGATCCCAAGATTCTTAAACTCCTCCACCTGAGGCAAGACTTCCTTCCCGACCCAGAGTGGGCACTCTAACCTTTTCCAACTGAGGATCATGGCCTCAGACTTGGAGGTGCTGATCCTCACACTCAGCTGCGAACCACCCCAGCAAGAGCTGGAGGTCGCTGCTTAATGAAGCTAAGAGGACCACATCATCTGCAAAAAGCAGAGACGAGATCCTCCCACCATCGAACTGGACCCCCTCCACCACCCGGCTGCACCTAGAAATTCTGTCCATAAAAATTATGAACAGAACTGGTGACAAAGGGCAGCCTTGGTGGAGTTACACCCTCACCGGGAACAGGTCCAACTTATTACCAGCTACATGGACCAGGCTCGCACTCCTTCGGTAAAGGGACTGAATGGCTGCTAGCAAGGCCAGTGACTGTCTGTTTTAAAGGTTTTTGTTTCTGTCAGCCAGCAGAAATGTTAAGTAGGTCAACACTTTAGTCATCTTTTTGCATTCTTCCAATATTGCAGAATTCTTAAAATAGCTGAAAATAACTTTGTGTTTAATGGACGGATGCTGCAGTGAGCACTCATTAACTCCTGCATGAGGTTTTTCTCAGTATCTTGTATTAACTTTAGACTTTGATCCTTAACATTGTGACAGTGCCAACATTTAGATGTTTATGTGAATTATGTTACTGGTAAAAGTGGAGCCACAGATTAGAGAGTTTTGTATTTGGTAGGCGCTAGAACTTGCCGATCCTCATGCATGATTTTAAAGTGAAATTTAATTTGACATGGCTGTACTTGTGATGTCCTCGTGGAGGTGGCTTGTGGGATTTTTGCCCAGCAAACTTGATTTAGCAAATGAGATAGGCACTGGCAACATTTCTCAAATTCCCATTTTATTTAGAGATTTAATCTCAGTTGCTTCTTGAAATAGATCGGAGCCCCAAGGAATATTTTATGCATAAAGTGGTTTTCAAAATAGATTTTTTTTTTCAGCTGTGCTGCATCAGCGCCAGCGAATGCAGAAAATCATGCAATGATTTAATGGCAAACATATTCTTTCTTATATTAATGACAAATCTAAAAGCCATGCTAGGATGCAAATGTATACTTCTTTAGTCTTTTGAGATATCATAGAGACAAGATGCAGAAATATTAGTATCCATGTTATCATACAAACTTGGTGAACTCACTCCACCTGCCTCCTCATATTTGCCTGGTGTGTGTGTGTGTGTGTGCGTGCGTGCGTGCGTGTGTGTGTGTGTGTGTGTGTGTGATAATAAGGATCCCAGACATAGATGACAGCATCTGTCGCATTTTGGCCTGGTGTATCAGAAGCTTTCTTTGTCTTGACACCAACTTCATTACATGGAAAGAGAGAACAGATAAAGCTTGAAACACTGGATGGTATTTTAGCTGATTTATTCTTCCTCAAGGCTGGGCAAGATTATCATCAACAGGGAAAGGTCAGCAGGACGGCTGGAACTAATGGAGCTAAGTTGAGCTGAGGTGTTACAAGGCTTGTTTAAAGAAAAAAAAACAAAAAAAAACAAAAAGGAAAGCAGATCCCTGGAATCATAGGAAAACAAGGATGATTTCAACACATTTATCTTTTAATTTAAGATACAACACAGTTAAGGGTTGTATTTTATGTTTTTAAGTAAGGCAGTTACTTTCAATTTTCTGCAGGTTAGAGGACCTCTTTGTCTGAATACTCTGAGCAAACTGAGCAAGAGCACAAAAAATTTAATATTTTTGGATAAAGGTTATGACACATTGACTTTCATGACTTATGATAAGTTTTGCCTGTGACTAGGTGAGACTCACCTAGGGAATTTTGTGATCTATTTTCAGGATGCTCACTGAACAACAGCACAAGGCAACCTGCCATTAAAACCTGCACAGAGTTCAGGTTCTCAGAAGAGTTTTGTGACATTGACCTCTTCCCCTAGGGGACAATAAAAGAAATCAGGAAACTTGAATCTTATCTCTCAGTGGTGCCTGTAGTGTATTTGGTGTCATGCAGAGTGAAAAGTTGCAGAGACATGGGGGTGAATTAAAGATACAAGACAATGGAATAAATCAATGAGTAGCATCAACAGGATTCATGTCGCCTCATTACTGCTTTGACATTCTACACACAGCAAGTATACTTTTTTTCTTGGCTCAGATCAGAAGCAAATGAGTAATTAAAATAAAACCCTTTTTGATGGTTAGTTCTCACTCAGGTGAAGAACTTTCAGGCTGAAATTCAGAATGTGTTCCATTAACTGTAAGTTAGAAGTCGACATCATTGGTGGAGTCACCGGAGAAGCATGACGCTGGGAAGAGAGCGCTGGAAACTTGGAGAGAGAGATTGACTCTAATTCTAACACTGTGTTAGACTGCAGCACTCATGAGTCCTCTTAATAGTCCTAGAGATAAGCACATTTGGTCGCTTTGGGAGAGTAAATTGAATTCAATCACAGACTTCTGAAGATATGGGTGTGAGTGTGCAACTGGATATGACCAGAAAAAACGGGGCCATGCTTAGATAAGTTGATTGAAAATCATGAGGCCCACATGTGCAAAATGTATCTGGAAAATGAAAACAACTTCCACTGAGAGTAAGGGGATGCTCTGAATGATTAAGGCTTGTGACAACACATAATGTGGTCTCGAGAATATATGGGGAAATAAGCTTTTATTTATCAGAAACATTATTTGTCTTTAGGACTGATGTTATAGAATAAATATTAAATCTCTATCTTGTTTTAAAATATTAGATAACATATTATGATAGGAGAGTACTTTTTAAACAAGGCTTTATACTAAAAGGCGTGTTTGTCTACCCATCACAGTGGTCTCATGGGTATTATGTGTCTGTCATGCCCCTCCAGTTACCAGCTTACAGTCTGTTTTTAAGTGATGAGTGTCCTGTCTCTCCATATTCCCAGTTCTAAGGGTTTTTGAGCAACAGCATGAACACATACAAACTATACTGTTTACCTTTGTTTATGTCACACACACACACACACACACACGCACGCACACACACACACACACACATTTTGTTATATGCCAACTGTTACTTACTGGATGAAAGTTATAGTGCATTGAACATCTGCTCTATCTCTGCTCAGTGGGACTGTGCAGTTCTGTGGTGCAATGTTGATTATATTGTTTATTCCAGTTTGCAATCGTAATTTAGTTTTCTTACCACTTATTATTATTATCATTAAGTATTTCTACTACTACATCACTACTGTTTTTGTGGCTATTGTTATCACTATTTTTCTTTGCTTTTTGTCTTGTAATACTTCCTGTGTGCACATTCGAAGTTGTGCTGTTTCTGGAATCTTAAATTCCCAAAGAGCTCTGCCCAAAGGATAAATAAAATTCTATCTAATCTAATCTAATCTAATCTAATCTAAACTAAACTAATCTAAAGTAAGATACCAGAGGCAGACTAGGATGTGAGACTAACTTGACTAAGACAAGTGAAGGACTTGCCTGGTTTGTTCATCCCATATAGGCCAAGGCCGTATCACTGTGGTCTGGGTTCGACTCTGGTCCGAGGCCGTTTGCTCTGTGACAGTCCCCTCCTCTCTTTTACCCCACATTTTCTGTCTCCGCTGAATCTATCAAATAAAGGCAAAATGCCCCAAAATTATCTTAAAAAAGAAAGACTTGACTGAGACCTGTGGTAGATGACTTGTCAAGTCATTCTGCTCACACACGACACAGAAAGGTCACATTTTAGTTTTGGGACATGATCTGCAATGGAACGTGCTCCACTCAGTGTAAAGCAGCTTCCAGTGGAAATAAGAGACAGGAAGGTGTTGAAGAATGCAGCAGGCTAATCAGTAATATACTAATGGATTATTAACACTTGTATAAATACTATGGTTTGATGTGTTAGTATTCACATCAGCCACTTCAACTGCACTACACACTGACAATGGTTTCATTTTACTGCTGCGTTCATACACATTACTTTTTATGCTTTGCTTGTTTAAGGTTGAGCTCAAGTTGGACTACTTAAAAAACTGTTGGGTGTTTAATCCACGGCACTGGTCAATCATTTATAGATCACAATGGCAGATTTAATAACAGGCCCCCTCAGCGCCGCACGTACCCCCGTTTGATTCTGTTATGACCACTCTGGGAATCTTGGAGTCTTCCACATTGTAGCCCATAGTGTTACTTGCTATAAATCTGCTGGTATTTGTGTTCTAATTTAAAGTAATGTTTATTACCCTGCACCCTGAAGGGGAGGCAAGAGGTATTGTTTTTAGTTCAGTTTGTTTGTTTGTTTCTTAACAGTCTGGCAGCAAAACTACTGGCTGAATTCATACCAAATTGGTTTGTAGATTGTTTGTGACCCAGAATAGATCTCATTACATTTTGGGAAAAGTAGGTCAAAGTTTAAATTTTTTAGGAATTTTTCAATTCTTTTTTTCCCCATTTACTTATAATGGGTGACATTTCACCTGTTTGTAGCAGCAAACTATTGGTTGAATTCAAACCAAATTTTGTTTATAGATTGCCAGAGACCCAAAATAAATGTCATTACATTTTGGGGAAAATAGGCCAAAATTTCAATTTCTTATGAATTTTTTTTTAAAATTTCTCCCATTTACTTATAATGGCAATTACATTCACATGTTGTCACCCCTCTATCTGTCTGCTGTTGTCTCTCTCTCTCTCTGGTCCTTTAACTTGGCCACACCTCCTCGTTCTGTCGATGGCACTCACCTGTGGACGCAGCTGCGTCTCATTAGGCTGGGTGTATTTAGGCTCCACTTAGCTTCTGTTCTTTGCTAGATTATAATCATTCTGTCTGCAGTCTTGTTCAGTCTAGTCTCAGTCCATAGTCCATAGTTCTGTCTGTCCAGTCTCAGTCAGAGTCCAGAGTCCTGTGCTCCATGTCCCTGTCCAGAGAGTTCCACGTCCTGGTCAGCAGGTTGTTTCTTGTCCCGGTCTGGAGGTTTTTCTATTTTTTTCACTGTCACTATTCTTATTTTTTCAGTAAAGACACTTTATCATACAGCCTCTGTGTGCTGCACTTGGATCCACCTGCTTCCCGCCTGACACATGTCTATAAAAACATCAGTTTGCTTCAATTTACTTCAAACTTGGGACATATATAGAGGCAGTTGATATGCTGACATCAGCACACACATAGACATGATGACATCAGCTGGATCGATGCCAAAATAATCTACAATACATGCAAGGGGCGGAGTTTGTTGTGCCTGGAACCACTTATTACAAGTGTGTTATTAAATATTTTGAATGATAATAAATGCATATTATAATAATTGTAATTACTATACATAGTAATGCAACACCTCTACTATTTCCTGTTGTTTCTAATTTTAAATTATTTGAAATGCTGTGGAATTCAATGCCATAACTGAGTCAAACCTTATTAAAGCCAACTCTTTACTTTGGTTCCAGACATGGTCACATTAGTTAGGCTAAATTGTATTCATTTAATTAGTGTATGATAATTAATTTACTTCGCCCCCTTGAGCCCCCACCAGGGCTCTGACCCTGGACCCCAACATTTTCATGGGGTAGACCCTTCCATTTTTTCTGGATCTTCCACTGGATCATCATTAGTCTGTAGTGTTGTTGTCTTGTAAGAGCCACGTTTTTCCAATGAATTCTCCAGTCAAACCATGAGAAAATCAGTGACTTACAATGGGCAGGATTAAAAGCTGTCAGACACATGTAATGGAAAATAAAATAAGATATTGGAAATGCTCAAGTTTTGTATGTAAATATTTCAGTATATTTTAGCTTTGATGGAATATTTGTGTGAAAAAAGTAGCTGAAATGTGTTTCACTTTAGAGCTGTTTACACCTATAGGTCTATATTTTACTTTCAGTGTGCTCTGTATTGTTCACATAGGAGGCTCAACTTCAACAGATGTTTGCCTGAATTGACTCATCACTTCATTGACCTTTTAAAGGGACTTGACTTGATTTTCACCACAGAAACTTCAGACTCACTTGAAGTACTACTGTACTACACCTTGTTGCTGTGGTACTTTTGTGACTTCCTCCCACGTCTGTAAAAATAAAATTATGGCAGTGAAATATTATTTAGCCTATACAACACAGGTGTCAAAGATACGGCCCTTGGGCCAAAACCTGCCTGCCACAGGGTCTAATCCAGCCCGTGGGATGAATATGTGAAATGCAAAAATTACACTGAAAATATTAACAATCAAGGATGTTAAAATTATTTTAGTTCAGGTTCCACATGCAGACAAATATGATCTAAAGTGGGTAAAACCAGTAAAATAACATCATCATAACCTGGAAATAATTTACATTTACAAACTATCTTTTCACAAAAAATATGAATAACCTGAACAAATATGAACAACCTGAAATGTGTTAAGAGCAATTTTAACAACATTCTGCCCGTTATTAAATGTTTTGTGTATTTGTAGCTCTACTGTGATCTGTAAGTTGTAATCACATGTGTAAATGATAAAGTGAGGCATAATATTGTTAAAATTACAAATATTTTTCTCGAGACATTTTAGGTTAGACAAAAGATAACTTTGTAGACGTAAACATTTTCATGATGTAACTGCACTATTTTCATTGTTATTATTTCACTGGTCTGGTCCATTTTAGGTCACACTGGGCCGAATGGGACCCCTGGACTAAAATAAGTTTGACACCCCTGCTGTACAATAAGGCTTCATCATTTAGCTATAAATCCTAAACTTTGCTTATGTGCTTCCTGTCCTTGCATTTTAGTACGTTTACAAACCCTGTTGTATATACTAATACATCCTCCACTTTGTAAACATAAGCCATAGGGTGTATCTGTATGGGGTCTCTTTCACCTTAGGGGCTTTTGATGTAAACTACATGACATTAACAAGCTCCGTGTCTGACCTGTTCCAAAAAAAATTAATCCATCTGAAGATTAAAAAGTCAGGTTGGTTTCTGTCAATACTATGTCAGTGTCCTGCTAATGAGGGACAATTAGACATTATAAGATTTAAGTGTCATGAGGACATCATTAGGAATCAGAGAAAGGTCAGCACCAAGGGTGATGTGCAACCTTCCACTACCACTTCCTTCCCAGGGGAAAGTTAGTATTGATCGAACAGTGCAACATCAATGAAAGCAGCTGATATACATGTTAAAGAGGCAATTTATAAGATTTAGAATAAAAAATGTACTACATCTATCAGCACTAGGGGGTAGGTATCACTGCTATCATATAATCTTCACATGTGCCTGTAAATTATATTACTACTTGTTTTGATAACATAGCAACAAGAAAATAATCCATATATCAGCATGATTTCACATGTTTTACGGTTTGGTTTCTGTTGTCGTTTTCAGTGTCGAAGGCATTGTAACCCTTATTTCTGGTGTAGAAGCGTCCTCCAGTCTCTCGGCGCAGTGGGTAATAAGCGGGTTACAGTTGCAGTCGTTCAACATCTTTATTCCTCTCACCAACATGGCATGACAGTACATTCAGTTCCACTCAGTGCTCTAACACACCGGCACACATGTCCTCTCCCCTCTCTCTCTCTCTCTCTCTGAGGACGACACACAAAACATGTCCATTGAGAACAAAAACAGGTACGAATCTTCCCTCTTAAAAAAATGGGATGGACTAAACTAAATGCTAAGCACGTACACAAAGAAAATAATAATGTAAGTGCGAAGAGTGATGATGAAATGAGCCAAAAATAATAATGTAGAATTAAAATTACTGACATAAATATAATTTAACATAATGTACAGCTCAGCTTAAAACACAAGCACAGGGCGAATAAATAATAAAATAATGACATGTGCACTATATATGATAACTTTGCTCACAACATGTTCGGACGTTTGACATAGCCAGCATCTTTTAATGTTACACAGTTTGACCAAAACAAACATTCAGTCATTAGCTTGTTTTGTTATCCCAGGGTACCGTTATCACAAATGTTACTCTCGCGGCAATGAATCACAAACATGGAACAGTCTAGAGCTGCATAACAGAGATGAGGAATTTACAAAGTATAACACATAATATAAGCAGCACAGCTGGAAACACACTATCCAATGTGTGAAACCTGTAAATTAATATTCTTCTCAATATCACATCATCATGGCTCATGTATATCTGACTGGAATTACAATTGTTCATTCTGTTAAAACAATATGTTACTCGTGTATTTTCATGGTTTGTGATAGATTTTGAGCCTCATTTTTCAGCTCAACCGTGATGCTGTTGAAGCAAGTAAAGCACAAATATAAAAGCAGAGGTCATAGCGGTAAGACAGCTTTCTGTCAAATATTAGGATGGAAATCATGTCCAAGGTAAGCTTTAATCAGCCTGTTTTTAAGGTTATAAGCAGCCTGGCCAAAAACAGTACCCACCTGGATTTAACTGGGTTTAACTAAGGAAACACTTCAGATCCCCCCAGTGGATAATTACTACAGTGATTTAAATGTTTTAGCTGTACACAAATTATGTAACCCATAAAGACCCAAACAACCACCATAGATCAAAATCATCTACTGATCTAAACTGTTTAATGCCTGTTGATCCACTAATCCTATCAATACATGTAAATAATTGGTGTAAAATGCAGTTTATCATCTTTTCATGGTTGTCAGATATGACCCATTTGGATGTTCAGAGGCTCCGTAGTTACCGTGGAAACACTGTCATCTTCTACAAGATTAATTCACTGGTAAAACCCATGGAGTTTGATCAGTGACAGTGGATGGACACACTGGGTTTCTGTTCAGTTAATGACAGTTTTACTGAAAAAGTCACTTTTTTCTTCAGTTTTCATTATTTTTCATATAATAACCACTGAATTTTACTCTGAGCTTTTATGAACATCTATGTGAACAGTGAATTAAATATAGGAAAATACATGATTTTAACTGAAAAAAATATAAATTACAAAGGATAATATTATAATAAATGGTGATGAATCACTTAAGAATGGTTAAAATAGAAAGAAAAAAATTCCACACAAATAGCACTGGGTATTTATGGGTTAATGTTAAAGGATGCTGATGATGTTCTGACAAGATTCTCATTTCTTCTTTTACCATCACAGAAGCCTTGTCTCATGATCATGGAAAAGATATTACTGTCAGGCAGGAAGCGGGTGGACCACAATGCAACACACAACGGGTGTGAATGATATAGTGTCTTTATTGAAACCTTCGGGACAGTGACGTGGTGGAACCATCTGGACGAAGACGTGGAACAGGACGACGGGCAGGTGGAAACAGGAACCAGACTGGAGTGACTGACTTGTACTGGAGAATACTGAGACTGGACTGAAACAAAACTGCGACCAGGATGATTATCAGCTAGCAATCAATAGAGAGCAGAGTGGAGACTAAATACATCCAGCCTGATGAGCCCCAGCTGCGTCCACAGGTGAGTGTAATCAACAGAATGAGGAGGCGTGTCAAAGTTAAAGGGCCAGAGACAGAGAGGAAGCGCTAGAACAGATAGAGGCGCGACAGGTACTCTGTTTGGCCTGCATAGAGCAAAGAAAATGATTAAAGCCCAACTATTATTCCTTTTTTACCCAATTTAAAATGGTTCTTTATTAGCTAAAGTTACTATGTGTAACTGAGTATGTTTCAAAAACCTTACTCTGTTTACTGGGCTCTTTCCACAACGCGTCATTTTTGGACCCCAGAACATGAATATTCAAGAATCAATGATTGACGTCCCGGCCAGCCAATCGCGTGATTAGTTTGACGTTGCCAGAGCAACTTGCTAGGTTTGCCATCAACGTGACTACTGCCGGAAGGCACACTTCAAGAACGACCGCGTTAGCCATATGAGCAACAAACTACTATATGATAGTAAACAGATTCATGTAATAACATGATCATACTGAGTGAACCAAAACACGTATTCCTCTGAGTGTAGGCACATTTTAATGTCATTCTAAACATGGACAGAGCCTGGCTAACTCCAGACACAGCTTTAGCTGCTGTAGTGCTAAACCACAATCAAAAATCATTCGCTGCCATTGCTAAAAGAAAATAAAGTCAGATCAGAGCAGGACGACAGCACAGAGAAACCATGACCATAAAATGTGTAACCACATCAACGCTGACAAATACCACTTGCTAAATATTATTATATCCCCGAAAAGAGTTTCGGGGATATTATGTTTTTGGTCCGACCGCTGTCGCAGGATATCCTTCGTGTGAACGTGATAACTTGAAAAATATTTGGTTTAGAAATTCCATATTTTCCATATCAATGAATATCATGGAGAAGAAGAACGGATTCGATTTTGGACGATTTACCATTTCTAGATTGCCCACAAGGGGCCGCTCAAAAGTTTAAAATCACTAAACACTCTTTTGTTCATATCTCTGGAACTATTTGTCTGACTGACTTCAAATCAAGTGCAAATGGAAGGTCATGACCTGGGGATGCCTCTCATCTTCCTCTTCAAATTTATAGTACTGGTTTCTACATCAATCTATCAAAGAAAGCAAACATTCATTTGACTTATGTTTTCACTGTTTTTTTTCGGATGGTGGGTACAGCTCCAGCCACAAGCCTCAGTTTTTTGGCAAAGCCTGCAGTGAACTGACCTAAGTTTGGGAAACAATCGCTGGAGAAGTGGTTGCACAAATATGTAATTTTTTTCTGAATTGCTCCGGAACATTGCCATCATAAATAACATTAATCCAGCCTGATCTACCGCAGGAGTTCAGTGTGGAGTTTAATGTTCCTCTGTGCATCTAAGGATGGAATAGCTCACCCATGAATTCGACTTCATCTTGTAATAGTAGGTACTGTAACTGGACTGGCATGCCATAGAATGTACACACTTTGGGGTGGTGGTGGTTTGGGGGGAAGGGGAGGGGGTATTGAT
>JAPQRP010000020.1:27462999-27493585 GCA_037367295.1 Apogon hyalosoma
AAACAGGTAGGCCTCACCCACAGTTAGTTTGTGTTTTTAGTGTAGGTCTGTGTTAAACAGGTAGGCCTCACCCACAGATAGTTTGTGTTTTTAGTGTAGGTCTGCCGCTGAGCATGTTCTCCCAGGTTCAGACTGAAGTGCCAGGCTGATGTTTTGCCTCCAGGACATGAATCCATCCGTACTTTCTGGCCTGTACTGGAAGCCTGTCTCACACCAGGGTGATCAGCTGGATTATTTAATGTTTCCATAGGACAGCCAATGCACTGTCCCTCTGGGTGTTCAGCTGTATGAACTTCATCCAGGACTTTGTTTTAACCCTCTGTTACTGAACACACTGTAAACGTAACTGAACAAAAATTGTTACCCCGACCAACTGACTTTTGCATGGTTCATTTTATCCTTTCTTAGGCAGGAGGATGAGCTGTGGGGAGTGTGCGTGGGATTCACCTGTATGTGGGGTAGGCCCATGGCGGCGGTCACATGAGTGTTTTGTCCCTTTTTGTTTAATAATATTGTAGTGTATGTTGTGTTTGTTTTTGTGGGGTTTTGCTCACAAGGTGATCACACGTTGGTGTAGAGTAGTGGACTGTGATAGAACCTCCCCACAGTAAGTACCCCGCTTGGCTCTTATTTTAGCTTATTTTATCTTGTGTCTATTTTAAAAATAATTTGAACTTTGAATTAATGATTATTTAAATAAAGGTAACTTGTCTTTTAACTGTTTCTTTATTTCTTAGGTTTTATTTCAATTTCATTATGTATCAATAAATGATAAATTAGTGAAAGTGAATTCACATCTCTTGCTTTTCCTTGAATCCATAAATTTGTTTTGTGCCGGCACAGCCAAGTGCTGTCACTGCAGGTCACAATTGCATGTTACAAAGTATTGCATGCAAGTTCATAGCCAAACATTATTCCTTTACTTTTCTGTCGACCAGTCTAGGCTCTCATTTTATTTCCACTGTTTTTTTTTTTTGGGTTTTTTTTAGCACTTTTATCCTTTGTCACCAAACTTCTCATGCTGGGAGCATGTGGAGGTGGTGGTAAAGTTCTTCACTCATCATTGCATTTACTGTTCACTGTTGCATTTGCACTTCCACCGAGAGACTACCTGTCATTCCACGCGACTGAAAAGAAGTTGTAATATGCCCTCTGGAGAGCGCCCACTTCTTTCTCTGATGTTTGACTGAAGGCAGACTGGACACTACACTGAGTAACCATGCCTCTTGAGGAACAAAATAGTTTTTAGCAAATCCGCCTTAAATCATCAGATTTCAGAGACTGTCCCTGACAGACCATCTGCAGTTCCTTTCTTACTTCCATTCAGAAATGTTGGTAGTCCCAGAAAAAAGAAGAGGGAAACAATTAATGAATTTCAATCATATAATTCACACCTCAATAAATTTACACTATTGCCCATAAAAAATATAATTTAGTTTTCATACACATTCCTCTTTTTATTCCTATTTATACATGTCAGTAATCACCTTTGACCAGATGCAATAATTACATACTGACTCCCAGTTACACTTTATCAAGAACTAGAAAAGCAGACCTCCACCAAGGCAGATCACCCCCCACCCCACCACCACCAAAATTTAATCATTTATTCCTTGTGCCAGTTTCAGCATTTCCTGAAAATTTCATCAGAATTCATCCATAACTTTTTGAGTTATCTTGCTAACAGACAGATAGACAGACAAACAAACCCTGATGAAAACATATCCTCCTTGGCAGAGGTAAAAAAGTTATCAGTCATTTCATGAGAGGGAAAAATACTTTATTCCAACTGCGTGGGCAACACTTATCGTAAAGATACAACCATTATATTAATGCAGACATGTTGTTTCCAATGAATTGTTTTTATGGTAAACCTTCCCACACATTAGCTTTATGCATTTGGAATTTTGGTGTAGAAATATTTCTATATTTCTAATGCCTCATAAATGGGAACATTTCTTTTGTTTTAGAAGGGCTCCACAATACCAATGCAACATGAGAAATAAACACCTACTGTTTAAAGACCTGATGTGTTTCTTTGTGGAAATACACTACCTCTGAAGCACAAATAATTTTTTTTTCAGCAAATATACAACTGTGAATCCTCTTCTACAGAAGTCAAAGACATCTTACATCTTAGAACAACTCATGAAAATGTCATGCATCTAACAAACACAGTTCAAAAACAGTGACTTCTTGAACTTTGCATCATTTTCTAGATGACTTTTTTTTTTTACAATAAAATCAGCATCACACTCCATTTTCAAAGCCCCAGTACATCAGGCTGATAGATATTTGTATGGTGTTTAGGATTAATAATATTATTCTCTGAGAATCTGAGATGGTTGAGAGGCCTCTGTTGAGTTCCCATGGACTGACCCTGTTATGCGATGGGGCTGGTGATTAGCTAGATGATAGGCGTGATGATTTCAGAAGCAGCCTCTGCAAGACAATAAATCATGCATTTGTCATAATGTAGACAGTTTTTTCTTCATAGCATATTGAAGAGTTTGGTCTTGGAGTTTGGTCTTTGAATGCTTTAGTCCCTTAGAAAGTCTTTCACAAGCCCACTGCCATTGGCATCTCCATGAACTGGTACTGCAGTCTGACTATAGTGTCCAATAATGCAGCACAGTGTGGCCTTCATTTGGTCCATATTTCTTTTAACATGAATAATTTTCATTGTGTTGCCACACATGTTGTATTATCTAACTGTATTGCACTTTTAAAATAGCACCACAACACAATGATGTCTTGAATAATGTATTCTGTTTTATTTTATTTGTTTCTCATGTTATTTTTGCAATATCTAACAAAACTTAACTCACAATTTTAATCTTCTCCAAAGAGCGACACAGAAAAAATAACCTTTAAACAAACTTACTGCATTTGCAACACTGTTTATTAACTTGCACTGTCCCTTTCACATAACCCAATAAAAACACGTATTTCACTTCATTTGAGGAAAAGAGAGAGGCAGGGAAAATTGCTTGTCTTTTGTATGACTCATAAATACTGAAGACTCACATGTTTGTGTTACTGAATTCATAACGCAGCCAAAATACAAGGATGCACAGTGTTATCATGAAGCCAGTCCTCATGTTTTCTGTTGTTTATATGGTTTATTATGAGTCACACACTTCTCCATGTTCTTTATAGAAAATTCAAAAGAATCTAATTTGCTTCCTTTTGGAGCTTGTTGGAGCATGCCTTCATTGATATTATTTGGCTACCACTGACCTATAGTTCCTGTAATATTTACATGATTCTCTTCTTTTGCTCTTCTCTGCCCCTTTGAGGGGAAGTTTTCAGAAGATGAGGTCAAACTGAACTGTTGAGGGCAGACAGACAGAAGTCAGTGAAAATAATTTTTTGTGCATGACTACCCACACTAAATCAAAAATAATGAGGCCTGTCAAAATATGGGCCAGTAATGAAAAAGTAAATGTATTCCCCTCTCTGTCTTGTTCTAAAGTCTGTGCATAGTAGGAGTAATATAGTAAGGATAACACATAAATGCTTAACAGTTTTCCTCTACATGGCACTTATCATTTTATGTGAATGCAGGCTGGGTTTTCACTGGTTGGATTGGCTGCTGGCAGTGTGGTTGGTTGTGCTGAGGCTAACCATAAACCACTTCAGTGGATAGCCCAACAGCAGAATTCACCAACTAAATTGTCTAATCTCATTCATACAGGTATAGGTCTAATTACAAACGTGATCCCTCACAGGGGATAGTGAAGACAATGGGCACATGCTTAAACATAAGCTCTTTATCAGCAGTTCTTTTAAATAGTGAATTAGTGTAGTGCCTAAAGGTCTTATAATCCTCCCAATGTACATTATGTTTGACCCTAGAGCTTCACTGGTAGCAGTATGTGTTTTCTATTAGTCTGGCCATGTTGGTCTCCATCCATTCTGAAAAACCACCATAAAAATAACTAAGCCTGTAATTTGTTGAAAATCATTTTGTCCTCAGCATGGTTGGATTAACCCACTAGGAGGCCCTGGGGTGAAAATTACATGCGGCCCTTTGTTGACCCCCTTCCTTCTACTGCCTCCACTCCTTCCACTGCATTTTATATTTTTTAGCTACACAAAGACCAGCAGCCAAGAGTACATCTTTATTATGATGCATTCGTCTGTTAGTTTAAAGTGTTTTAATTTTATATTCAAAAATTAATGAATAGCATTGTTAAAATTAAATTATGAAAGTAATTGGTTTGGTAAAATATGTGTAAAATCTTATATTCATTGTCATTTACATGCCTGATTGTTGGACACTAAGTGGAGGAGTCCAACATTCATGAACACTGAGGGTTAAAGGGTTGACAGGAAAATTATCCAGCCTCAGTGAAGGATTTTTCCACAGACTTTTTCTGCATGTGGACGACTACTACCACTCTTTTTGTGAAGGCTATTGATGCTGGAGGAAAAATGTGCCTCTGGAATCATCATTCAGTGAAAAATCCATCATAAACTGTGCAGAAAACAGCAGAATGCTGTTCAATTTGTCCATGATTAATGATCCAGTGTAACGTTGTGTTGTAATGGGGCCTCATGTACGGAGCCCGTCTGGTGACGTGAAAAAAAAACAAAACATGTGCACGAATTGTTAAACGTGCGCACGAAATAATAAAACGTGCGCACGATTTCATAATTTGCACGCACAATTATGAATTATGAATTTGTGTGCACGTTTTATTATTTCGTGTGCACGTTTAATAATTCATGCACGCGCACGTGTTTTTTTTTTTTTTTCACATGTCACCACATGGGCTCCGTACTCATGTGCAGTTTTGTGAATTGTTTTGTTTATTTTTGACAGATTTATGTTAGTCCTAATGTTAACTACCCATTGGTGCAGACCAGAAGTGGACAGCAAGTTCACAAATGTGAGGAAGAAAAGATTCCTTTATTTGAAGTTTGGTGTGTCCCTGGCCTCATGACAGTGTCATAGTAAGAAAAAGTTCATTTAATTTTGTTACATTTGGCCACACGTCATACAAGGTAAGAGTAGTGATAGTATGACCTTCAAAATTCAGTGTGTAAGATTTCAGAGGATTTAGTTGTAGGATGTAATATTCAGTAATTTTCCTTCAACAGGAAATAAAGTTTTTTGTGTTTTTGTCACTAGAAAAAAACATTAATATGCACATAGGACAATGTTTACTGTACAAGAGTCCATGATGTTCTGTGACCATTTTCCTTCAGTAGGTCAGACCAGAGTTTTTCTTCGACCCAGAGTTTCAGTCATAAAAAAGCCTTAAAGGTTCTGTACTTCAGTGAAGTCTGTGCTGACGTTGTGTATTTGAATGTGGCTGGTTTAGATGTAAGTGGACTGCATGTCTAAGCACGTTTCCACTGAGTGGTACAGTTCAGGTTGGTACAGCACAGTACGGTTTAGAATGATAAGGTCTGGTCAGGTGTTTTCACACTCAGTTGTACCCTCACTTAGTAGGCAGGGTTTAGGCCAATGCCTAGTGTGACCTCATACTGATGGGATGACAATGACGGTGACACAACAATGGAGGATATCCAGCAGCAAGGAGTGACACTTTTTCTGTCATCCAATCAAAAGACTGTACTGGGTGATGCCAGTCTAGCTCCACCTTATCCGCATCATCCCCTTTTTCAACAAAAAGTGCCAAGAAATGGTACGAGTTGGTTGTTAAGGCCAATTTTACAACAGAAACAAACAAAATAGTGTACCGTACCGTACCGTACCGTACCGACCCAAACCGTATCACTCAGTGGAACTGCACTGTGAGACACCTAAGAGACACATAGAAGAAAACAGGAGCGAACATAAGGATTCTCACAGAAAAGCAACCTGAGCCCTATACGTAGACATCAATGTAAAGAGGCTGTAATCATAGATGTCCATAAAGAGGCAGGTGTTCCCTTAATGATGGCAGCACCAAGCACTAAACCGACTCCAACACAAACGTGATATAAGCACACAAGTGTGTTCAAGTATCCTTGTTTGAGAGTTAATATCCTCATAACAAAACACCCAAAACAACCCAGCAAGATCTAAACAGCCACTAGAGTTAGATGAGGATCTCCAAATTAGCTACAACATGGCAAAATTTTGTGTGCAATATTAAGTCAAAGCAGTAACCTTTGATGATGCCCTGGTTGTCTGGGACTGATATGCAGATATTTGTGCGAGTAATTTGAAAACATAGTGCATTTATGTATCATCACAAATATATATTTCATGATCATACATGCTCCTGGGCCTAAGAGCGTGTTACTCATGCAAAAGCATCTGTAAACAAGTAAGTGTTGCACTTTACGATATTGATATATAATGATATCCAAGAGTTTTCACATTTTAGAGCATTGTATTTGGCTTTTAAAAAATAACCTCATTTTATCTCAGCTCATTGGAGAGGATTTTGAAGTGGAGTTCTCTCCATCTTATAGCATTTCTTGTACCAACACTTATAGCAGCACCTTTGCTCATAGATAATTTGTGCAGTGCGTTCCTGATCTTGTTAGCGATTGAGGAAGTTCTGCACAAATGCAGAATGAGAAAATTCATGCCCATTAATAAAAGAACAGAGGTGTGAGTCTGTCAACCATCATTTTGTCAGTGTGGGATGTTTCTAAAAACATTATCCCCTTTTTCTTTCCAAACCGTCAGCAGCAATCATTCCTCTCGCTATGTACTCTATGTGCCCTGAATTTTAACTTGGCTTGGCCCAGTTATTCCAAGTAGTTCAAACTGGGGGCTTTGGAATTATTTATTCATTTGTTTTACATCATTTCATCTGTAATAAGTCATTATATAATGTTTCCATTGCAACATCAAATCAACAAAATAGCCTTCTACAAATGATCATGAGCGTCACCAGAGTCAAAACAGTATATCAAGAGACAACATATTTACAGAAGATTACATTTTCACATCAGTTATGTGCTCCTTCCACAAATATAAGCATGGAGCAGAGAGAAGAAGCTGATACCCATTGAGAAATGCTTCAGTTTTATGAATGGCCTAGTTTGAATATGTGGCAAAGATACATAAATCTGCAAATCTAATGTACCCCTTAAATGATTCTTTTTGTTGTTCATGCTAACACAGCTACAGCTAGGGAAAAACATATGTGTCATGGCCAGGTCCAGGAGTGGGAGATATTGCTCATGAATATTTCTACTGATCTCTATAGAAAATATGTGTAGGCAACGAGAGCGAAATGTGTTGCATGGAAGTTTACATCTATATTCGATCAGTTGGACTTGTGATCCTGTGTCCTCAAGGGCTGCTTTCATCTCTTTAACTACACACTCATTATAATAAAGCTTTTATATCATATTCTGCTTCTGTAACAAGTTTTTCTTTCTATTGATTTGTTTTTTCTAAATTTCACCATCTGCATTGTGAAGTCTGAATATTTGCCATAATTATGTCGTCCACACAATTTTACTTTTACTGAAAGAATGATTGTAAATAAAGGTACAAAAGAACAATCACAGACACAGCAGAAAGCTGAAACACTGAAGCACCTCCTCATCACTGCTGCTGTATTCATAATTTATTTATTTTTTATTTATGCTTTCTAAAGTAGGTCCTAATTATATTCATATTTTGTTCCTCATCAATTGATAGCCACATTTTTATGAATGAAATATCAACACAGTGTTGATACAGGGTAGTTTTCACTATATTGTGGGAATGTAAGGAGTAGTTATTATCATTCATGATGCTGATGTGGTGGCAAATGTTAATAGAGGTTTATTATTAATCTCAACCTTGCACATCTCAGATCTAAGTACTGCTACTCTTTTAATCTAATTTAAAAGTGACATTTATACATATTCATAAGCCATTACCAAAGAGCATCATAAGTACTGACAGAAAGACACAAAGAGACACAGTGTGATACCTTCAGTGATGGAGACTGTCATTGTATAATAAGTACAAACATGTGCGGTGTGAACCCTGGAGCACACAGTAAATGTGGAGCACATCCCACTGGGTAGTTCATTATGAATATCTGGTTTTCAAAAGCTAAAAAGAGATTTGACTTTTTTCTTTCCAGCAGGTTTGAGGGTTTACTCACCCTTCAAATCAACAGAACTATAGACAGCTCTCATGTATTTACTTTATGAGTTAGTCACTGACTTCGTAAGATGCTCAAAGCCAAGTCACCTAAGTCAGACATCCATTTGGACGAGCACCAGAACGGGCGGTGCCTCAGCCACTTTGGCCTTGCGAGGCAGCAGATGAGACAGTCTCCTAAAGGATGGTGTAGCATGCAGGAGGAGCTCCTTCAGACCTGCCCGAAACTCCCGGCGAATCAGGCAGTAGAGCACAGGGTTGAGGCAGCTGTTGGTGTGTGCCAAACACACGGTGAGGGGGAAAGCGTAGGCTTGAGCATTGTAGAAAGCCTTGCTGAAGGGCACAAGGTCAAACTTTATGAGCACTCCCCATAATGTCAACGCTTGATTGGGCAGCCAGCACAGAAAGAAGGACAGAACCACAATGGCAATGGATTTGGTCACTTTAGAACGACGACTTTGCCGGCCCTGCTCAGCCTCTGGGCCCGCTGCCCCGGTGATGCGTCGGCTGAGGATGAAGCGCAGTAGCAGCAAATAGCAGACAGTGATTATGATCAGAGGGATAAGGAAACCCAGAAGGACCTTTTGCAGCTGGTATAGACCCAAAAGCAGCTGTGGATCCCAGTTGCCTGATTCTGGAAAGCGCACCAGGCAAAGCTCCTCATCTGACACCTGGGCACTTGTGGAGTAGATGGCATGAGGCAAAGTGGCCAACAAAGAAACAACCCAAATGCCTAGGCTGGTCCATTTGGCCCGAGTGGCCGCAGCCCTGCGGCTGTGCATCTTCAGTGCAGAGGAGATGGAGTAATAGCGTGCCACACTCATAGCTGTCAGGAAGAATACACTGGCATACATGTTCATGGTTGTCACAGAGCTGATGATTTTGCACATCACCCGGCCAAAAGGCCAGCGGAAGTCCAGGGCTGTGTCCACCGCCCAGAACGGCAAAGTCAGGACAAACTGTAGGTCTGTTATAGCCAGTCCCATCACAAAGCAGTTGATGGATGATTGCTTCTGCCTGTATCGTGAATGCAGTAAATAGAGAGCCAGCGAGTTCCCCACCAGCCCGAGAGCACACACTATAGAGTAGACACATGCTATCATCACACGCACCACTAGACTGGAGCTGTCTCCTTGAAATTCCATGATGGACTCTTTGGTGAGGAGCTGCAGCCAGCAGTGCAGCGACAGGTTGCTGGTAGAACCTCCGCTACAGTTGTCAGTATTGTCCTCCTGTAGTATCTGCTGCTCACATGGCTCAGGAGCCAGTGTTTGAACTCCAGTCTCATTCAGCTCCATGCCTGCACTCTGCTGCTCACATACCAGAGGCTCAGAAAAGTTTTGTCATAAAATAGAGAAAAAAGATTAGTGTAGTCCGCATATTGAGCAATCCTATCTGTCTGTGTCAGGCTGTCTCCCACAGTGTAATAGATGCTGTCATCTGCCACGGTTATCTGTCTTCCCCTCTCCTCTCTCCTCCACTACTCGCAGCTCTGCGCGCCGCGGCCGTTTATAGTCTCCACGTGAACGCGCAGAGGTGAGTCGCACGTTTGACGCTTCTTTCCTCAGCAGCCTGATGATTGGACCAGAGCGAATTGAGGCTCTGATAACCGCAGCCACATCAAAGTCTGCCGGCATGTCCGTCAGGAGTGAAGCTTAATGTATTTTGACACGACACCGGCACCTCCTACATAATCATGTTTGTGCTGCGCCGGTTCTGAAAAGGGGGGCTTTGGAGACGCGGATACAATACTGTGCGTAAAATACATAAAAGTGAGGAGAGGGCGCTTTGTCCTGTTGTGACCCGAGATAAAGACAGTCATCGGATTGATGTCATCATTCTGTACCTCCGAGAAGAAGAAGAAGAAGGAGAAAAAGAAGACTCAGAGTGGCTGAAGTGGATGTCAGTGGATGGACTGTTTTAAGAATAGCCTCTCTGTATGCGCATATTGCCCTCGAATTATAAAAGTCAATAGGATAAAAACACTGCATATTGACTGTCACTGTGCCGCCTTCCCTTTATGTGGTTTTCAGAAATTTCCTGGTTCCTGAAACTTATGAAAGAAAAAGAAAATGGGTCAGTGGCATTTTTTTAAAGCAAAAAGAGTGCACTGCTCTGTTATTTCCAATAATAAACACAGTAACTCTACCACTTCTATTGAAAGTAATGATAATGAGAATGCAATAATACGTTTCAATTAATATGCAAATAATAATAATAAAAAAAAACCACACACACACACTGACCTTATGATCTTTACAGTCACATTTATTCAGTTTATTCAAAATCAGTTTATTCACATAGTTTCAACCAGAGCTGCCCTGGACTGAAATTTAAAAGGCAGTAAAATAATGATATTTTGGAGCAGCAAAAAGTCAATCAATCACCCGATATCATTGCTCTCATCCCAAAAAGCAATTTAACAATAAAAACACTTTATACATTTAAAAAAAAAAAAAATCATCTTTCACTTTTTCACAAACCACCCAACTTGAACTCAGGATGTAAATCGAATTAATAAATGTCTGAACAACTAAATCTGAACTGCTGAACAAACTCAAAGTAAATAATCAGTAAACGGGCATCTAAACATAAAATAAACCATAAAAACATCTTGGTGGGAGTGATTTTTATCTTTTCAGCTATTACATATAGTCCCTGTTTCTCAGTTTGGAAGCCATATATTAGCTCTTTTTCTGTTGACACATTTCTTTTCTGAACTAATGAATTGGTCTTATATTATTAGAGTGAATAACTGACGGAGTTCATTATAGTGTCAGATTTATCCCCACTAGGTGGTAATCCTGGTTAAAAAATAAGACCTCGGAAAAGAATTTTACATCAAATCTTAGTTTTTCCAAAAAAGTGAGTGTTTCAGAATAAAGGTCTTTACAGGACTATGCATGTACTGCTGTAATTCCTATTCTAATAACACCATTGCCCTTAAAGTTGGGATAATTTTGTTTTCAGACATATTCCTCTTTTTATTCTTGTTTATACACATTTTAATCACCTCTGACCAAGTGCAATGATTAGATACTGAGTCCCGGTTACACTTTATCCATCAAGAATAAATCGCATTGTCACAATCATGTCATTAGAAGAAGGAAAAATATTTTATTCCAACTTTATAGACAATAGTGTCTCGCACTTCTGTTGTGAAACGTCTGTTTTCTGTCAGTGTTAAATGAGGCTTTACCACCTGCTGGTTCTGTTACATTTCTAAATCATGAAGCTTGACCAGGAACTAGCCTAAAACAATATTATTGATGTGATATATGGCAGAACATTTTTGGAACAACTTCCCACGTCTGTATTAATTCCACCCCACTGCAAACTCTTTCCAAATTTTTGAGCAAATTAAAATGACATGACTAAAATGAAAAACAAACTTCTCTGTTTTAATCCGTTTGCGACCTAGTTCTTGTAAGCATAACACACACTAAACCTACAGATGTGCTAACACTGACAGTGTGCCTGGTTTAATGTTGTAAGTATTCAGCTGTGCGATAAAGAATAAATCTGCACTGTCTTCCTTCTCCACACATGACGTTTGAGAGGCCGCACAGCAAACTACTTTTTATTTACACAAAGTTATTCAGTAGCTGTGAGGGAGGCTTCACATTAAGAAGCCTGATTGCCCTGTGGATAATTGCTAGAGCTGATGGAAACAAGCCTACTTAGCATACCCATAAATACCTTGGGATTATTTGTGAAGTGAGACATTTTAACCTCTGTTTCAAAATCACAAGGATTCCTCTGATTACTTTTGAGGAACGCTCCAATTAAAGTGAAGCTGTGGAGTGATATGGACAAGCTGAGCAAACTTTTAAAGCCCCCTTTTGTATTGTGTAACTTGAATTTTTTTGTCAGATGTGGTACCATTTAAGCATCTGAGGAACAGCACTTGGATAAGGTTGAAGGGCTCCCTGCTGCTACAGAGTGTTACTTGCAGTTTACAGGCTTCTGCCTCAAATGGTGAAACACAGTGCAAGAGCAGGGCTAAATTATAACCGAATAAGAGTCACCTCGAAATATGTCGGAACTAGTGCTGTCAAACGATTAAAACTCTTAATCAGATTAATCAAAGGGTTGCTGTGGATTAACATTGATTAACCACGGTTAAATGTCATTCATTTTTAATTTATATTAATCACGTTTAATTTTGCATGAGCAAACAGACTCAAGAAAGAAGGGAATAGATATGCACTTAATGTGTTTATTAAACACCTTCAGTAGTTTCAACAAAACGTGAAACAGCTGTTCCGTTTTGGGTTTTTTGTCCTCATATTTCCATCCAGAGGGCCAACACGCTGTTTAGCGTCTTCCGTCTTTATGGGTTGGTTCTGCTGCCTGTCACTACCAGATCAACTGCTCATTTGCACATGCATGACGCTAACTCTACTTGGACGACCTGCCCGAAATGTACTGCCAGAGACATTCAGAGTCATTCCACGCTGCAGCTAGAATAACTGTGTTAAAATTTTTAATCAGATTAATCACGATGATGGATTAAACCGTGTTAATGCATTAATTTTGACAGCCCTAGTCCGAACATTATTTAAGATAAAAGAAAAGCAATGACAAATTAAAATATTATAGGAGTTGTTTGTGTTTTTGAGATTGAAAACTGAATGCTAATTATCAACAGCAGGAGGTAGTAGTACACAAGAAAACACAACCAACCCTTTACGTACAAGGTGCTGAGATGCACATACTTTTGTGGGTAGAAGTCTGTGTTGAAGTGAATATTGCAATAACAGTATTGTAACAGTGACAGTATTGTATGTTACAGAGTGTTGCAGCTGTAGAAGAGCAGATGCAAGGCACTGAAGAACTAAAAAATAAAAAGTGTAAAGATTTTTATTGAAAATTGTACCTGAAAGGTCTGTATGAGTAGCACTTTCTGCGGACTGGAGTGTCTGTCTTGAGAGACTGTGATTTCCTCCAGGTTCTCTAGTTTTCATCGCCTTTAAAAACAGGTACAAATAGATTAATTCTCCGGTCGATGCCCCTGACCACAGTGTTGATGAAGATCTGGAGTTGGTTCTTTAGTACCTTTAATGGCAGCTCACTGCTCCTAATATGTGCTAATGCTAACTGCTAATGCTAAGTACTGTGTTTGTATTACAGTTAAAATACTGAGACCAACATTCCATTTGAGGATAATACAAGTTAACCTTCAATCTTTAGAAATTATAACACATCACATGGTATCATCAATGTAACACTTGACATACCTCAACATATTGAAGATTTAAATAAAGGTATTAATAAGACACATGAAAATACTCCACTACAAGAAATAATTGTACATTTTCACTCTCACTGAAAAACTACAGTATGTCATTTCAGCATGCTTTTCATAAATGACATGTTTAAGTATGAGAAGCCAAAGTAGTCATTGTGCAAGAAAGAAAAATCACTGTAAGTTTTCACAGTTAAATAAATCAATCAGCCACAAAATTATGACTGAAGTGGAGATAATGATGGATTAAGCCTTGAAGATGTTCTGTTGGAAGCAGTAAAATGAGGAGCATAAGGATCTGAGTGACTAAAAAAGGCCAAATACATCCATTTTGGTAGATACTAACCGCTGCAGACTGCAAACACCACAGTAAGACCTGCAGTTTTTCCATACCTTTACTGAAAACCATACCAATTTGGCCCTTGTCAAAGACAGACTCTCACCTTTCAGTGGGTGGAATATAGTAGACGGCAGATGAATATACAGTCCTTGGAGTTGCTGTGTTGAAATGGTAAAATTTGCAACAAGAGCTGAGCAACAAATTGACCAACATTATTACCACTTCACCTGTCAGTGAGGAAAAGGTTGTGGCTTTCGTTTAACTGCTCCATCTATGTTTATGTCCCATTTTACTGCTATACACATTCAGTTTTGATTCATTTTTATTTATACAGCGCCAGTCATGTTGAATGATTATGTCAAGGTGCTTCACCAATTCAGATCAAGGCCTTAAGAAGGCAGAAAAGAAACCCAACAAATCCTCTAGGAGCCAGCCCAAGGCAACAGTGGGAAGGAAAAGCTTCTCTTACAAAACATGTGTTTATTCTTTAATTTAATGTGGAGGTCATTAGAACTACATTATATACTGTTAGTAGTTTAAACATATAACAACCCATCATATCCTGTAAGATCATTATATTTTTGAAGTGTGGCTGTCCTGTAAAAATCAAATATTTCTAAACAGTCAATTTTATATGGGCTCAGAAAAACAGGGTTGTTTTCAGCTTTGTGACAATGCAGTTAATCCAAGAGGGCTTTTAAGAAGCTTAAGAATTAGGATAATTTTTTCACCCCATAAAGGAACACTAAATCCTTCAGTTCACAAACACTAAAAATCAGCACATTTAGAGATGTGTAGGTTTTCAGACAGACAGGAAGGGGATGATAAGTAGTAATCTGAAAAGTAACTAAAGCAAATGGAATTAAAAGTTCAATAATATAAAATGAAGACGCTCCAGTAAAACTCAAATATTTTACATGAGAAGAATAAGAAAGTAAAAGCACTGTGTTTACTTTAAACCACAGGGAGAGCGTGTCTTGATGTTCTGTATTCCTACTCATGAACACCTGATGTTGGAGAGCCACTGCAGGATGCACAGCACCACATTTGAAGACACGTAAGAGTAGACAGAATACTGTCAGGTAACTCTTTCACGGCTCCTGACAGAAAGTGACTGCCAGATTATTGCAAAGACGGTTTATTTTTGGAATATTCAAGAAGGTCAGAGTTTGATTGCAGCAACTGAGCAAACTATATGAGAGACAAAACCTCTACGAACTCCTGTCCGACTGACCCACGAGACAAAGATGTGTCTCTGGTGATGTTTATCCATCCTGCATGGCACAATCACTAAAAGACAAGAGCAGGATTAGATGGATATACTTGATATCAACGAGCCTGGAGTGCCGACTGTCTGCTTGAATGAATAAACACTTTATCTTGTCCCAGTGGGGCTGAGATAATACTAACTGAATACTGACATATTTTAGAGGCTTAAAATCTCACTTTGGGTTGTTTGGCGAATGGTTCACAGAGCTGGCCTCAGGCACAGTCAGGATCACCTTGAGAAGGACAAGTATTCAAATATGGAAAGGGAACAATTTCAGATTATGATCCATTAAGGTAATGTTTGGTGAAGGCTTAGCTCTGCAGATGGAATTCTGCTGTCTAATATAAATTTTTTGTCCAACAACCTTCACTTCAGATTGGGATTCTTCAAAGATATTCAAAATGTGTGATTTTGAAGATTCTTCTGCACTTGAGCCTGAAGTTAAGCCCTTTGTTTGTGTCCTTCAGAGCATGTGAGCACAATTCCTTTCACTTGTCCTTCAAAATGAATGATTCTCTTCAATAATTTAAGCAAGGTACAAAACACTCAGCTAACACTGGTGAAGAGTAATGCACTTACATGAAAGTTATGTTCTTACATTGCTCTGCTGAGATGAAATGACATTGACATCATTTTCGCAAATAGGCCATGAGCTATTGTGAAGATGCCGTGTCTGCCGTCTTCGTTATCAATGCTGTCTTCATTGTCTTCGTCTTAGTAGTTTGCAATTTCTTCAAACATAAAGGCAAGGCAAATTTACTTGTATAGCACAATTCATACACAGGGCAACTCACAGCACTTTACAAAAATGCAAAAGAGACAAGATAAAAACACACAGTTACAGTTAAAACATAATCAATAAAACATAAATAATAATCAATTAAAATAAAGTAAAAGAGAAGAGTGCAGGTAGAACCCTTTCAGTTGTTATATGCACAACTGAACAGAACCGTTTTCAGCCTGGACTTAAACATTGTCAGAACTACTGGTCGGATTCATTTCAAATTTTATATGTACCTTCCTTGGGACAATGTCTACAAAGTTTGTTCACAGTTTTGAGATATTTAGATTTTTCTTAATTTTTGACAAATTGTTTTAAATATTAAAAAATTACTTTTACTTGTAATGTACCATATTTTGATGGTTTATAACATGGAAATGGTTACAGATATCAATATACTTACTGTTGAGCACTAATAGGAAGTCATATATGGACTTTTATTTGAGTCCATCTTCTTTGACCTTGAGTGACCTTGAAGGGTCAACCTTAAGGTCACCAATATCAACATTTCAACAATGTTCTTCTCCAAAACTACTAGTTGGATTCATTTCAAATTTTTTATGCAGTGTCTTTGGGCCAATGTCTGTAATGTTTGTTCACAGTTTTGAAAAATTTGGATTTTTGATGAATTTTTGAAATACGAAAATGTAGCTTTTACTTATAACAGACCATATGTTGATGGCTTATGACATGGAAATGGGTTCTGATATCTATATAGTTAGTAATGAGCACTGATAGGAAGTCACATATGGACCTTAATTTAATTTGTTGACTTATCCTCCAGTGAAAGTACCACCCACTTCTGTTGGGAGATTGATTTCCTGCATCAAGACCACAGGACTCTAACACAGCAGCAGAATCTGACAACCTCGCAAATTCAAGTTGTTATTGATTCTTGACAGAACATGCCAGTCAGATACAAGGTCACAGGTCCTATTTTTTCTTTTGCTTTTGTTATTGGCAATTAAACTGTTTACTTTTTTTTTTTTTTTTCACAGTATGGAAGTAAGTGAGAAGTGCTGAATGGAGCTACTGGCCCTCTGTGACCCAGTGCCCGGTTAATGAAACCTTTGCTTGTTTACTTTGTGTGTTTGTGATCACTGTGGGTGTGTGATGACCCACATTTCACAACCATTTCACCTTCTGTCAAAAGCACCTTTACTGCACTGCAGCAGAACTGACTGGGTGGAGATGTGACATGTTTTGAGCAGTCTGTGATGATTTCTTTCTGTTATTGGAGATGTTACTCAACAGATCAACTCAACACAGGCGTCAACTTGTCATAAAAACGTACAGAAACTGGCAGCTGGTACATTACAATAAATGAACCTTTTCCTGAGGATCCGGAGGAGTCAGTCACATTTATGTAAAACAAAAAAGTAACAAAATAGCATAAAAAGAAAGCAAATTATGCAGATTTGTGCTTCATTAAACCCTCCAAGAAGGAGAAGATTTTAACAAGGTGACAGGCACCATATATTTCAGAATGTTGATGAAAATCAGCCTTGCAGAAAAGAATGTTTTTGCAAAAGACATGCGGGATGTGCAAACAGGAACCCCCTGGCCATCCAGGCGGATGGGTTACATTGACGCACAAGTTGTAGGTGCAGGGACTGGCGGTCTGAGGCTCCATCTGCAGCCACTAGCACTGCGTTGCTAATGTTAGCTGCACAGCTTAAGAGCCAACAGGCTAACAAACATCAACAGCTCCCACCTGTCACTGTGTCCCAGCCCCATTAGCATTAGCGTGGTATCATCCCATGGCTAACAACAAGAACAAACATCAGCAACTTCCATCTGTCACCATGTCCCAGCCCCGTTAGCAATTAGCACGTTATTATTCCCAGGGTTAACATTGACAACAAGAACAAACATCTAGATTCTAGATCTTCACCTGTACAAGAGACAAGTATCATACAACACCAGCTAAGTTCGAACATCAAGGCTAATTGTTATGCTAGTCGCTATTCTGACGAAACCAATTAGACATGGGTCATATGAACTACATACATCTGACAAAAACTAGATTCAACTGACAAAATTCTGTGGCTTGAAATAAAAACATACTCCTGAGGCAGACAAAGGGTGATCTAGTAAATTGAACAAACATACACCTACGGGACACAAACAACTGTGATTACTAATAAGTAAGCTAGCCAGTAAGCTGCTAGCCAACAAGCATCCACGGATCATTCATAAAATTAGTTCATAAATGTGTAAACACTGTTACAACCAACAGCACCATCAAGAGCCCAAATCCACTGAAACACATAGAGTATAGAGGATTTATCTGTGCCGGCTCTGCCATTGGAAACACCTGTGAAATGAAGGCATGGATGGTTTGTGTTTACAGTTAGCCAGCGGTACCTGGCTGGGGGTTTGTTTGTGTGGTAGTGCTGCAAACCTGTGACGTTTCTTGCAAGAGACTAGATCTTGGACTACCGAGACGAGAGCTAGGCTACAGGGACGGCATTAGTTGCAAGTGGCAGATTTGGCCCTAGAGGCGCTAGTGGGAAGGTGGAGGGCTTCCATTCAACCCATAACAAGCCATTTAACCATCACAATTACTTTGAAAGGGTTTAATTAAAGTAAAAATGTTGCCTAGTTCCCCTTTAAGAAAGCTGATTCGGAAAGCTTTCTATCTCATGGATTTTGCAGTACATAATGGTCAGATGCAATACTAATTGTAATAACTCTGAGACAGGTTCACTCTGCCTTCTTAGTTTATTCACTTTTCTCCATCTTGTTTCTCTGTAAGCTTTTCATTATTGTTTCACCCTGTGTTCTGAGCTGTCTGAGGTAATTTGTTCCTTTTTATGGTGAACAAAAAGCTCTAACAAGTGGTATAGAAAAAAAAAACAATACAACAGTTGGATTGCTTGTATTTCTAGCACAATAACAACTGAGACAGGTTTGATGTTATTTATTCCGTTTATTTGGTTTATACGTGCTTCATCCCTGGTGTGTGAAAGTTAATTTGTCTTTCTGTCAGTGTAAAACTAAAAGCCTGTCTAGTCTAGGTCAGTCTGCTTACACAGCTTATAAAATTGCATTGTTTGTTACTTTTAAATGGCAAACAAGCACGAAATCACTATCCAGTATTTTGTTGTCCTCAGGCAATCTCCTCGGTTTGTCTCTGCTGCAGTGTGAAACTCTGTTGGAAGCCGTTTTGATGCAGCCCTGTCTCAAAGGCACTAAAAAAAATCAGATAACCAGATCAAGATCAGATATAAGTTTTGATTGTAGAACTTTTCAAGGTAGCTGTATTCATGTTGATTTTCTTTTTGGGTCCATCTGAAGTGAATGAGTACATATCGCATTCAGGTAAAACTGGACCAAAAGTTAACTTCAAACTTGACATTTTTCTAAAGCAAAACCTGTATGTTTCTAGATGGCCAAGTGCCAGAGGACTACAAGCAAATATGCTGTCGCTACATTGTTATTTTACAGACAATTTTAGAAAGTCTGTCACTTGAAAAATAGAGGTTTCAGGTGAAGTTGTTGACATCAACAGTCCACAGACCAAAACATACTCTGGCATCTCCTCTCAGGATGTTTATATGTGCGTCCTGTCCACCCAGTGTATCTCAGATCAGACAAACTTATTGTCAAGAACATTTGTTGCAACATTTTAGTTTATTGACCAGCACCAAAAGGAGCCAAAAATAGGAAAACCTTGTTTGTTCCATTTCATCTGTATATGTCATTTTGTTTGTTTGTTTATTTATTTATTTTGAATATAGCATTAAAACCAAACAACAAAAGGATTATATAAAAGAAAGTCAAACATTCGAAAAGGAGTAGGATGAAGTTTAATTTATAATCTCCCATTCCCTTACCCCATCCTTCACCTACCCTAAATTCCTATGTCAGATCCCATAAATAACTCAAAATCCTACACAATGTCAGACTGAATTCTGACTATGCACAAAACACTAAATTGCTGTACATATCAAGGATAGACTGTCCATTTTGCAGCAGCATTTCAGATTAAAATAAACTCTGTCCCTTTCGTAGCAGAAATAATGCACATATCAAAACCAAAAATAAACTCTGTCCATTTCATAACAATAATACACATATTAAAAACCAAAAATAAACTCTGTCCATTTCATAACAATAATACACATATTAAAAACCAAACATAAATTCTGTCCATTTCATAACAATAATACACATATCAAGACAAAAGTAAACTATCTGTTACATAACAATAATGCACAAAAATAAACTGTCCATTTCTTAGCAGTAATATACTTATCAAAAATAAAGTATGTCCAATTCATAACAATACCCATATAAAAAAACAAAACTATACTCTGTCCCTTGTATAAAAATAATACCTATAAAAAAAAAAAAGAAAAACAAAAAAACAAAAATAAACTCTTTCCATTTCATGACAATAATGCACGTCATAAACAAAAAGAAACTATCCATTTCATAACAATAATACACAATTCAAAATAAACTTTACATTTCTTAGCAGCGATATACATATCCAAATAAACTCTGTCCATTTTGTCATATTTACTCGACATATTGGATTTAATTGTCTTTTTAAATGTGTTATTTGATTGAATAGCTGTTGTTTCATCATTTAAGTTGTTCCATAAGTTGATTCCTTTCACAGAGATACAACTTTCCATCATCCTCGTCCTGAAGCTTGGTTTTTTTAAGATGTCTAATCCTTTTAGAATGTAGTGACTTTTCCTTTTTTTTTTTTTTTTAATTTGTGTTGAATATTGACCAGCAGAGAGTCTCTATTTGCTTTGAACATGATTTGTAGTATACTGTACTCTACCAGATCTTGAAATTTTAATATTGTTAGCTGTTGAAATAATGGATTGAGGTCTGGGGTCTTGAGGTGTTTTACCAACAACATATTGCATTTGCTTGTTAGAAATACAGCAGAGTGCCATAACAAGCATGAAAAAAGAAATAAATAACAGCCTTGGTAGTTTTTAGTATTGCAGGTGGTTTTCTTGGTCATCTACCGAAAAGTTTTTCACACTTCACTTCACTCTCAGCCCTGGAGTAAGTATTAAAGAACGTGTCAAGGAGAAAAAGTAAGAAACAGACATTATGTTAATTGTCAATCCTTTTATGGCCATTATTTTATGGCATTGTGGATTTTGGAGAAGCCAAAGTCCAAATTTTAAAATTATTGTACATGAACTGAAATAGGCTGATTTATTCTGTGTTATTTTTACTGAGGGGGTCTTTAAATATCACAGTTTAATTCACTTAAACGAAATTTGGTACCAATCCAAATCCACATATGCTATGGTATTCAGTCATTACAAACTCAGCAGCCAGGATACGACTCATCTCTTTATTCGTAAATAGATGTTTAATGCCCACGTATCATATTTATCCATACATGTATAATTTTGTTCATATTCATATTGCTTAGTGTTAAACAGATTATGCTCTTCTGGTATATGTAAAAATAGTATAACCCCATTCCTAAAAAGTTGGAACTCTATAAAAAGCAATGGTGGAGGAAGTATTGCAGCTTAGTACTTAAAGCAGCGTTTAACATTCATCACCAATTTTTCATCAAATCTGTCAAACCCGAGTGATAGTCTAAGTATCACATATCCATTAGTCTTTCCATGATTACGCACCTGAATCACTTCCCTCATGGCGAACAACTTCGAGTGTACTCCATCACAAGCTGTCCGTTTGTTTACATACCAAACCGAAACCAAACAGTCACTCGGGCCTTTTCGGAATGCCACGCAGCCACAGCAGCAAGAAGCAATGAAGCCGTTTCCATGTTTATGCTGCTGTGGCCATCCTACCGCTGCATGGAATTCCCATTCCCACAATGCACTCCGCAACAAAATTTCCGAAAAGGCCCGAGTGACATATCGGTTTGGTATGTAAACAGACAGCTTGTGATGGAGTACACTTTGAAGTTGTTCACTGTGAGAGAAGTGATTCAAGTGTGTGATCACAGAAAGACTAATGGATTCGTGATACTTAGGCTATCACTCGGGTTTTACAGATTTGATGAAAAATTGGTGATGGAAGTCATACAACAGACACAACAGAGAGAACGTGCCAGTGGCATGATACGAGCAGGTCTGAGCTGTGGTAAAGTCACTCACCGTCTGTGCTGTCATCGCTATACAACCAATAAGTACGAGTGATCGGATCCTCAGGACAGGATCATGAGACTTAGTTCCATGTGTCGTCTCTGCACTGCTTGTTTGGAAGCCAGAGGTGACCACACCCAGTACTGAATGATGACACTTTCAATTTCTGAGTACCTGTATTCAGTGATTGAATAAACGTGTTAAATTGATCACAATTTGTCCACAATTCAGTCTCTAATGACCAATGCTTCCCTCTTTAATATGAAGGTAATCCCCAACCGACTGATTTAATATATCTCCAAATATATAATATTATTCTGACCCATGCGTTTTTAATGGCGTTAAGTGTATATACTTAAGTAAAAGGCAAAGTACTACATCAACAATGTTACTTAAGTAAAAGTGCTAAGAACTTTGGCATTTTGATAATGTAGATAAACTGACTTATGCCTCTGCTGATGTCACTGCTATAATAATTGCAAACAATTATACAGTATGTGTGTATTTTAAAGGTTAATGCACTTAATGTGTGTGCTCTGCAATACTGTGCACACGCTAACATAATTCTGTGGATGACCAGTTATCTAACTACAGAGCCCGTGTGGTGACGTGAAAAAAAAAAAAACATGCGCGTGCACGAATTATTAAACATGTGCACGTTTTATTATTTCGTGCACACAATTTCATAATTCCTGCACACGCACGTGTTTTTTTGTTTGTTTTTTTTGTTTTTTTTTTTTTTGGTTTGTTTTTTTTTTTCACGTCACCACACGGACTCCGTATCTACCAGGCATTACCCACTAATTTACCATTAAGTTAAACCAGTTAAGACATGACATGTTTAAATCATTTATAAGCAAAACTATTCAAAACATTTTGCTCTGTTACGAGCAGAAAAAATGCAGCATTTTTCAGATGCAGAAAACTAAAATCAACTACACTACAGACTCACACTGCACTACACACTAATTATACACTCCAAAAATGCTAAATATGTGCAAATCTCTGAATTCTTGACATTCACTAATTCTGTTGCTGTCTCTTTTCCATTACCATTACTGCCACAACTTTCCTGGGCGCACAGCAACCAGATTACACACAGCGCAGAATAAACTTCTCTGATTGGTCCATGTGATGCACTTTTCCACCAATAGAAACACGGCAATATGTTGTCTTTCATGTGAGCACTTGGTGCTAGTAAGAAATTCCCTTAGAAGCCTGTTTTTACCATCTCTTCCTGCGCCGAATGCACACCAAATATAAAGACCCTATCGCCGAAAAATAAAAACAGTTTTTATTGTGTCTCATGAGTTTGGTTTTACTTGTCCTTTCAACACTTCATAGTATTAGTTTGATGTCAGTACTTTCCACACAAATTGAAACGGAGATTCAGCCAAATGTGCACGCTGCCATCATTAGAGCTAATAGAGCCACCTGATACAACAGCAAATAACAACACAATCAGTAGGAAAACTATTTTTACATGAAACATTCTGAGGCAATAGTGTTCCTTAAATGTAATTAGTAACGGTACAAATTGTAGAAATGTAGTAGAGTAGAAAGTACAGATAATTGCCACAAAATGTAACAGAGTAAAATCAAAAGTATGCATTATTGTTTTTACTAAAGTACAGATGTGTGAAAATTGACCGTAAGTACAGTAACGAAGTACAAATACTTTGTTACATTCCACCACTGATAAAACGTCAATTAAAACAAAAGGCAATGATTTGCAAATGTCATAAACCTTTATTTCATTCACAATAGAACACAGAAAAAACTATTAAATGTTTCAAATGAGAAAAACACACCCTTTTAAGAAAAAAAAAAGAAAAAAAACAGGCAATTTTGATTTTGATGGCACCCACAGGTCTGCAAAGGTTGAGGATGAGAGCAAAAAAAAGCTAGGAAAACAAGTGGAACAAAAATGAAACCGCTGGAGGAACATTTTTGCAACTAACTGGGTAAATAATTGGCAAAAGGTCAGTAAAATGGCAGAGTCAATGGCAGAATCTCCCAGAAGTAAAGATGGACAGATGTTCAACAGTCTGTGAAAAACCTTAATCTACACAGTTCACCAAATGGAGGTTAAAACTTCGTCATGAATAGAAGTCATACGAGAATATCATCCATAAACGCTGCCATCGTCTTTGGCCCACAAATGTTTTTTAAAAAGACTGATGCAAAGAAAACTGCTCTGTGGTCAGATGAATAAAAAACCATGGGCACTGCAGCGTCATGATTAAATTAAAAGCACCATCAGTGCTGAAAAATATATGCAGGTTTTAGAGTAACAGATTCTCACAGCATATTTTTCAGAGGAGGCCTTGAAAATGACACTGCTAAACACCAATTAAGCACAGTCAGTAAACCATGAAACAAAAAAATACAACAAAGAAGACCCAGGACCAGCTAGAACCAAGGTTATAATAGTTTTGGATTTTTCATTATAGTTTAATTTTATTCAGTTTTGATGTTTTTTTTTTCTCCAGTTCAGTTAGTTTTAATTAGTTTTTAGTGGCAGGTTTGCTACTTTTTATTACTTTTCATTTTTTTCTAAACACTTAGTTTTCGTTTAGTTTGAATTTTTTCATATCTTTTTTTCATATCTTCCTCACCGTTCTTATTCAAAGAAATCCCATACAGGACTCTGCTGCTTTCTCCCAACTTTAGTCTCCATGTTGCCAGGTAGAGTGGGGACGAGAAGCCGATTCTAAACAAGTGACGAGAAGTGACAAACCATGAAGTGCCGTATAGTGCCGCCGGCTAAAATTGCTTGAGCGAAGGGAGTTTTATCAATACAGTTTCAGTTAGTTATCGTTTTTTCTTTTAATTATAGTTTTTATTGATTTCAGTTAACAAAAATGTTTCTTCAATTCTAGTTTTCGTCACTTCGTTAGTTTTCGTTAACAATAATAACCTTGGCTACAACCCCGTCAGACAAGAATGGGACAACATTCCTCTCCTAAAAGTCCAATAACTGTCCACCTCAGTTCTCAGATGTTTACAGACTGTTTGTAAATGAATAGGGGATGAAACACTGTGGTAAACATGACCCTGTCCCAGCTTTTTGGAGACATGTTGCTGCCATGGAATTTAGTCTTACATTTATACCAGCAGTTCTCAAAGTGTGACAGGTGCCAGAGGACTTCAGGGGAGGCATGACATGAGAAAAAATAAACCTGAATAAAGAAGAAAAAAGTGTAAACATCTGGTTAGCTAACTACAATACATGTGAAGGGCAAAATGCATCGATTTTTAGTACTTCAAGTGAAAGTGAGAGAGGACAAATAGTCTGGGGCGAGCAGAAAACAGAGGAAGTATGACCCTGATTTTTTTAAGTTTGGCTTTAAATGTATTGGTCCTGATGATGCTCCACAGCAACGGTGTGTTATTTGCAAAGAGGTGCAAGCTAACAACAGTATGTGACCATGTAAACTCCAGCATCATATTGAAATTAAGCACCAAAGTGGCAACATTGGCTGTCGGATTATTGCCGTTATGGAAAGGATTTAAGCACGATGTTGAGACAGTGATATGAAAAGCAGTGCTGTGGTTCGCAGTGATGATAAAAATGTCTGACTGACGTTGATCTGTTCATTATTATTCATTATTTGATTTGAGGAATTGCACACATAAGCCTCAAAATGTATAATTTTGTTGAACTGAGGTTAGGGCTATCTGCTTTCAATTTAGTTTACTGAAATGGGGAGATCATTTTAAGTGTAGCCCACAAGCATTAATGTGGAATAGCATCAGATGAGTGAACATATTATTTAAAAAATCTGTTGAAAAGTTAAATTGTGATTTCTTTAAAATTGAAGATGTGTTGTTGTTTGTTTTGTTTTTATGTTTTGTTTTGTTTTTTTTTTTTTTTAAAGATGTTTAAAGATGTTAAATGTGTAAAAAAAATGTTAAAAACATACACAGATGTTAAAATTTGTTTTAAAAAAGATGATAAAAACACACAAAGATGTAAAAATGTGTTTAAAACTATATTTAAGCACACACACAGACTAAGATGTTTAAAAAATATATGTTTGAGAACAAACAAACATGTTTAAGATGTTTAAAAAATAAAGATGTTTATAGAATGTATTCCTGAAACCTTTTTTAAGCTTGCATGGAACATACAAAGCAACAACAATAACAGTAAGAATAGTAATAATAATGGGGGGGGGGGCAGGTGCTTTTGAGTTCTCTTAGGGGAGGCTCACTGTCTCACACTTTGAAAACCCCTGATTTACACCAAAATTTGATATGCTTTCTATTGTGAATAAAATATCTTCATGACCTTTGCCAATCATTGCATTCTATTTTTATTTACATTTGACACAATGTAAATGTTTTTTAGAGTTGATTTTGTAGATGTGGCAGATTAATTACCTGCAGTCTACTAGTTCCTACATGGCCACCCTCGTAATCAGGTGATCTGTCTGTCAGAGGTAACAACACTGATCATATTCTCAGCTGAAGACAACCTTGAGTTTACCTGACATTTGGACTGAGTACAGAGAAGCTGGAAAAGAGAAGCACTGAAGCTGCATTAGAGCAGCTACTACAGCATACAGAAATGCCCATGTCAAGGTTACACTTAACTCATTTTATTTTCCCCGTAGGAAAAATTCAGTCTCTGCATTTTACCCATCCTCAACACTCCCCAGTGCACAGCATTAGCAATTAGCACATAGCACTGCCATTGAAGGTGCTCAAGGACCAACTCCAGATCATCATCAGCATCATGGTCAGGGGCACTGTTAGGAGAATGAACCTATATGTACATGTTTTTAAGGGCAGGGGAAACCAGAGCAGCAGATGGAAACCCAGCACTGTGAAGAGAACAGGTAAACTCAACACAGTCCGACTGACAGTCAAACCTTACTGTGATGCGAATGTGCTAACTACTACACCACCACGCTGCCACTGGTGTAGTCCAGGGTACACAGCATATTTCTACTTATTTTTCAGTCAGCATTGCTTATACCCACTTCTAACTCCCCCCTAATGCACACCATTCAGTAGTATCTTTGAGTCAAATTGCCCATTTTTCCCCCTAGGATGGTGAAGCCATGACCCGCCCTACTCTGCCTCTAATTGGCTAGGACTCACTGCCTTCAATGAATAGATTGGTCAACTTCAGGCATCAGGACTGATGAGCCAATCAGAGGCAAAGTAGGGCGGGTCGTGCTGAGAAAAATATTACTAATTAGCATCGGCTCTCTGGAACCTGATTGGACCCCTCAGGTACCAGTGCCACCCCAGCTGATTGACAGGTCACTGCACGTCTCATTGAAAGATATGCTATTATTGGAAATGTGAACAAGAACAGCAGAATAAATGTCTGTCAAGTGGCACACAGAGAGAACCTATTTTCATGGAAAATATAATTCTGAGGTAAGTTTAAAGGTGTTTTCCAAATGAGTCACTGTTTTAAACTACTGGTCATATGACTGCATGTTTAGAGGAGAGATGTCGCCAATAGTTAAACTGTGCTTGTAGGCTAATGTTATTTAGGCTAACATTATCCTGTGTTTGCCTCATGTTGAATATATTTACATTCATGCAGCTGCTTGTGTGACCAGCAAAACCTGCAAACTGCTCCTGATCATGTCAGATTTTAAATGCCTTTAGGGTACAGCTTGGACACATCTCCAGTGAAGGACCCAGGGTCATCAGGTGTTTCAGGTCTTTGATCTTCAGACACCCTCACCTGGGCGACCCAACCAGGGATGATCAGAGCTTGGTTTGTGTCCAAGCAGCGCGCTACTCCATCCGTGTCCCCTCTTAATCCACAGCCACCTTGAGGCTTTTTCAGGGGCCTCGCTGATGTTTCTGGTGGTTCTTCTCTCCGGCAACCCTGACATCCATGCAGCTGCTCATGTGACCAGTAATACCTACAAACTGCAGTGAGCAAATACTACTGATGGATTTTTGGGTCAACTAAATAGAGTAGTCTTACATGTCAGTGTTTCTAAAACAGGGTGTTTTCTGGACTACTAAAAAAAAAAAAAAAAAAAAGAGGCAAAAATTGAGAGTATACACTCCAGGGACCACTACACCAATGTGCACCACCATATGTGGTTATTCATTTCAGTTATTCATTAATGTTCCAGATGTTCTTGTGGGTGCTGGAGTCTATCCCAGCTACCAGTGGGTAAAGGTAGGATACACCCTGAACATCAATCCATCTTCTGAACTGCTTTGTCATCAAGAGGGTCGTGAGGGTGCTACCTGTGGGCGAAGGTGGAGTACACCCTGGACATGTCATTAGTTTATTGCAGGGCCGACATATACCAACAAACAACCATTCATACCTACAGGGGACAGAACCTACACAGGAGGAACATGCCAACACTCATAGAAAGGCCGACACTAACTAGTGATGGAACCCAGGACCTTCTTGCTGTGACGCAACAATGCTAACAGTGCCACTCATGTGACTGTTACTGTTAGAGGAGACTTGGCACATCTTTTAAACTGTTGGAAAAGCAGAAAAGCACGTAGTACCAGGAGTTGAAATAAGGAGAAAAAAAGACAGAGTCAAAGATAAATATTTGATGACACACTTCTTTAAGGATGTGAGATATTGATTAAACTGAGCTCTTAGCTGGATGTGGTTAGAAGTGTTAATTCCCTGCTTTCCTCTGGAAAAATAAATATATAAAAAAATCCAATTTTGTTAATGAAAAAGTCTGGAAGTGCTCAGGAATCTTCTACCAAACACGTAAAGGACTAAGTTTATTTGAGTTTAAAGAAATAGGCCATTTGTAGATTAAAAAAAAAAGAAGATGATGGGGTCTGTCTTTGAAGGCCACTCAGCCTTCCTGGTCTAAGAGGTTCCCGATTCTACAGGGATTTAGTTAATCTGAGCCGTTTGTTAAAGCGTGTCGCTCAGAGATGTCGAGGAGACTTTCACCCTGATTAAAGAAATGAAAAAAAGCAAGACAAATAAAGACGGAGAGGTATAGATGGAGATCAGAGACTCACCTTGCCTGTCTAATACTGTTACAAAGAATGCTGTGTAGAGATCAGTACATAATAGACTTACATAAGATAGTAGGGTGCTAATATATGATGTCACTTCACATTAGAGAGTTTACAATCCATTTGCTACTTGATCAGTTAAAAGTTCAGACAAGCTCAGATCACAGCCATTCATTTATACACTGAAAGGTGACAGTTAATCATTTTTATGATGATTAAAGGAAATCAGCCCTGTGTCTACTTGGAATAAACCTTTGTTTATCACACTTGAGTAAAGTGGAAAAAAAGAGACAGCGTGAAAGAAACATTGTCTAGTGAAACTCCTCTGATGACTGAATGTTTAATGTGTCAGTGTCCTGAAAGATGACTTGCATGGAGGAGTAGAATTGTAAAATCAGTGAACTGGAAAACTCTCATTACCACCTTACATTGAGACTACTTCAGACTGAGGTTATCAATTAATTTCTTGATAAGTCGTAAACAGTTTAAGTTATTAAATTATAATAATGGATTCTGGAACAGTATTTAGCAAGGTCATGTCAGCGCTGCTGTATTTATCTGTTGTTTATTTATTTATTTAGTGTGAAACAAGACAATAACATGTCAAAACAAGACAAAGGGCTTATTGGTGAACACATATACAAAACATATATGTATGCATCACTAAAAATACCAAGGTTAACACACACGACTGTGCAAAAGTCTTCAGCCGCCTCTAGTTTTGTTGTTTATTTCTCATTCTCTTTTCTTCAGATACAATCAGAAAACACAGGATATATAGTATGCGCACAGCCTTAAAAACACACAAAAAATTTAACTAAATGTGTTCTAAAGGTTAAAATCATTATTTGGCGTGACCTCTGACCCCATGACAAGAAGCAACACAAACAGTTAGAAACATTGAATGAAACTGGTATAAAACGGCAGAAAATTTATGTGATAAATCTCATATTGTCTGAACAAAAGGGTTAAAGGCATTTTCAATGCAAAAGATGGTCACACTAAATATAACCTGTTTGGTTTATAGAAACTGTTTTTCCTTTGTAGCTCAATACTGAGACTAAGAAATGCATATGTGTGGTCATTATAACTTGACTAAATGCATTTGTGAACTCCTGCACATTGAAGTATAACAAAAACTACACTAAAACTAAAAGAAAAAAATCTCAGACGTCATTGTTTAGCTTGTCTTACTTTCATCATGTTAAACCTTTTACTTGTTACCATTTAAATGGCAAAAGGGAGCCTTATTGCATGATGCTGAGCTGCCACCTGTGATTATCAAGCTCGACCTCTAGGAGAAACCATGAACACAACATGAAATACTCATGTAACAGGCTACCCCAGTACAAGCAGAGGAGGTTTTTGTTATCGTTGAGAGACAATATGTTCTGTCTCTAAACCCCACGTGTGCAGAAATGTCATATATATTTGTAGTTTATGGTCCAAATGTTCTGAATGTTCTTACTTGTTTTCTCATACTTATTTCTCCGTTTGCCCTCAGAGTTAATTAACTGGTTGAGGACATTCCGTTTTGGTGAATACCACGATCTACATTTGTGTCATGAATTTTAAATAAGCAAAAATACATTGTATTTTAATGTCATTAAAATCATCACTGAAACCAATGTCATGTGGATTTAATGACTGTGAGAAAAGCAAAGCTAAATAAAGTAGGACTGATTTTTTTTTTTTTTTTCTTGTGTATTGAAGCCACATTTGATTAGAGCTGACACTGTAAGTCTGGTACAATTCTAGTTCTATTAAAAAAAAAAAAAAAAAAAAAAGCAA
>JAPQRP010000020.1:27498895-27510094 GCA_037367295.1 Apogon hyalosoma
GAAAAAATTCAAAAAAAATTCTTTTTGATTGTATTGTCAGTTTTCACACGCGCACACACTCACACACACACACACACACACACACACACACACACACGCACACACGCGCATACACACACACACACATGCACACACACACACACACACACACACACACACACACAGAGCACCATACCAGAACACACGTCCCAGTCTGAGCTGGCTTGTTTGTCGTATTCATGACCAGAGCCTGGAGCCTGCGTAACTGTTCCATTAGTGACCTGAACAGAGGACAGAGTGAAGCAAATGAAAAACAATCAAATGAGTGATGGGAAAAGTAGACAAGAGAAGACTTGGATTAACACGGTTTGGGAGGAACAAGAGTGAGAGTGAAAGTGAATGTCCACGTACACGGAGGAAATGTGATTAGAGACAGGGATGTGGAATGAATGAGTGATTGGAAAGAGAAGTTGTGTTTTTAAAGCCCTCACATGTTGCATTTCTCCAGCTGAGACACTTTCCTTTGCAGCTCCTGGTTATGTGCACTGCAGGCAGCCATCCTGCAACATAATACAGACGCCATGACAGAACAATCAGTCAATGAATACTGTTGAATGGCCACTGGCAACCAAAACAAACCACTGATGTAAAATGTTTAATAACTGTTGGTCCACTAATCCTGTCAATACATGTAAATAGCTGATGTAAAATGCAGTTTGTCATCTTTTCAAAGTCATCAGATTTGACCCATTTGGACGTTCAGAGGCTCCATAGTGACTGTGCAAAACACTGTCATCTTCAACACTGATTCACCAATAAAACCAATGGAGTTTGATAAATGACAGTGGAAGGAGACACTTGTTTCATGTTCCGTTAATGATATATTTTACTGAAAAAGCCCATTTTTCTTCAGTTTTCTCCGTTCAGTGGTGGAAAAAAGTTTTTGGACACCCCATGCATTTGTAATCTATTACGTTAAGTCACTGAACTCAATCAAGTATTGTTCCATTTTCCAAACCCACATGCCTCCTTCTGCATGTGTGCTGTTCTATCAAGGTTAAAACTGGATGTTTCAGTAGATAATGAAACACATCCAGGACATGACATGTTGAAATTGACAAGAATTTAGTTTTGTTATTTTTTCTTATTAAAAATTAACAAGAAAAAACAAACAAAAAAAACCCCAACATTTGTTTGTGTCTGTTTGATGTAGCCATGCCTTCTGGAACACAAAAAAGATTTTAATGCAAATATTTCATCCTAATGTTTGAGATTATGTAAAATTTTAAGGGTGTCCAAAAACGTTTTTCCACTATTGGAAATTCAATAACTTTCGAATTTACTCTGAGCTTTTATGAACATCTACATGACCAGTGAATTAAACAAAGGACAATATATGATTTACACTGGAAAAAAACTCAAACTAATGAGGATAATATTACAATAAATGGTGATAAATAATTTAAGAAATATTAAATATAGAGAAAAATTAATTCACCACTGGGTCTTTATGGATTGATGTTACTCTTTAGACATATATCTGGAATTAAAGCTCTATTCAACATTGTCATATTAAAGGTTTAACGTAATATTAGCATGCACTAATGTGGAGTATTGTGTAGTTCTAGTACCTCCTTTTCATCATGATAAAAGCTTGTGCACTGATTTATACATAGAGCATTCAGGTTGATTTTTTCTTTCTGTTCTTCAATGTGTCTCCTCTGCCCGTGTACAGTTTGAACCTGTTAAGCCCTGGGCCTATTGTTTCCAATCTGAATCATTTCAACATAATGCAAAACAATAGAGTAGCCGATAGGAGAAGTTTCATTCATATTAAACCAAGACATGATCTGAAAACAGCAAAAATAAGACACAATTTGTAATCGTTGCTCTACAATGTGACCTTTTTTGCTCTTCTTTGGCTCATCCAGTGAGTTTTAGCACGCTTAGTGTTAGCTTAGCAATGTAAAGTTTGTCTCATTGATCTGTTGTTGTTGAAATTATTCACAACAAACGCTGGTGAGAGACTGTTAACCTGTTTTCTGAAAATTGGCTCTATGGAGCTTTTAGCTGACTTTCTTCTGGTTATATGGATGTGTAGCATGTGTATATTGATTCTAGTCGAGGTGACATAGTGTCCAGGACATTGATTTGCCTTTATCTGCTGAAGGAACCAGGTCTTTATCTGAAGGAGGCTTGTATTAGGGGCAGGGCTTTAGTTCTAATTTATTCTATTAATAAGTTAGTTATCAATAAGTACAAATAGTCATGTTTTGTACAAAACCTTGTTTTAGTCTGCTCATATTTGTGATGTTTAAAGTACAATGATGCAAGTTTCTACAGATTTAACACTTCCTCAACCATTGTAAAATACAATCCCTCAAGCTTTTCTGTGGACAGAAACCACTCATTATTTAACTGAGCTTTTATTGTTTAAACATCAACTTCCTGTTGTGTTTGTATGACATTTTCACTGAGAAAGTAACACACACTTGCAGCAACTGAATGGATGATAACACTTTAGGTGAGTGATGAAGATCGCTGATTATATATTACCTGTAATAAACTGAACTTTTCAGAGTCTACATTGTGCTTAACTTAATAATGCCTTTTTTTCTTTTTTTTTTAACTGCCCTGTACTTGAGAACTGCCTTTATTTGTTTGTCGACCTTTACACCGGCTGTTTTTCTGTAATTGACCCCCAGTTTTTATTTCATGTTGTTAAAAGCGAAAAACACATATGAACCTGCAAATTCATAATTAACAGAGACTCTTCTCAAATCAGTGAAAAGATGGTGAATTGCAAGGTTACTTTAACTGTACTTGACTTTTCAAGATGTTTGTTTTGACTAACATTTTTAATTAATGATGGAAAAGCACTGTGTTCCTGTCGAACATTGGCAAAAACACACTTTAGCAGAGAAAAGAATCAAACCACATAGTCTGATCTACACTGTACAAATGTACCATCTGGATACAAGGTGACTTTCATAGTGCACTGAATCATCTGAAATGCCACAAAGCTGCAACGATGAAACAATATTCACAGGGATGTTTTGGAGGAGGTTAAGTTTGTACTGAATAAGCAGCTGCAGTAAAGAAAAGTTAGAGTCAACAGGATGTTTTACCAACCACTGACCAAGCTCTAATAGTATTTCTCAAACTTCTCAAGTGGAATTACTGACTTTGAGGCAAAATAATCATCAAAATTACAGTTAATTGGATATTCAGTTCCAGATTTATTTATTCATTATTTTGACCTTTTAGTATTTAATGATCCAGATGGGTTTACTCATTTAATTTTTGCAATAAAATCTAATTAAAACTTGATTTTTTTTTCCAGGCTCTGGGGATATCTCCTGATTAACCAGCTTTTTGCTTTTTCCTGTTTGATTCTATCGTTATTATATGAGCCTTTAACAGTCGACCCCTTATCTTAAAACCATAATAATGTTTGCTTGTGAGCCCTTAATGAATTAGACACTTAAATCCACTCCACCCCCACTTGATGCTGTCACGCTCCTCACCTGCTCTCCAGCCCGTCTATGTACTCTTTTTTCTTCTTTCGGCTCTCCTGGGCAGACTGCTTATTGCGTATTTTTCTGCGTATTTTCTTCAGGATCCTTTCTTCGTACTTGTTGATGTAAGAAATAGCATTTAATATTCGACAGCTGCGGGGCAAACTGTGCTGAGCAGTTAATTGTCTCCATTGTTGAATTATTAACGCTGATAATGCTTTACCTTTGTAAGAGGTAGTTGGCTGGGGAGAGTCACCCCCTCCTTCGCCAACAACTTCTTCTCATCTTCATTGAGAATCAGCTCTTGAATGGACTGTTGGGAAGGCTGTGGGGGCTGGCGGTGAGATAGGAATACTAATATTCAAAACATCATCACTGCTGTTTGATTAAATTTTCTCCAAGCTCCCACACCTTCTCATCCTCCGCTGCTCCACCCCCTCTTTCCTCTAACTACAGCTTCACAGGAAGTAGTTAAATATGCGCAGACTATCAGGCCACCCTCATCACTTTCCATGGCTATCTCAAAGCAATTATGGTGCGAGAACTTAAGTTGCATTTGCCACTCTCACCTTCATCTTATTAAACTGGGCTGCAGAGATGGAATCGATATTTGGTGAGTGCTGAAATCCCCCCAACTGCATACCGTCACATACACAAACACATTACTCTGCTTTAGGTGATCCTGTCTCAGATGACCTCCACCTTTAATAATGTTTTCGCCATAAATCAAGTGACTTTGACAAATGGTATTTTCAGTTTAGCCGCCTCACATAACTGAATTCTAATCACTTTAAAACTTTAGAAAGGAACTTGCGAAGTCCAAGAAAAATACCCCTCTCCCCATAACAAGAAGACTTGCACTTAAATGTTTTTATTCCTCCTGCAGAATACAAAGCCGTACACTGCTGAGAAGGTTTGCTGCGTACTCAGGAATCCTTCTGGTAAACAAATGTCTAAAAACAGAAATGTCATTTGCATTTCCAAGGCCCTTGTCCCTCAGTGAAAACGCATAACTTTGCCAAACCCGAGCTCCCACCTGTTTTCAGCAGAATACACACTGCACAGTTCAGCGCACATGCTATTCACACAATACAGAAACAGGTCCCTCTCACGAGTTAAGCAGCCAAAGGAAAATATTATCCCTCTCACCCTACTGTTCCCTCCAATCACTCTCACCCACGTTCCCACACAGTGCAACAGTACAGCTGGGATACACTTACTGGCTCCGGTGTGCCAGACAGGAGCAGGTCCTTGACTGTTAGAGGGAAACCAGAAGGCAGCTGTGGTCTATGCACATCAGAAGGATATTGTGTAATCCTCGTTCTGCCACTTGAGAAGCCAGGCTCCCAGCCATCTGCGCTCATACAGACACACATACAGCATGTAAACAAACCTCAGTGATACACACAAGTGCCATTTCTTGGATTATAAATGAAGAAAAAAGAGACGTAACACTGGACAGAATATGGCTTAAACACCACTTAGATGGTTTCATCTCAGCATTTTCATTTTTCACCATAACATCAGGTCACTTAAATGCTCTTAAATGACAGAATTATGGGAGTAAAATCCATTTCCTGCATTCTGGGGAATTCTTACGCGTCAGTTTGTACCTTTTATGTTTCAGTTTATGGTGGAAATGTTTTCTTTACATAAAGCAAGGGTTCCCAAACTTAAAAAAAATAAATAAATAAGTGGTGCCGTGCACAACAAACCACACCCCTCGTACATATTGTAGCTTATTTTGGCATCGATCCAACTGATGTCATCATGTCTATGCATGCGCTGATGTCCGTATGTCAGTTGCCTCTATAAATGTGCCAAGTTTGAAGTAAATTGAAACTAAATTTATGTTTTTTATAGATATTTGAAATTTCGCCTATAATAAGTAAATGGGGAAAAAAGATTTTAAAAATTAATTTAAAAAATTTAGCTTTGACCTACTTTTCCAAAAATGTAACCATGTCTATTCTGGGTCACTGGCAATCTATAAACCCAATTTGGTATGAATTCAACCAATAGTTTTGCTGCTTAAGTGTTAACAAACAAAGAAACAAACCAAAAACAATACCTCTTGCCTCCCCTTCTGGGGGCAGGGAAAACACAAAACAGTAAAACCATGGGTTTAACGTGTATATTTTAGTTCATAACAAAGATCGGACACAGTGTTAATCAAATTTGTTGAGTATAACTTTGCTTTTCTCACCAAAACTATGAGGATGTGTTGGAAATTAAGTATTTAACGTAATGTTAAAGTGGAAAAAATGTACCTGTCACAAAATTGTTGCTATTTGGTGTCACTCTAGTGTTTGATCAGTAAAAGGCTGTTTTTTCCCCATGTTTATGATATTAAAATCAGTGTGTCTGAATACACCATCAGAAATGTTCTATATTGTTGTACTTTTTCCTGCACATAAAAATAATACTGAATATTAATCTACTTCAAGGGCAGGAAATGATGATTATTTTCTATGGTAACAAATTACATTTACTCAGGTAATGTACTGAACAACAAATTTAAATATTGTTATTTACTTGATTTTTTGCAACTATATTACTGTGCTTGTCTACATATTAAAACAAAATATAATCCACTTTTACGCCATTCCATTTGTCTGACACCTTTACTTTACTTTCCACTTACTTTTTCATCCACTTCGTCGCCAGTGAAAATCACACATGTTGGACATGTTTGTTATAAACTGCAAAATGAAGTGAAAATTCTCCTCCCTCTACTAAATAAACTCATTAAACCCCTGTTGGATTCATTGAAATATGTGTTGCCAATACTCATAAAAAGTTTTGTGGTTTACACAGGTCACTAGTGCTACCAACACATGATCATATTGTAACTACCAGTGACCGAGAGCATCTACTGATCTAAAATGTTTAACAACTTTTTAGCCACTAATACTGTCAATACATTGAAATAAGTCAGTTTCTAAGGTTTCCAGGCTCTGTAGGGAACATAGAAACACTGCATCATCTTTTGTTACATTGATTCACCAATGAGACTCATGCAGTTTGACAACGGCAATAGTGTCAACCATTGTTAAGTGCAGTTAAAGATTTATTTTCCTCAAAAAAAAAAAAAAGAAAAAAGAAAAGAAAAGAAAGAATCTGAAGGCTTTTATGAACATCTACATTATCAGTAAATTTAACATAAATAATACCAGGGTGTCACTGAAAAATCCAAAATGCAAAGGATGATACATGATAAATAAAAGTTAAATATAGAGAACAATTCATTTGGTGGGCACAAATAGTTATGGTTTTTTAAGGGTTAACATATTAACATTAAATAAAATACTTCAAATGACAGCAGTAAAATGAATCTCTAACATGTATGACAATAAAACACTGACAGAGACCATTTTATTGCACTGTAACTACTTTTACTTTTGATACTTTAGGTATATGTTGCTGATAATACTTTAAATTATTAATTATTTTGAATACAGAACTTTAACCCATAAAGACCCAAACAGCCACTGGCGACCAAAACTGACTACTGATGTAAACTGGTTAATACCTGTTCATCCACTAAACTTATCAGTATGTGTAAATAATTGGTGTAAAATACAATTTGTCATTTTTTCATGGTCATCAGATATGACCCATTTGGCTCCGTAGTTACCATGGAAACACCATCATCTTCTACAACATTGATTCACCAGCAAAATCTATGGAGTTGGATCAATGACAGTGAATGGAAACACTGGGTTTATGTTTGGTAAATGATAGATTTTACTGAAAAAGTCACTTTTTCTTCAGTTTTCTTTGCTTTTGATATAATCTTTGAATTTACTCTGGGTTTTAATGAACACATACATGATTAGTGAATTAAATACAGGAAAATACCTGATTTACACTGAAAAAACTCAAACTAAAGAAGATAATATTACAATAAATTGCAGTAAATCACTTAAGAAAAGTTAAATATAGAGAAAAATGTATTTGTGAACTGCCACAAAAGTAGAACTGGGTCTTTATGTGTTAATTGATAATGGAGCATTTTCACAGTGTGGTTATTAGTATTTTTTAAGAATCGAAATGCTTCCACTAGTGAATAATTCATGCCGGGAACTCTGTTGAGCCGATTTTATGTTCCTGTTGAAATATTGTGTGACTTACTGATGCCAATGGATGTGTTCGCCTCCAGGGCCGCCTTGGTCTGTAACCCTAGACCAAAGTAATGGGTGTCCCCAGGGGGGCTCTCAGGCCGCTGTGGGCTGTCCATCTGGTCTGATGGTGGGTCCTCACTGATCCCACTGTCACTATGTGAAGGCGACCAGAGAGGCGAGCCTGACACCGAGTCACTTCCACTCAGCAGGGCGTTAAGGAAGTCATTGTCTGCTTGTTGGGGCGGCTGTAGTATCTGTGGAGAGAAAACCCCAAGTGTTTTCATTAGTCTGTGTTTTTCACATGACAGCACAGTGAAAGGTGACACAGATGTTTAGGAGACACTCAGAATCTGTCAACGAACAACGGCTGCACAGTGCATACACAGCTAACAGGGATTCACATAAAACATCTCACGGTGGTACATACATTTGGGTTCTGGACCGGCCAGGTGTGCTGGTTGCCATGGTGTCCGGTTTCTTCATGACGGAGGATTCCATCATTTTGATCAAACAGCCAGTCAAGCAGCTCAATGCCATCACAGCCCTGAAAGAAGACGTGACATTTTATGGCCGCATACAGTTGTCTGTCTTTCAAGCCTTCAGAAGCAAATAAAACAAGAATGTAAAGGTTTGATGTGTTGTCACAACTGTACTGTGCTGTGCATCCCTCCATTTTGTATGGAAATCCAGAGAATAAATTCCATTACTGTATTTATGTACAGTTTCAACAGCTTTTTAAATTTTGCTCCATACATTTCAACACAAACATCTGTATTTTGTATTTCTTACATTCTGTTAACAGGCTTGTTTCTTGCACATTTTAGAGGATTTATTTTTATTTTGTATTACCAAGTGTCTTTCTAGACCAACTTCAGTTTAAATAACACAGAGAAAAAATGATTCCCTTGGTTTTTCCATTGGTGTATCACACTCAATAAACGTAATAATTTGAAAACAATATACAAGACGCAACAGGAGGAAACATGAAAAAGACACTGTAATTAAAGTAAAAAAGGATTAGAATTAATATTTAGTACTTATATATTTGAAGATGTAATGGTTCAATAATCAAAGTATATCAATATGGCAGGAACTTCAACCAAATATTGTGTGTTTGCCATCTCTAGGCCAAAAAACATTATAATCTTCAGATAAAACTCCAAATAGTCATAAACTTTCAGGTGATTTCTTTTGATTAACGTATTATTCAGAGGTACATTCGTTTTGAACTTTGCTCTGTGAGAACTGATTCATTCCTACAGCCCCACATAACCCTCAAACGACAGTTTAACAAAGAGCCATATTTACCTGATCTGGGAACTGCTCCATGATTACTTACTTTGGGTGCCCCGCCAGAAAAGCCCCCAAAAGCAGCAGAAATCAAACCAGTATATTTCCTTTGTCCTGGGGTAAGTTTTCCACTGATACCAAATAGTCTCTCACAGCTCTTCTTTCTCAGGTCCAAAGTTTAACCTCCAACTCAACACACCCAACCAGCTGGTTTGCTTTGTCCCCATTGGCTCTGAGAACATGTAATCTGATTGGCGCACAACAATACACAACCCAGTGTCTTCACTCATATGAAGATGGAAGACATTAAGTCTCCACTAAGAAGACAATATCAGAAAGGTCAAAGTCTACTGTCTTCTTCCTCTGGTTTTTGTTAGTTTATTGACATGAGGTTAGATCTGACCTTTGCTAGATAATCAGTTCTTACATGCACCGGAAAAATAAATAAATTTAGAAAGATCTTGCATTGAGCCATTTGATACACAAACGCACGTACAGGAGTAACTTTTGATGAAAATGAATTCTACTCATATAATTAAACTTATTTACTTGTATAATAAGTGGTGGGAAAGAGCTAATCAGCCTAAAGGAGGATTAAAACATGAATATGCTGCAAAGACGTGCAAAGACATAATTACACAGAAACAATTTTCACCCTCCCTTTGTAATCTCTAATTCTGAAGATTTTTTTTTTTTTTTCACTCGTGTACCTCAGCAAAAAAAAAAAAAAAAAAAAAATTCCTCGGAGACAAACCATAAAATCATAAAAAATATATCCGTGTCAGAGATACAGTCATATTGAAATTGAGGGCGTAATCTTTTTAACAAAATAGAAAATAGAAAAGAGAAGTGTATGTTTTATTTTGAGTGAAAAATCAGCCATAGCGGAGACTGAGTTAAAGGTCATCTGAGATGGTGTATTCGTGTAGTGGAAAAAGCACACACATACAAAAAAAACAACCTAGTGTGAGTTTTGAAATCCTCTGGTGTTTCACAGTTTCATCAAATCCACTGCTGTATTGTCTTCACCGTGGGAATCACAGATATTATTAGACTTAATTTACTTGAGCTGATCTCATTATGTTGCCTCTGTACTTTTATTTAATGCCGTGTCATGGTTGACGCGTCAGTAGTCTGTGTATATTGTTATGAAGGCCTCCTGCTGCAACAACACAACATAACAAAGCAGCAGCTCCTGTCGTGAGAATGAAAAGCACAAGCGGGTGACAGCTGTTCAGCTTTTGGCTGTGGCAGCAACGGAAAGAAACAGCCGTGAATATGAGTGTGTGTGTGCATTTATTTAAATAAACCACTCTATCAATGTTCTGAGATATGATGGCTGAGTATGATAACCTCATACAGCACAGACTGAGGTTTGAGTTGGAGTGTGTTGCCAGGACTAGTCTATCTACTTTCCAACAGGAGCATTACATAATCAACAATGTCTTATTATCTGATCGGGGAAAGTTCCAAAGGGCAAACGTTCTGTAATTACTCTACGAGCTGTTTGTGACAACTTAAAAGAAAAGAGAGATGTGAAGAAACGTTCAGTGGCTTTACAGACCCAGTGAGGAAGGTCTAGTTTTCTGCAGCGCCATCGAAGCGAGACAGATGTTTCTCTGACCTTTATGCGGACATCAACAGAATGTGCCTGTGACCAGTCCCTTCATTCCCCTTTATTCCCGAAAATCTATGTTTAGCCTTGTCTTCACATAAAAATGATCCATTATTTGACCCTTATGTCATAACTTAAATGGAAATCTGTGTAAAACATGGTGCATGTTGTATAGAATTAAATTAAATGGGAGAAATAACATGAGAAGTGTTACAGAAAATGCATTAGACACACTGTATCTAGAAAAACAATTCAACAACTTTATTGCAAGCAGACACTAGACTAAAAAAAATACTTATCAAAACTGTGCAAATATTCATATTTTTATATTCATACCTCATATTTCATTTGGTACCTTTACTACCCTTAGATCCCGTCTAGTTAGACTGTAAATTGTTAACAGTTTTTTATATTAGGCAGTTTACAGCAGTGTTTTTCAACTATGGGGTCAGGACCCCACGTGGGGTCACCTGAAATTTCTACTAATTGATAAAAAACAACAACAACAACAACAACAAAAACTTACTAAAAAAAAATATAAATATGGTGAGTTGAGAGAGACAATCATAAAAGACATGACAAACTGTGAGTCTGACACTGAAGCACTGTGGTACTGTTTATCTGTCAAATGTTCAAACTGAAGCACTGTGGTACTGTTTATCTGTCAAATGTT
>JAPQRP010000020.1:27576046-27615472 GCA_037367295.1 Apogon hyalosoma
CCTCTCCTCTCCTCTCCTCTCCTCTCCTCTCCTCTCCTCTCCTCTCCTCTCCTCTCCTCTCCTCTCCTCTCCTCTCACTTCATCCAAACAATTCTCTTCTCTGTTTTCTTTTGACATTGAATAGAACTGTTCATATGTAGCCTTAGTTTGTCTAGTTTTTATATTTTCACTGACTCGCAAGAATGATCAATATTAATATTATTATTATACTGAATAGTTTTTGAGGTTTTATAGAATCCACATATTAAGGATGGTTGCAGCATGAGGTCTCCTTCAAAAGTTTATGAATGTCTTTCCAGGCATTTCTTTTCTAGGCCTTTCAATAAAATGATCCTCCATTCTAATTTGTGGGATTTTCATTTGTACAAATATTTTGTCTAATTGTTTTAATGTTGTTTTGTCAGTCTAAGTCAAGTTCAATACCTAAGTCTATATTTCTAATATTACACATCTGTCAACTTGTAAGTGGACCTAATACAGTCTTTTTACTTGACACTTGTACTTCTAAAATGCTTGCATAAAACCTATATTACTACTTACATTTATGCAATGTGTAATGGATGAATAAGAAATAACGAATTGTCAAAAACCTTTTCTTGAATTGAGCTAACAAAAATAATCCAAAAGGACTTCCAAATTAAAGCATGAACATAATTATTTGTACTTGACACCCTATAAATTTCTGAACAGATTTATATGTACTCTGTTTTAGGTTGTGCATTCCTCACCTACTGCGCCCGGGAGTCGGCCATCAAAGCCCAGAACGCCCTCCATGAACAGAAAACACTGCCAGGGGTAAGTGTCTGTCTGTCTGTCCTCTCTCCTCTCACTCTCTCTCTTTTCTCTACGGTGGTCAGCCGTGCCATCTGCACCCGGCTGCACACCAGCCGGCATTTTCCTTGCATAGTCACGGAGATAAAAAAACACTTTGGAAAGCAATTCAGTCAGTAGCTCAGCCTTTTTAAAGCACGGCTTCAACTTTTCCATGTGTCTGTTCTCCAGTGTAAATTGCTAGAAGTACTGTGAAGCAATAGCATACAATGAGAGTATAATGTATTTCTGTTAGTTCTAAAAATGTATTTGATGGGATGGACGTTTGCATGTATGTTCTATGTATTTACTTTCATTTATATTTTGTTGTTTGATTTATATCTGTGAGTATGTGCACCTCTGTGGATATCTGCATCCATGCAAGATTCGAAAAGGTACTCAGGCAAGGACAGCAAAGTGTTTAAAGCTTGTTAGATTGAGCATGTACCAGAGAGAAGCAGCAGTAACGATCCACTCGCCTCACACCCACTGACTGAAGACAAAGAGCCTGAGAAACTCCGCCAAAAGGCACATGTTTCAGATTAAACATTCATATACAACTACCACAAACTTGAACATTTTTCCGATGGCTTTCTCGAAAAACAAGTTGTTTCGTTTATCCTGCAAATTAGCCAAGCTTGAGGCTGCAGGGCCTTATTCTCCTGTTTTTCCCCAGCATTTGAATAATACGACGGAAGACGGCAAGATTAAAAAAAGTCCCTTTATAAAATGCCAGAGGATGCGTTTCATGAAAGGTTATAACTGTGTTCAGTACTAAGTTTAAAACAGGACATTTTTTCTGCTTCTCCTTCTGTTTTTATACATGTTGTGGCTTTCTAGTGAGTTTGTCTCTCTAAGATCTCATGTTCATTAATAATATCCCCCCTCTCTAGCCTGGCAGGGTGCCTGTGACGGTAACCTTCCCTGGGGATTAAGTAGTTTGTGTGGCTGAATGTATAAATGAGGGGCATAAGGGCATAGACATAGATGCTAACAAGTCTGATGCTCTCGCCTGCTCTTAGTGTGTTCTAACGGAAGAGCAAAACGTCAAACCATCTGGTCTCAATGGTTTAACAATTATCCAAACGGAGTGACAAACACAGCATAGACTATAATTGGCATCCCTTAATGTTAACAGAAAAAACACACCACAACAACAACCTTACTGTAAATATAGTGATAAAGACATTGTAAACACTGCCTTACACATTGCACTTTTCTCATGTGAGTTCATGAAAGCTTCTCCCTTTGGCTTTCTGGGAATTTGAAACTTGCCATGTATCACTTGTGAGTAATAAAACCCTTTTCTTGTACCTTTCAGTCTAGCTTTAGCCCTCCTGCTGACTTCCCCTCTACCCCACCCAGTCCTGTCCACCCCACATCCTCCCATCTCTCCCATCTCTCCCACTGCTCTGCTGCTCTTCCTGAGACAGAACGTGTCATAGAAATGTAACAGGCAGACGTTGATGGGTGTCAGGCCTCACAGATGAGGCTGCTCTGCTGTTCCCTTCCCTTCAACTTCACTAACCCACACAAACACCAGTGGCCTAAGAAACACAGGCAGTGTGTGCCAGAATACTGAAGCCACACATAGCAAATGCAGGCACAACATGATTTTCTGTTTCTTAGACTTGACAGTTCTGATGTGAAAGTCGAGTAGATGTGGAATAGTCGCAGGTGACGTCATTAAAAAATTAATGTGTACTATGCAACAGTAGGAAACCTGTATTGGCATTTGAGCAAGATTTAATGATGAAACAATTGACAACATCCAGTGAGTAAACTCATCTTCTACAGTTACAGAATAGCAGCTGCAATACACTAAGCTGTGAGCCAATCAGCAGTGACCACAACAGTCATGTGCAAAACCTCAGGTGTACATTGTCACACGTATCACGTCTGTCTCATGCCCGACTCCGGTCATTTATTTTTACGCACCTGGTATATTTTTGCTGGAGCAGCTCATGTCTCTGAGGCGTGAAATGCATCCTTTTCGGATAAATAAAGGCCTTCATGTACTGATAATTGACTTCACACTGATAAAAACAATCCAAATCACTATTATTGACTGTGTTTACATACTGCCAAACGACCCTGGTGGGTTTGCTCCACAACGCTGCAGTTCTACTCAAGCAACAGGCCTCTGACATAAACATATTTCTGTTAATGTCACCATCTAAAAACAAAAGCTGCGGGTTATGGCACCTATAGTCTCCTTTTCAAACAAGACAACAGAGATAGAAACAGTGAGGGATGAGAGGGAAATACTCAAGACAGGAAAAAAAAGATAGGGGGAAGAGAGGGTGCAGTAGAGGGTGAGCAGTCACAGCAGCTCTGCGTCTGAGCCAGATCCTAATGTGGTTTGGCCTGATCTGGTGTAAATGACACATTTCCACATGCTTAATCCACAGGTGAATGCTGTAATGAGCTGCCCTTTTCCCTTTTCTGTTCTTGTCATGTTGGTGGTGCTGTAATCACATGATCTGCAGCTATTCAACACTGTACTGTAAACATCAGTTCTGGGTGGTGAAGTCGACTAATCTGTGAAAACTCTGGTATAGCAGGAGAGACCACAATTGTGTACTGGCGTCCCTAAACATCCTATCAATTGTTGGCTCACTGATGGAGCAACATCCTCAGTTGTTGATAGATAAACAAAAAAACAGGTTACTTTAAATAGCCTACACTATAATGTCATACCATTCTATATTCTATATTTGCACAATGCATAACACAAATGTTTAGCATTTTGTGTTTGTTTAATTGTGGGTTCAAGTTCTTCCTATCCCCTCTCCTGTCCACCTCCTAAATCTTTTGTGATATAACCCCTGTTGCTTCACTGCTTGATGGTAAGTAGATATGCCAGTTGTTTGTTTGCTAAATCCTGCTTGATATGCAGTTTGCCAGGGGCTACGGTGTAATTAATGTAAACTAGGAATTCTCCACAGATGACTTATGAGTTATTAATGTCTGGGTTTTTGTCATTAACTCCTGCATCACTGCTCTCTTGCAGGGGGCTTTGACCAGTGTGGTTACTCATTTGTGTCTCATAAATATGAGACACTTTGCATGTTGCAAATAACTGGGAAAATGTACAACCTAACAAGCCAGTGTGAGTCTTGTGCATGACTGTTTTCTTAACATGAAGGCACAGTATTGCCTCACACGCATTGATGTCAGCATACACACACTAATCACGATCCTTTTTTAGGGAATAACTTAATCAATCTTATCAACATAACAGAAGGGTTGGTGAGAGGGTAAGAATGTTGTTTTTGATAACTTTTCGAATAATTGCCCAACCCTGCTTTGCATTACATCCAGTCTGTGTATGGATCATTTACTGCAAATTTGTTGTACGTGTGTGTGCATTTTAATTCTACGCATGTCAGAAAGGTGTGCTCCCACAGTACCAATGAACACTTCTATATAGAAAAGCAATTACAGAATGCTAACATATTGAATGGGTGCTGTAAAATTGGTGTTTTATGTAATGAAAATATTAGTATTGCATGATTGTTATAGTATATCACCACACAAACTGGCATTGAAGTACAAACGACCATACACACAAACACACACAACCCAGTGGTCTCTTAATATTAGACAGATGTGCTAGTGTTCTTGGATGTTATTATCTATGTCCCCCTGTTACACATTAGCTGCTGAAAGGAACAGTATGGCCTAATGGAAGTGTACTGGACTGGAATATACAGTGGAATCCTGTGGTGAAGTGTGATGGGAACCTTGGGGACACAAATGCCTGACATTAGTTTGGCAAAAGAATAGGAGATGCTCTGACAGTTTACCAGGTGTGTGTTGCTTGGCTCTATTAGTTGTGTGCATTTGTGCGTGCACAGTACTGTAAGCTGGCTTTGCACTGCAGCCAGCATGATGTAGATACATATAGCAGTGTATAAAGGCGGAAAGAAAAACATGTGCACATGGCAGCATGCCGTGATTACACACAGTCTCTGACAATGATGCTTGAATATATTATTTGTGTAGTTTCGTGCTTGTTGGTGACTGTTAAAGAGACTTAATGACCGCCATGTTTCTGAATATGTGAAAGAGAAACCTGTAAAATGGAAGCATTGCCTAGTGACCTGGGAACTGAAATGTTTTCCTTATAATCCTTTTTATGACAAACATGTTCCTTAAAAAACATTCATGTGAAAGAAAGTGACAGTTAAGGCCCACAGTGGCTGTTTCTAGAGTAGTTAGTGTGTGTGTGTGTGTGTGTGTGTGTGTGTGTGTGTGTGTGTGTGTGTGTCACAGCTCTCTACACAAGTCCACAGGAGATTTACTCCACCCAGCTCAGCATCATGACAAAATCCTGCATCCTTCACACTATCCACCCACCCATCCCCCTCCCTCAATCCCCTACCTCCTTCCACTCTCCTCAAACTCCCTGTCCTCTCACTGCCACTCCTCAAATCCAGCAGATCCAAGAAATAATCTCAGCCACTGCAGCAAGTCTATTTGCTGGAGCAGGGAGAAACATGCCCCCCCCACCTCAAGCCACCATCACCGTTTTTTGTCATGGTAGCCTTGTGTACAACAGTGATTGTCTTGGAGAGGCCTTGGTGAAAATGTGTTTGTTGCATGCATTTACTCCTGGTATTAGTACAGCTCGACCTGTGGGGAGTGTAAGAGCCTGGCAGTGATTCAGGAGGCAGGTTTATGGAAATAGCACCCGCATTAAAAACCCAATGAGAACAGGGAGAAGATTATGCTTCAGCACACACATGTGGGCTCCTGCAATGTCAACACTCTAAGTAGATCCCCTCCCTCTCAATTGCCTCCTTCTCCCCCTGTCTCCATTTCTTTCTCCCTTGCTCTCTCACTTTGCCCTTTGCTGCAAAAAATACCTGTACTATTAGTCTGCTGTGTTAGTTCTTCTGGATGCATGCATGTTTATATATGTATGTGCGTACTTGCATGTGTGTTTGTAAATGTAATTTTGTGTGCTCAGCTTAGTCACACAGTAATAGGACATGTGTGTGAGGAGTGAGTAGCATAGCATGGCTGTGTTGTAGAGAGTGGCCGACCTTGTGCTGTGGAAATGAGGCTGGTGCACCGTGGAGCTATTCCTCGACATGCTGTAAACTGCCTAGCCCTCCGCTGGGCTTTGCATGTACACACATACACAAGTGCACACATTACATATATACGCATACTTTTGCATGAATACTATCCACCTGTTTATCAGCTACAGTGGAGCTTCCTCTCACACTAGCCTAGCTGCCGCAAAGGCTGAATAATTCAATGCCACACGTTTTGAAGGTTGGAGTTATGTGAGCGCACTGTTTGATTGTGTGTGTACTGTACAGGCCTGTGTTGAGTAGGCGGGGTGGGGTGGGGTGGGGGTTGGATTGGAGCAGACTGGTCAGCATGAAGCCAATCGGTGCTGGCAGGGTTGGAGGCCTTGTAGCCAGAAAGAGGGGACTCGTTAGAATTTAGCCTTTGGGTAACATAAATGTGTGTGTGTCTGTGTATGTGTTAGGGAAAAAGTTTTTAATAGATTAGAAGTTTGAACCAATGTGGTCAAGGTCTTTTTTCTTTAAAATATTCAGCTCTCTGAATTTTAAACTGATATTTTGAATTTAATATTTACATTAAAAGTTAAATACCAGCTCATCTTAACTGCCCACTATTTTCATATCTTTTTAAAAATTATTTATAACAGCCATAGGCATGCATTGTATTCGTTACCTCAGATGTTTCATTTAGATTTCTTCCTTCTATGAGATTACCTCTGCGATTAGTGAACATGTTCATCTGGAACAAGCCAGATCTTTGTTTAAACATTTGAATACCATCTGTGATGGGAATTTTCTTTTAAAGAAACCCACTGTTAGCTCATTTCATCATGGAGCTATAACAGTCTGCCTGGCACATCTGTTTTTTAACCCTTGTTGGCAAAAAGAGTTAAAAAATATTTTCGTAATTCATTTCACAATGTGCAAAAGAGACGGAGTGTTAAGAAAAATCAAGATATCAGAAGTTGAAAACATAAACAAGTGGAAAATTAGTGGACATTGCTATGTAGTTATTTTATTGTAATTCACATATATTACACTATAGGGAGGTTACAATGGAACATGTAAGCACACATGAACTTTGTGTTGATTCCTTATGTGTGTATATGTAAGTGTACGCTGTATGTGTGTGCTCTAATGGCACTTTGGTGTAATGTACGCGCAGTGAAGAGCTGCTGTACCAGAATGCTCCTGAGGGAACTGAATCCCCACACCCCCAGAGCGTGCATTTGCACACACATAAACACACACACATAAACTGTCTGTCTCATTGTTGCTCCTCTGTTACCCCTTTAACACGCATGCACACCTACTCTTTGTTCAGCCCGTTTGTCTGTGTAGTAGATTAGACACATATTTAGAGAAGCCTTCTTCTCCCAAGGGGATTGGCTTCTGAGGACATTTAGCTCTGCTTTAGAGCAGGAATAGCATCCACTGAATCTGTTTCACCGTGAAATGTCCACACATATATGGGTATCTTTTTTTTGTGCTCCAGGTTGTATTTTTGTCAGAATGTACATACATGTTTGTTCTACTGTCATTATATTTTATAGAATAATTATGACATTGTTCAGTTATTATATTTTTTGAGGTTAATACATTACTTGCTTAATCTTGTGCATCATGTCTAACAATATGAAAACTTGTTTTAAGTTACAGATGACTGTATTTTGACCTCTTCTCTGACATTAATACTGATGACATTACAGTGCTGCTCCCCCTCCCAGTACTCTTTTGCTCTTGGGTGGAAGGCATAGCTTGAAATACCAAAATAATCCGGCTGCCTATTAAGCCACTTCACAGTGAGGAGTGTGCTATTTTTTTCTGAGGTACAGGTTAGCAAAAAGCTGAATTATTAATGTTTTTGATATTTTTAGCCTGTTTAACCTATTTCTGGTTGTGGCTGGAGACTGCTCGCCCGCCTGTCTGTGAGATTCAATCATGTGACACAGCTGTGATCTGGGTTATAAGGAGTTGGGTTTTGTGCGCAATGGGGGAAACTGTGCATGTGTGTCCTTGTTCATGTGTTGAGCTACACTCGCTTTAAACTTTTCACTGCTTGTGTACCAGCTGGTCTGTTACATTTTGGAACTGTGCAGTTTATATGATCTAATGTCAGCATCACTTGCATCAGTGGGGCTGAACAAGATGAGTCTGGTTTTATTCTAGGCTGGTGGACACGGATGTGCAGAGCCTAGATATTGACTGACAATCCATCTGTGAGTCTGATCAGGCTTATACAGGTGCACCCGTACCCACAGACACAAAGATAAAAAAAAAAAAGGTGTGTACGCATCTGTTTGTGTCTGTCCTTGCTTGTCTGTTGAATGGGGAAAAATAAAAGATTAGCTTACAATTACTGCATATCCAAACAGACAAGACTAGAGTTTAGGAAGCGCGGGCAAATGTAGCTGAGAACATGCCACTTTATTCAATAATGGAGGGCACACTTAAAACACATCACCCAGTGCAGCTAATCGGAGCTGACATCTTCGTGGCTGAACCTTGTGCCTTTGGGAGAGAGAGAGGGGTGAGGAGAGAGTGTGTTGAATTAGAGGGGTAGAAGTGACAGAATAGTTAAAATATCTTGAAAAGGGAGTGACGGTAAGAGGAGAGAAGGGGGAGACACAGGGTCATGTTGACAGCTTGAAGTCATACCTTCAGAGCTAAAACAGCCGCTCCGTTGTTTATGGTGGGGTGTGCATGCATGTCTATGTCTGTACTGTCTGTATTCATGCAGTGTGTGCTGAATGTCTGAAACGGCACAGTTGTGTTGTAGAACCGGAGGGAGCTCATTTGTAAGGCAGATCTAGCCACACTTTGGTGTAGTGTCCACAGAGAGGGTAAGGGGGCTGCACATCACGACAGCCAGCATTTGTCAGCAAAAATCAGGACTAATGAAATACAGTACACATGGCTGGAGGGCAAGAAGAGGAGTGTGAGTGACAGGAGGCATGAGTGGAAACAGCCCATGGCAGCCCTCCATCATGGCTGCCAACGCATCAGCCAGCCAGTCCGATTTGTTTTAAGGTCCCCTCCCCTCCTCCTACGCCGCCGCCCTTTTTTCCATCCGAGATAAGGGCAGCAGCATGAGGCATAGGGTAGAGAGGAGGGGACAGAGTGTGTGATGGTCCCTGAGGGTAATGACATGGAAGACAAGTGTATGGGGAGTGCTTGTGATGGGGCTGCTCATGTGGAAGTAGGTATTTGCATTGCAGAGGAGGGCTGTCAGTAGAGCCCTCTCAGGGAGCCAGTGTCAGGGTGATCGCTAGTGGTGAAGCCTTCTGTCTGTTTGCTCCTGCACAGTATGAGGACATGGAATATAGCTGAGGTAGCACCACTAAGATTAGGCACATTGACACATGGAACATTTCTGTGTGTTATGATTCTGCAAGTATTTCTTTTGTTTCCCATTTTTATCAAACATAGATTCTACCTGACACTTCATTTAAGTGGTTCTGTTTTGTCCATCATTGCTGCCTTAAAGCCTTTCATATCGAAAATAACAATAAGCTGGATGGTTGCAGAATAGCTGGGAATATAAATTATATAGTTATGCGCCAACAGCTATAGTCTGTGGCCTCTAAACTATTTCAGTCCCAGCTGCAATAAGAGGCAGCTTTTAATAATTCAGAGTAAAACAGTATACTGGATGTCTTCCAGGCAGCAAGCTCACATTCAGGTGAAACACTAAATTTTTCTCCTCTACCCCTCACTCCCACCCCAAAACAATAGCGGGGCTGTATCTGATACCCGTGAAGGGCTTGTAGGGACGCACACATCACTGGGTTGTGGTGTTTGCAGAGTTTGTTGGCACTGTGAGCAGCTTTGCATTTATGTGAGTCTATGAGTGTGTATGAGAAACAGTGTATGAGGTAAAGTGAGCATGCACCGCACAGACAGTACACCAGCTTTCTCTTTTGCCAGGCCTTGTGGCTAGCTGCACAACTGTACTGCACACACTCTGCCTGTTCGGGAGGATGCAATTTAAAATGATTTAAAATCATCATGCTCTGCAGGCTTAACCAGTGTGCATCTTTTTAATGTACTTCCTTCAAGCTCAGAGAACAGGAGGTGGATCTGTGATGTCATGTCAGTGCAGAAAAGAGAAAATGGAAAAAGTGAGACAAAGATGAAGATATGTGGATTAGTGAGAGATGAGAAAGTGTAAGGATGGGTCAAAGAGATGACTGAATCCAAATGAGAAGGAAAAAGATATTTGAATCCCTGAGTTGTAAAGATTAAGAAATGAGATTGAATGAAATGGACAGAGGGAAGTATTGATGGAAGGTCTCACCGGCTGATCAGGCCTAGCGGCTTTAACCTGTATGAATCAGGAGAAAAGCAGTACAGCTGTGGTCCTCCTTTTGAGGGATCTCAGTGTGAAGTCCATAGGCGTCCCAGAGGCAATCATTAGGTTGACAGTGTGGTGCTCAGCAGCTGAATGTGCACTGCCTCTTACATTTCCATATTAAAATGTATAGAGTGGTTGAAAGAGAAAGGGAGAAGAAAGAAAAAGAAGCAGGAGAATCAAAATGAACAAAAGATGTATGAACCAAAGCAATCATGCAGCTTTGATCCCTGCACATCCCCTGGATAATCCATTTTTTCATATGGAACCAGATGGAGTCCAATGTTTGTCCTCTTTTGTCAATATATTAATACATGGTATCAGCAGGACTCATAAAACCTCCTGCTGCAACTGAAAAAAACACAGTGAATTTCCTCACATTTTATCCCTGAAAATATATTGTACAGTACTTTATACTTTACTTATAGCATATGCTATGTCTTCTTGCACACTGATCAGGTAATGTATGTAATCTTATTGGTATGGTATTGACATGTTTCTGTATGCAGTAATAGTATGTAACATACTTTATTATTTAAAATAGTGTATGCTGCCTTGATGTGTGTCTTGTCTGTGAGATTCAGAATTAAGAAGCTTTTCCAGATCATGGACAGTATGCAGCTCTATTATTAAGACATGGTAAATAGAAATATAGTGTTTTCCAACAATAATTTCTCGGCTTTGTAGCACAGTAAAGACAGGTGATACCTTGGGCCTCAGTAGAATGATATCCGCCCACTGATAATTCTTATTAATTAGGAAACATAGAGCACATGAGGAAATGGACAATTATTTTTAGCATTTAATTCACTTTAATAAGGTGCCAACTTTACACAAACTGTCTTGTGGGAAATAAGCATTTGTGCATAGTGATTGTTTGGTGCAGCTGCTGCAGGTAAGGAAGCTCCATCTGAACATGAGCAGCATTAGTATATATATGTGTGTGTGTGTGTGTGTGTGTGTGTGTGTGTGTGTGTGTTGAACTTATTGTGATTTTCTTGCCAACACCTTTGTTCTTTCATTTTCTATCTGACATAAAGTGTCCGTCTTAATCTGTCTGTATATATTAATGGTTATAAAAGGTGATGAATGAATGTGAGCATGCACAGAATACAGTCACTGCCAGTGAAACATTAGGATGCATGTGTGTTTCTTTGAGGTAGGATGAAGCTGTCCCTCATCATCATTGCACACCATCAGCTGTGGTGCTCGGGCAAGTGATTATCATGGCACAGTGGGCCACAACGCTACTTAAATAAGCACACACTCAAAAATACACACTTCTAAATAGACATACACAGAAGTGGCACAATCAGCCACAATCCATTAGGCTGTGGGGCAGAGGACAAGACAGCACATTTATTTACAGAGTTTATTTTACCTGTTTTTCTTGATTCATTATTTATGAATCTATCAGTCTGCATGACACTGCAGCAGCAGACAGAATTTGGCTGGCTGCTTTCCTGCCTGTTTTCCCATCTGCCAGGTTCTATGTGTCTGTCCGCCTATCTGGTCTTACAAGGCCTCTCCTTTGTCCATCAGAATGTGTCTGCTATGCAAACTCTCTCTCTCCCCTTTTTTTGCTCACTTTTTTTCCGCCTCTCATCTCTTTCTATCGCACATCTTTGTCATCAGACTAGTTCGTCTATTCTTTGATCTTTTATTCCGTCTCTAAAACATTTTAAATTATGATGATGACTTGCAAATTTATCTCAGATTAATTTGATGGGTTCAGCTTGTACCCACTCCCCCACGGGTGTGCTTTTACTGCAGTGTTATTAATATATTCCTGAAAGACTACTCTCCAGTGCCCCTCGTTCAAGGCTGGGAGAGGGCAGAGCATGTCCAACCACTTCCTCCTCTTCGCTCAATGTCTCCTGCTTCAACTACTTCTTTCTCCCTTCTAGTTCTCCCTTATTGCACCAGTTGAAGGGGTTCTCTGGGGTTTTTGACACCAGTGGTGCTGTAAAGGAAATGCTTTAAGTGGTTGTTTGTGTCACATATAACATCACATGCACAAACTACACAGGATCATTGTCGTCTGTGTGGCAGTGAAGGTCTGTCATGTCCTCTGACACATCTAAAGGCACTCTAGAGTTGTGTGTGTTGAATGACCAGGATCTGATAATGCTAGATTTAGTGTCCGTTCACAGTGTGAGCCCTGTGGGTATAGGCAGGCCACAGTTACTCTGCCTATTTGCACTAAAGCAAAGAAAAAGAAAAGCCTTTTCTTTTTCTTTCCTTCTTTTTCTGCCCCCTCTCTCACACACTCACTCTCACTCACTTTGTCTCGTTGTCATCACTGCTATCTTTTGTGGCCCAGCCCCCCCTTATTGAAGATGCTTGATAGTGGCCTGGCTGTAGCTTACAGAAATAGGACAAAAGAGGCAAAAGAGATGGCAGGTTATCTAAGGATCAGCATGGAATGCAGCTAAAAGAAAATAAGAAATTACAAATATCAAAAAATGTCGTCCCACCTCAGCCCTACCCTATCAAAACACAAGATCAGTGAGCTGTAAATCCAGGCTTATTTTTTGCTGTAAACCAAACAGGCAGAAAGAGCAATTCTCGTTTTCAGTGAACGAGAAGAATGACATATTGCCTGAGTTCAGTGTGAATGAACCAGTGATGAAAGAGTATGCCTTTGGTAGCGTGATGCAGGGCTAATGGTGAGATGCAGCGGTATCGTCATGTCAGATATGGTATTGGTGCTGCAGGCCAATTGGATGGTTTGAAATTAGGGAATATTATAGCAACAGCACCCCCCAAAAAAAAAAAAAAAAAAAAAAACAAAAAAAACAAAAAAAAAAACATCTGAACTCAACAGTACTACTGCAGTATAAACCCACCTAGTTTTCTTTTTCAATTTTTCTGTTATTTTTTTTTTGCCAGAGTGGCAGCACACAGAGCTTGTAAGACAAATCCTTTCTAATAGGAAGCCTCTAGGGCTGCAGAGGAGCGTGGTCGATACAAAGAGGCACTGAGGGCTTTGAAGATGGCCTATCTCTCTGCCTCTATCCAAATGAAAAGGCAAGAGAAGGGCCCACAGGGACACAGCTGGGCTAAGTTTCTATTAACACTATCTACATAACACCTAAGATGTCCCTGTGTTTGATGTGACAGTGTCCAGATTAACTCACATTAGAGAGAACAGCAAAGCCCTGGGTGCTGCATCATCTCCTATTGCCTGAAATACAGACAGACACGCTCTTTTTCACAATGACTCAGGAACAGTAGCATGAAAAAGCTAAATAGGATCCATTTAGAGTTTTTGTACATCCCACACTTTGTAAGAACCTTTTTTTTTTTTTTTTTTTGGTAAATGATTACTTTTTGAACAAAATAGTATTGTGGATGCAGTCTTAGTCACCAACAGTGAATGGTGCTCAGTAACCACCAAAGGCATAAACTGTTCTTGAGATTTAAATCAGTTCAAACATAAAAATATCTTGCCTCTATTGATGTGATTTCAGTGTGTTCATTTGTCTGAAATAGGCAGACATTATTCACTAGTCACTATTTAGCGCTATCATACTGTTGTAAAACAAATCATGTTCTACTTTTGTGTTTGACATTTTAAGTGTCACTGTGTGCTTTGACTAATGGATTTCTTCTGACAGAGAGGTGGATGGCATCTCTTAGTGTCACCATGTGAATTGTAAACACACTGACCCAAATGGATGTCCTCCTGAGTTTAAGTGTGTGTTATTTCGTTGCTGGCGATGAGAGGAGAGAGGTTAATGGGGAGGCTTGTGTATGTGTATAGTGTAGTGATGTCCCCGCCTGACAAATTGGAGACGAGCATTATTCAGATCTTCAGAAATTCTTTGCCTTTCACCATTTAGATTGATAAGTTCTTGAGGCATATTCTTTAGTTGAAGTGTTGTAATATTAGTAATATTAACATAACACAGATTCAAATGCAGTAGTTTGTGTTTATGTTCATTACATAGCTGCAAATTGTATGCGTTTACATTGAAATTGCAAGTTTCACCAAATTAATCAGAATCTCCTGGACTGATTCAGTTAATCTCCACTATTTATTAATTCTACATTGCTTATTTGTTTGCATATGTAAAAGGGTGAGGTGTTTTAAAAGGTAAAGTTAATGTCTTTGGGGCCTTGTGATATGTGCATCTTTTTGCTTTAGACCTAAACCTGGAAGCCCTGTGGCTGTCTGATTAAGAACCATTAGGTCAGAGTAAATCAAATTAAGATTATTGCCTCAAATTAGATGTATTTGTTAAAGTGTGGAGCGCGTTGTGGGGGTTAGTAGGATTACAGGTTACAGGATGAAGGCAGTTTTGCTCTCCTGTTGTGAAACTGTGGAAACGGCTTCTCCCCTTGAGCCAAAACGGGCTCTAATGCATCGCTTCTTGCCTTTGATGTTGACTATAAATATGAATGGATTGGGGGCTCTGATTATTATTGTATAGAAATCTTTTTTTTGGGTATGTTTGTGAATGTTTATAGAGAGCAGAGCACTGACAGCAAACAGGGAACACTGAGCACTGAGAGATTTAAGTACTTTGAATCATAGGCCTCCATGTATTTGAATGCTGTTTGCATTCTGATTCAACAAAGCTATTATGCTCATCATAATGATCAATCTTTGATGACAGCATATTTCATATTGTTCCTCTCAAAATATTGTGAGAGTGATGTATCCTCCAAACTAGGCTATGTGTTGTGGGAATGTAAGTACTGTTCGAAGCAAGAAGACATGATGAGAGATATGGCTGTCTTAATATTGCAGCGCTGTGTTGAAGTAAAGCATTGCATCTTGAGTTTTCACCATCCCACATGCTCCCACGTCAAACCCATATATTTAGCAGGGGGAGTAGCTTTTTTCTTCTCTATGCGCTGTGGTGCGAGAGGTGCACGGGGTTCTGAAATGTTTGTCTTTGTTCTCCTGGCAGAGTTTGCTGTGTGTGGGCGTTCACAGTTTCTAGGAGCACCTCGGGAATGCATTTCAACAGATGGAGGTTTTAACTGGAGTGTTGGCTTCCAAAATCAGGGCTATATGCTTTTGTAGCTCGCTATTTTAATTTGTTTGTTTGCTTGTTTGTTTGTTTGCTCATGTATTGCTTTCCAGCAGGATAATCACAGGGTTTGCTGATGATAGTGGAGATGCACTTATGCTCTCATGTAGCTATAGATTTGAGCTGCTTATCAAATATCTCTGACCTCTGACACAGGTTTTGTTTTTTTTTTTTTTAATTCACTGCAGTTTTATGCCATAGCTTATGAGGGACAGCTATTTTATGCATTTCTGAATATCAAACAAACCTGAAGGGTTTGCGGTATGGTGGTATTTATTATGTATTATTACATGTTTTCCTAATTTATTTCACTGAGGAACAAGTCACTCTCATTAGAGCAATATTTTTTGGATTTTTTTTTTTACAATGCTTTGTGTTCCTCCACACAGTGCCAATACTAATTTGCAGGACACCAGCACCAATCATGGAGTAGAGTGAATATGACCAAGAGTCTTTCTGAACAGTAGAAAAACTCAAAATACAAGCTACTTGTTAAAAAGTCTGACTTGGAACAGAAAATATTAATTATATGACAGGCTGGTCCCTACAACATTTCAAACACCTCAAAACATTTTCTGCATTTGCTGCTTACCGTTATACGTTTTATAAATTAATATTTTATATTTGATAACGTACTTGGTGGAAAATTTGAGGAAAAATAAATATGACTTTGCACCTTTTTACACAAACATAATTCATCCCGGTAGTGATTTGACACTTTATTCATTGACATAAAAAAAGGTGCTATATCATGACATGTATAATTATAGGAGCTATGGGATTGCACAGCTTTTTGTCTAAATCTGACATTGCCAAGTGAGACTTGTTGCAAAAAGAAATGACTGAGCTGTGTGCTGTGTGCTGCTGTCCATGGTGCTGAAATGGCCAGAAGCACAGACCCTGTTTCTTCCACGTGTAAACTTGTCTGCTCCTCTTTACTGTGAATTATTACTGTGTTCAGCTCTCTGTGACAGTAACAAAGCTTTTTTTTCCTCTCTTTTCCATCTGGTCTGGGTAGTATACTAAGAAAGATAATGTGTCGTAACATGGAGTGATCTGGCCTGCATTTCATATACATGTGACCCAAATGAAATGCATATGATGTGAGGCCCACACCAGTCGCTGTGAAAAATGCACATTAAAGAAAAATATTTTTCGCAAAGCAAAACAATTCTTAACACCTCTGGGTAAAACTGCAGCATGTTATGACACCCATCTACTCGACAGCTCTCCATCTTTTGTCTAAAATACATTTCTTATTCGATTTGACAGCCTCAGAAAAGAGTAATTGCTTTTCTGACCTGTAATTTTAGCTCAGCCTTTGTATAACCAAAATGCATACCTTTGATTTATGTCTTATGTCATGCTGCCGAACTCCCTTGAATTACCTGAACCCATGTGGGCCCGGCTGTAACGGTATTTTGTTGCTCTGCCTCAGCTGTTGACAGGTGAAACAGTTATGCTTCAATTTTATTTATTTATTCAGGCTAATTAATGAGTGTTGATGTGCATTATGTGATCCTTTAGAGTGTTGTATTTGCTATTTTACATTTCTATACATACACTGTTTTTGATTGCTGTTTTATTTTCATGGTAAACTGCAATATTTCAAGGGTCTGTATGGATACACGCTCTTGTCATCTATTCATCATTTTCCTTTTCTGTCTCTTTTGCTGTCTCTGACTCGTTTTCTCTCTCTGTCTCACCCTACCTTTTTATTAGTATCTTTTTTTTTTAAACGTATTTCCATCTCCATGTCTCAAAGCCATTTTTCTCCTCAGTCAGCGGTGGTGGCACTCCTCCCGGGACCGTGGGTGCTAGAGTGCCGCAGGCTTCCCTGGAGCCATAACGTAGCCTACAAACACTCTGTCTAAGACCAGACAGGCTCCTTTATATTAGTCCTGCTTAAATAAAGTACAGTCACCCAATATCTGGATTTTGCGTCAATGGGCAGCAGACAAAGGATCCTTTCTCCAATATGAGCCAAGCTAGTGATGGCAGCATACCAGTTTAAATTCACGATTGTCTTAAAAGCAGTAGATATAGTGAGATAAAAAATATATTTTTTTCTAACTGACATGCCCCTCTTACAGCAGTGTCCAATTTAATCACAAATGTTCAGCTCATAATGCGTGCTGTGCAAAATGTGTAGCCCAGACACTTTAGAAACCAAACAAATAGGTCACTGTTATGGTAATGTGCTATAAATAGTTGTGTGTGGGGGGTGTACGTGCAGGCTAGTGTGTTGCTGTGTGTATCTGTGTGTGTCAGGGATGTTCTGTCTAATTTTAGGCTCTCGGGAGAAGAGAGCAGTGAAGAGATCAGGAGACTGAAGGAGGAGTGAGCCCCAGCTCGGCCAGCTAATGGTTTAGTGTTTTTAATAACTTGCTTGGGAGGTATCTCCCTCTGTAATATCTCTCCTCAGCAGCAGATAGTCCATCCATACATTACCAGGGTGTGAGCGCATTATAAACAGCTGAATACAGCTTTGGCTTTCCAATAAACCCATATTATTAAAATATCTAAGTCTAATAAATAAAAAGGCATTTTATCTGCCCCGCCTTCCTGTTTAGATCCTTTTTCCGAGCTGGAATGAAAGCAAAGAATCAGCAGGGGAAGGTTTCTGACAAGAATGAATACAGACAGAAAGGGTAATTTATTAATGCACTTTTCCTAACCTATTCTCCATCAGACTGCCTTGCTCTCTGTGCATAATTTTAACGAGAGTCTCATTAAAACCAAGATCTGCATACGGAGAGCAGATAGAAAAAAATAGATAACATGCATTCACTGGATTACAGATATGAAATAACCGTTTTGGTTTCCAATTAAGCTTATGCTTTATAATTATCTGAAAAGGTTTCATGCCTTAATTTCAATCCAGCTTGTTCTCTCTTCCCATTCACCCCTGAACCCTTTCTTTTCCTCAATGCACAACATTGCATGAGGAATTAAATCACTGCACCCACTCATTCACGTGGAAAGCCCCCTATTCTAGTACATTTTGTTTTAATGTAGAGAGACAGCTCTGTCCTTTATAGTCATGCCCTGTTCCTGACAAATAGACCCCAAGCTCTATGCAGCCAGTTGCTACATGCACAAGCACTGTGGTCAAAAAATGCCACAAGGAAGCTCATGTTCTTTAAATGCTCTACACGCTAATCCTACTAAAATTTGCCTCTGAATGGATATGGATTCTGATTGAGAGCAGAATGCATAACGCTGACTTGGGTGATTTACTGTATGATGATTCAATGCCCAGTAACACAAAATCTTCAATTGATTTTATTACTTATGTTATTAATATTCTGCTATGTCAGCATCACACCAGGCTTTACTTGAGCGTTTTGATACTTGCTAAGCATTACTTGAGTCTTTGTCATCCTGTATGTGTCAGTGTTCATTCATGGGTTCACGTGTGCGCAATTCAGAATGGGATCCTCCGACGGGTGCTACTGTAAATCTGAGGCTGTGAGCAGGGAGTCTGACTTGCAGCGCTCTTGCAGTAGGAAGCCATCCCTCTCATGACCCAGCAGAGACAAACAGCCCACATAGCGGTCATTTTTTACTCTCCTTTGATATACCTGCTCAGTTGCCTTGAGAAGAAAGAGCAGATTGTTTGTTTTGCTGAGGCCTCTTTCATTTCACACGGGAGAGAGGGACCATTAATATTGTCTTGCCATACATCTTATACACTGATAATGCAGGCATTGCTTGGAGATGAAAAGAAATAGTGCATTACTGTCACCCTGGCAGATGACACATGAAGCTCTCACTGGGTGCCTGCTTTGAATACCCTTGATGCTACACTGGTAGAAACAGGCAAAAGTGGAGAAAGAGAGAGCAAGATGCAGGTTCAGTTAGGTTCGATTAATGGCCAGTAGAAATGAAAAAGTTAAATGACAAAAAAGCTGTTGTTTTTCCCTATGTGAGTAATGGTGCCAGTTTTTTTTTTTTTTAAAAAGTTCCCTCTGTGAATAAATGTTAAAATGTGAAAACCATCATCCAGATAACCACATTTACAGCTCTTTAATATTAAACACTGCGTCTACAATTGACTTTTTTTTAAGTGGATCAACTTCAAGGCTATCATTTTCTTTTCAGTTCATGTACAATTGTCAGAATGTATTTTTTTTTTATCTGTAGACAGTATTTTTTTCCTAACAGTTTATGTAATTTTCACCAGATTCTACAGGTCACCAGTTCTCTATGGAAAAGAGTGGTGGGTCATAATTTTAGGTGTCAGGCCCAGAGATGTAAAAATCTATTATATGCTGAACACGGGAATATGTAGTTCTTACATATCCTGATATTTATGTTGAAAGGTAGAGCTGAAAAAGAATGACTTAAATTAGCCAGATGGTAAAGAATACAACTGCAAAATTAACTACTTATTTTCCAAAAAGGTTAGGAACAGCACTCTGAGCTCAGGTAGCTAAAAAACTACTCTGTTATGCACTATTATTTTTTCCTTATATGTCATTAAATGATGTATCATAATTTTCATTCCTTACTGAATCTTGTAGCACATTCATATACATCAGTTATGATCAATTTTGGTAGTAAACTTGGGTTTTTGTTGAACTGAACTAGATGTCCATATTTGTGATCTGATTTTAGTCTTTGTAAATGAAGAGATTAGTAGAGAAGTTTTCCCACATTCAGGCAGACCACGGCATTAAAGCACGAACTTTATATTGTTGAATATAAAATATAAAAGGTAGCTGTGCGTGGGAAAATGCAGGACATTAATGGACTCGGTTTCCGTTAAAAAAAAAAAAATCAGTTTGAAATGTACCATTAAAGGTAATAAAAGAGGCTTTGCATTGTACCTCCTACAGCACCATCTGGCTTAATACAGACGCTAGGGACATAATGACAAAATAGAACGTAATGTGTGGATGGCCATTTGAACTATGTCATTTTGAAACAGAAACTCTCTTAGCTACGTGTGGGTACGTTAAGAGTAGGTATATCTCTGAAACGTGCAGGCATACCTAATATAAAAAGAAAGGCTAATATGTGCCACAGTAATATTAAAAAGCCTTAAAATGTGTTATCAGAATCCCTCTTTGTTTCGAGCTCCTGTGCTCTCTGATTCCATTTCCCAGCTGTCTCCCTCTGTCTCTCTGTCTCTCTCTGGGCATGTGACCTAGCAGCCGACTTGTGGGAACTGTAGTGATGCTGTCAGACTGAAAGCCTCCCTAGAGCCTCAGAGGAAACAACAGAAGGAAACATTAGAACAACCCCAAAATGTCGACACAAACCCATGTATTTGTCAGGCTGACCTGGATTTACTCAAAACAGCACTCAGTCTTACCATAAAAAACTGTCACCACACAACATATTGCTTTTTGAGAGATAAAAAGCAGATGGGTTTGACATTGTTAAGCGTAGTTCTGCTCTTCAGCTGCTGCTGCGCCTGCTTGCATTCCTGCTGAAAGACCCCTGTCAAGGCTAGACATTATTAAGAGCAAGAGTAAGTCGCTACAACAGAGACTTTGCTGCTTAAAGGCAAAATGAGGATCTACTTGAATGTAAAGTGGGAATAGGAGTCAGCCTCAATCATAGAGCACCAATGTGTGTCCACAGTCTGAAGTACACCCACATACTTACATACTGCAGTACACAGACATGCTCATGTGCACTCAGTCAACCTTCCATTTCTGATAGAAACCTAGAGTGAGAGCACAAAACACAAAGAGCGCAGCAGAGAAATTTTCTGTTTTCACTTTCCAGTCTCTTTCCCCTCACACCCACAACACTCCCACTCCCAACCCCCATTGCCACTTTCGCCTCAGTGGCAAACCAAGGTTTATTTCCCTTGTGGAAATATTGGACTGTCAGTCAGATCAATTGCCAGTGTCCAGGGCACTTCATGGTTCCTCTAATTATAATCCTGTGCAGCTGGCGCGGGCCCACGTAGCTGTGGGGCAGCCATTGTAATAGAGGCATCACTGGGCTATAGATGGATAGAGCGAAGCGTCGGCCAAAGCCTTGCAGTCATCGCTCGCGTTGGTGGAGAGGCTTTACTCCAGCAGTCAGAGCAGGGGCCAGGGTGTCTTATCTGGCTCCTCCATGCGGCTCGCTGTATGCTGGGGGAGTGCATTACCAATTCTCTACCCCTCTCCCTTCTTTCTCCCCCTGCACCACTCCTCGCCCCTCACATCCTTATGAGAAGTCCAGGCACTCTGCCATGTTCGTATGTAGAAACAGAGGCGCCTTCTTCTCAGCACTACTGCACCCAGGACGCTACCAAATTGTGGCCTAAGTTGCTTTGAGGAGTATTTAAATTGTGTCTGTGAGTAAGTGCGGCGCGAGATGCTGGATTAGTTTTTCATATACCACCATACTATAGCATAGCTGAGTATATACTGTAAAATATGATATTGTTTGTTACTAAAAGAGCATTAACAGAGCACTGTGCAGCATATTGAGATGAGATTTCCACCCTTCTTACTAACAGATATAAGTTTTTAAGGCAAGAAGTAAATTACCCACAACTTAGTCTGTGAGGTTTCAGGAGTCTTATAACTTCATTGTCACTCACAACGTGTGACATAAACTTTGGTAAAACATGTATTGCCTGGGTGAAGATGACGCCTACTGAGTCATAAGTTATGACACATCTCCATAACTACATATCTGTTCTGATATCAGCTGCTCATATAGTTTAAACAAAGGGGCTAAAGTTGGTGTGTATATAGTAGTGGTATTTATGTGAAAACAATCCAAAGTAGAGGTGAATGTGTGATCTATGGAAAGAGGCCAACCAAGGATGACAGTTTTGTAAAAGAAAGCCTCATGTTACTTTTTTGGCATATGTAAATATCAGTCTTGCATTGTTCAGTGGGTTTAAATTCGTACTGGTCGGTAAAAAGGCATAGGTCATAATAGCAGTCACACTTTGAGATGGTTTGGTTGCAAGATATGGATAACAGCCATCTTTGAATGTCTCTCACTGTGATGTAGTGCTACTGTTTTCTCATCATGTCTGAATATATTGGTCCATTACATTTTGTCATCTTTTACCTGGGACAACCCATAATTGAACAATGTATATCTGATTTCACTTTCTACTTTGAAAAGAAAGAACGTTTGAATTTGCATTTGCAGGATATTGATTTATTATTATTATTATTATTATTATTATTATTACTATTTATTTTTTTTAACCTTCTACAATTTAAGCATTTTCCATTAATTTCATAAAGCAAAACCTTGATTCATTTAATTAATTCATTATATTGGCCAGTAGTGCTGCAACAGCGAATCGGTTAAATCGATCCAAATTGATTCTTAAAAGAGTTGGCAGTCGATTCATTGGGTCTTGAGCATGTTAGTATTGAGGCACGCTGTGTAGTGTAACAGAGGAAAACACAGAACAGCATGGCTGAGGCTTCGGGTGCCAGGCCAGATTTTTAAAGCTAGGTTTACAATATGTTGGCAGTGGCCGCAGCAGTCCTGTTTGGCCAAAATGTAGTGCGCTTTTTATGTAACAAAACTTGAATATGGAGAAAAAAAATGGCCAAAATCCCACGGCGCAGTACATTTCTGGAAAACGGGGCTGCTGTGGTCACCACGAACATAATGTAAACCTAGCTTAAGATAGCCTATGTGTCGTGATTACTGTAGCCTGCTAGCTAGTTAGACACTATTGTTGTAATTATAATGTTTTCATCCATCTCCGTTTATCAGGCCACCAGACTAATGTTACCTATTGTTGACTGGAACTAATATATACAACACTAGTTTGATAGCCTATAACCGGAGCTGGTTGAAGACTATAGCTTGCTAGCCTCTAGCCATTATAAGACTAGGTAGTGGGCTAGTGTTCACTAACTAAACCCGAAGCCATTGCGGGAATGTAATCTTTAGTGACTTGTCTGCAGCCTATATCGCTTTGGGTTAAATACCGATCTTTGAGAATTGAGTCTTTTATGTTCATCTGATGAATTGATTAGTTATTAAAATAATCTACAGATTTATCAGTTATTAAAGTCATCATTAGTTGCAGCCCTTTTAGTCAGCCCTAGGTTCATAGTTGTGACAAAATATATTCTGTCATTTTGTTACATTACAAGAGGCTTCATTACATGTTACAAAATTAAGATTTTCTTCTATTCTATGTATTTCTTTGACCAATACAAAGAAATATAAAGTTGATTAAATAAATAAATAAATGAATACAAGTCTGGGATGTATTATGAGTTGTTAAAACACCATGATGCCAATTTTTGATCATAGCTTCCAGCACTAGTTTGTCTGATTGACACTTTTTAGATATAAACTAGTTTGTCAGTTGTTCAAAACAGTTTTATTTAGTCTTATCCATATCAGTGTGAATGAGTGGCAGTGGATATACTTAAGTTGTGTGTTTGTATCTGTGTAAAATATAGATGCACATTTCTCCCTCCAAATATTGCAACTCTCTCTCCCAAGTCCTCACTAGTGGATGTGTGAATACTATGTAGAAATGGCACGCCATCGCCCCCTCTCCTTTTCTGGCATTGTGCGATTCTCATCTCAACATGCTGAAAGAGGTGTGAGAGAGGGTGGAAAAGATGGAAAGAAAAGAAATGAAAAGGAGGGAGTGTGACATGAAGAGAGCAAGAGTGGGGATGAACAAGAGAGAATGAAAATGAGCACAGACAGCAAATGGGTGGGGGCGGATTGAGAGGGAGCAAGGCTAAGAGACGTGTTGAAGAGTAAAAGAAAGAGACAATTGCAGTACAAAAAAGACACCGAAATGAGAAAGTGTACAAAGGAAATACAGGTGGGGAAGAATGTGATGTGTATGGCGGAAGCGGGCAACTGAGGCAGGGAGGTATGAGACAAAGAACAACAAAAGGAGAGAAATGAGAGATACCAGGAGCAAAATAGCATCTGAAATACACAAGCTAACTGAGTTATATAAGATCATACTGCTGCTAGGGAACTGTGGGCTTTTGCTGGAGACAGGGGAGAAGGGGGGAGAAAGGGACAGAGAGGTAAGACAGACAAGAAATACAAAGCAGACGCAGGAATACTGAGAGATGAAGACAGATAAACACTGCACCAGTGCTGTAAAGAGGGCTGAAGAAACAAACTAGAACTGTGTGGCTAGAAGAAGAACCAAAGAAGAGGGAGAAATTGACGAGGAATGAGCAAAATAAGGATTGAAATGAAGAGCATAGAAAGAAAAAAGTAGTTGTTTAGTATAGAGGGATTTAAATGTATTGTCTGAAAGTCTGAGAAGTGAAGAGTGAAAGACCTACACTACACATGCTACAGAGACTCCCAGAAAGTGAGAAGGGCCGATAAGAGACTCAGTGGCTTAAAAGGAAAAACTTGGAAAGTGTGTGTGCACTGTTGTCATTTTGTGTGCACTTGTGTGTTTGACATCGTACGTGTAACAGTTTGTGAAAGCATGTTTCAAACCACTCTGGGCACACTAAATGTAACAATATCTTATTAATAATTGAGGTGTCTTGTAATACTCCTAGGCATTAAAGTCCCACCTCTGTATTCGTTGATTTGTGCTTGTCACACCGACTTTGTGTACATGCATCTGTGTGTGTTACTGTATCTCTTGTATATGGTCATGTCAGGTTGTATGTACTGTATCTATGAGTGCATTTTGGCCTCAAAACACAAATTTGCTCTTCTGCTGGCAAAGATAGGAGGGGGGGTATTTAAGCTGCATGGTCTGGCAAACCAAATAGACCATGAAAGGGAAAAATAACAAAATCTGCCACCCCCCCCCCCCCCACACACACACACACACACACATGCACATGCACACGCACACACCCTCCTCTCTTCATTCCCCACTCCCCAATTCCCAGCGGATCACAGACTGCAGCTCTAGCCCACTCTTCACTCCATTCCTTTGTGTTTCAAACCACTGGCTCCCTTTGCTTCCCTTTATCTTTTATTTCGTTTCATATATTTTTTTTGGGGGGGGATTCTTGCCCAGTAATGTTTTCCTTCACTGCCTTTCTCACTCTATCTCTCCCTCCTCTTGTGCGTCCTCCTCCTTTGCCTCACACCTTCCTGTCTCCTTTTCTGTCCTCTCACCCTTTCCGTCGTGACTCTTGGTCTGTCAGAGGTGTGACAGGTGTGTCGCGGTGCTCTCTGTCACTCTCTCAACTTGTTGACCTTTGTCTTAGTGATTACTCCACTTGCAGCTCTCGCCTTGCTAGCTAGGACTGACAAGATTGCCTGGCAACAAAAGCTCCAGCTGATGCGCTGTGACCATGCCACCCTGTTGGCTCCCACTCAGCTGCCCCTATCTCAACCTGCTGCCGAGTCGAGATTGGGCTCTGACTGGGTGGGCAAGTTTATACTCATGAGTGGGGATGTGTATGAGCATGCACCCAAATAACCTTTTTCACTGTTAATTGTCTATCCAGATAAAGTTAAAAAGAAGCAGGGGTCTAAAAAGCAAAGAGACCAAAAAAAAAAAGAAATAGAGGCTGTGTAAAGGAAAGAATATAAGATGAAACAGCAAACTAGAAAGAATGGAGCAGGACCAGGGAAAGTAAGGAGACGAGTGTGAAAGGGAGAGAGTGTGTGTCAGGAAGATGCCTATAGAACTCTGAACCATTGTTTCTCCCTGTGTGAGCGGTGTATAATCACTCAGCCTTACCACGGTAATGACACCATCTGGGCCCGGGGAAGACGGCAGCTTCTTTCCAGCTGAAAAATGGATCGCATAGATCCAGGGCGATTAGAGTATCAGCTGTACACACCCAACCCCCAATGAATTCTGGTAGCTAATAACTACATTAGGTGATGGGGACCGTATACCCACCAATAACCACCAAGTGGGGATAACATTGTTTATGGATGTCTAATGGTGTTCAGTGGCATGATTAGTGCATATATGTGTGTGTGTGTGTGTGTATATATATGTGTGTGTGTGTGTGTGTGTGAGATATCTATCTGTGTGTGTGTGTGTGTGTGTGTGTGTGTGTGTGTGTGTGTGTGTGCGCGCGTGTGTGTGTGTGTGTGTAATGACACTTCTTAAGTCTGTCTGGACATTGTTTATCCTAAATCCTCCATTTGTTTGGTATCCTCTTCTGTCTCACCCATTCTGGAATACAATGTAAGCCAAGTTTAACATCTTTGTTTTAAATATTATAATTAGTTGTAACAAAGTGACGTATACTGTTTTGTGAGACGATAAGCATTGGCTGCCTACGTTACATGCAGTGAAACACATACAGTGTCTGCTGGCTTGCATTTGTTTTCTGTTTTCCTCAGACATTACTGATTTACTGATACTGTTTTTCTTCAGCTGGAGGAGTTTATCAGTTTATTGTACATGCAACTGTTGCAGTAACTATAGGAAATAAGCAAACAACAGTAACTTTGTTATTAACAACAAAATGCTCTCATGAAACTTTAATACTAGAAAGCTTACCTAATTGCATTGGTTGAATTCCCTGTTGCACCTGTTCTGAGGTCAGAGGTTGTCTTTCAACTGCAGAATCCCTCCATGGGATCCCTTTATATGCCACACTGATAGTCAGTGCCGGCGGTGACGTTTGTATGTATGTATTTTGTCAAAGCTTATTGAGAACTGTGTGAGCTACACAAAATGTGCAGCCAGTTTCCTTTTCATCATGGTTCATTGTAATGTTAGCGGGGGTCTCTTTTCAACTCTCGTCCCAAATTCAACCCAAAATGAATTTACATCTTCCCCAATCCTATTGTTGTTGGTCACGGGCCAACGGGAGGTCCATAATCTCAAGCCTGGCTATTTATTTGGTGACAGCCATCTCACTTTAAGGCCAGACACCAGGAAATGATCAGTAGTGCTACAATCCATCAAATATGTCATTTTCATTCATGCCGGGGACCTATGCATTTATTGTATTCAATAGTTATCACTGTGTTCTTTGTAGTGCACTTTCACTTATATTTTGTTTTTTCATTATTTTTTTCTACAGATGGTGCTGTGAAAAAAAGAGGGAAGAAACATGACAATGATAGCTCTCAATGACCTGTTGCCATAGCAACACCTCTCTATTGATCTAGCCAGCCCTCATCTCCTTTTACGTTCTCCTTCACTCACACTTCGCTCTCACTTTTTTCCCTTCTATCAGCCTGTCTTTAGTTACTCTCTCCGTTCTGGGCCTCACTTGCTTTCCATGTGTCTGTCATGTTTTGTCATGGAGATTGAAGTCTTGTGGGGCTACGCTAACCTTCACCTGGTTCTAGCATACATTCTGCTCTTCTGTTCCAATCTGTCAGATTAGATCCACCGCTACCTGCCTCATCCATAAACACATTTATTCAGAATTTAAATCCTAACCCCGGGCAATGATTCAGTAAATACTTTGAAGTGCAACTGCATAACGTGATTGCATTATTAAATGTTCTTATGCCCAAATTTAGACAAACTGCAGGCTAAAAACAAAAATGTACTTCATGCTCATTTCAGCTCATTCTGTAATCTATGCTGCATTTGCCCCCTGACACTATGTTGATAAAATGCTATGCACATTTTTTTTTTCTTTTTTGCAGAACTTCTCTTGCATGTATTCACACACAATTTCACTTAGAGCACCATAAAATGAGGAAGTTGTTTAAGGTTTATTGCTACTGCTTACAGCCTGCCTGGCCCTCCTGTATTTTCAAAGTTAACACTGTGACATTTTAAGACAGAATAATTTGACAGTATATACTATATACTTAATTACTGGTGCAATAACTATTCTGAAGTTTTTTCTAAATATAGTCTCTGTAGATCTGAAACATGTACCGCACATAATTAGTCTTTCATGTTGAATGACTTCAATTCAGATGGTAACAAATAATCTGATACAGGCAGAAATGAATTAACAATGTAATTCAAATGAGAATGCACCAGTTTTTCATTTGCAACCAGTCAAGCTATAGTTACATTCCTTCACATTTTTTTCAAGGCTGTTTAATTTTGTATTTCTTTTGCACAAATTAACCTTAAAATTCTAGCCCACCTCTTTTGCCAGAGGCCTTTTTTCTCACATGAGTATTTATCAACATATGCTTTTCGATTTTTTTTCTTTCACATTGAAATGAATTATTTAACCACAGAATGAAAAAGCACACTCATACACACAATACTCTATGCATGCACATGCTTCTGTGTTGTCACATACATAGCCATGTGCGACATTTAGCATTAATGTTGCCACTTCTGTGAATTTTCCTCTATTTTTTCTTCAGACAAAGCCATGACAAACGCCAGGAAAATGGCAGGGACGCTATGAGCATAGAGGAGACAATTTTTATGGTCCAGAGAAGAATACGTTTTAAATGGAAACTGCACAGCCTGCTAGCAGACCTCCTACACTATAGCACAGTTGTAAAGCATGCGTGTATCTGTGCACGTGTTGCGTGGGTGCATGGATATTTTGCTTGAAGCTGAGATATCATATTATGAATGCTAATGGATATTTGGTGTAACTGCCATTAATTGTCATTGAAAGAAAACTGTTACAGAACTGTGAGCAGAAGCCTTTTATGATTTGCCCCTTTTTTATTGTATCATTTTACAGGCATTTTAGCACTATAAGCTGAACAGGAATATCCCCCAGTGAAAACTAGGTGAAGGAGTTACGAAGAGCTTAGTCGAAGAGCTGGACGGGTGTGATATCGGCAACTGACAGCAGCAAAGAAAAGACCTGTTTTTAAGTTTGACAGTGACCAGATGATTGATGCACAGAGGTCATGGCAAAATGTGATTAAAAAATAGCAATGTCCTTAGTCAGCTGATGGGAGTCAAAGGGAAGAAAGATAGAGATAAATATTAATGTTATATGGTCTTCCTGATTGAACATCTGCTAAGCTACCTGAACTGCCTGGTGAAGACGTGTGTGACACTTAACAGATGGACCTCCACGTTGAAGTTTGACCTAACATACTTAGTTTTACACGCTTTAAGGATATTACCAACAGTTCAGAAGCACCAAAGTTCAGTGTTATCTGTAGATGAAGTGATAATTTGAGGAATATTTTATGACCTGTCTAATGTGCTTGACATTATCCAGTCTTAGTCTCTTCCTGCATGTATCCCTCCTCCCATGGCATGTCTCCAGCTCTCTTCCCCCTTTCCTTACGCTCTTCCCTCTTTTTTTCTTTTTCTTTTTTTTTTTTTACCTGCGTGCGGCCCTACTCCTCTAATAGCCTGTCTGCCTGTTTTCTCTCTCCTCTGCCTGCCTGCCTGTACGCCTTACTCTGTGGCTGCCTTCACAGTATGACAGCCCACTAATGAAAGCAAGATAAGCATGCCAAGCAAACTGTTCATTTCAAATTAGAAAAAAAAAATCCCCTCACACATAAAAAATACAAGTCCCCCACCCTTATCATTGCTGTATTCCTCCCTACTCTCTGCCTGTCCCTAGCTAGCCGGAGCAAATTTGATTGGGTCCGGATAGGGAGAGAATGGCAGCAGATAAGACACCCGAAACTGTCGCCAAACGAGGCCTGATGCAGCGGAGGATAAGGGCCGAAAGGCAATTATGCTGGCAGAATTCTTATATTAAATCCCAAACACCAGTGTAACTCTGCTGCCACCTCCATAGCCATTCTTCCACACCTCGTCCCCCTCTACCCATCTATTCCTACCTTTCTGTGAATGACAAGTGTCTAATCTCTGGTGGTACAGATCTCTCTCTCAGGTCTTAACATGGCTGTAATCACACCCCTCACCCCATTCACCCTCCCCCCTCTCCTCACCTAACCCTCCCCAGTCAGATGGACTGTGCCTGATAACAGCACAGCTGAAGAAACATTTTTTCCCCCTCACTGGAATAGGCCAACACTCCTGTCAGCTTGGAGATAGTTACAGCTGTTTTCCTCTTTCTTTCCTTAATGCATTTCACACTTACTCCGAGCATCTTTTGAGGCTATAATGGGGGAATGCATGTCACAGTTAACAGTGGCCCACATCGTTTTCAGTCTTCCATTTCCTTGCCCAACAGTAAGAGTTTGGTGCCATATTTCATTTTCTTCTTGGGATTATATTTATGTTTCCTTACCTTCTCTTATACTCACAAAAAACACATAAGCAGTACCACAGAAATGCTAGTCAGTTTTTGCTTTTGCTACTTAGTCACGACCCCTTCAAGAGGCGGTTACTAGGGTTTGAACATTTTCTACTAATGATAGAGGGACAGTCTCCTTTTTCACAGCACTCTGTCAAGGAAAATGGACTCTAATTATAATAATGGTGACTAGCTCTGCCTGTCAATACAAAGGCCTGCCATTATCCCAAACATAGCACTATCAATGTCAGTAACAAATCAGTTTTATTTTGTTTGTGTGTATAATGTGGAGCATTTTTCCCAAGGGTTGTTGCAGTGCGAAATCTACAAAATACAAATACAAATCCTGAATTGAGTTTAATTACTAATACAGTAGAATGAAAACTAAGCGCCCTTACTAAAAGCAAACAAAGCCAGGCTGCTACTCAGATGGCCTTGATGACAGTATTATGCAGGAAGAGGATGCGTATAGTTGCTGGGATTGCAACAGTGTCAATAGGGGTGATGATGGGGTGTTGAGAAGGTCGTGCTGTAGATCTATAGGACGGGGATTGCAGTTTGGGAGAGGCGTGTGATGATGATGGGGGGGGTGGATGGGCTGGCCAAGATGCTGTATTCTGCCGTTTCCTGTCCTCCAGCTGTGAGGGCCACGACTGCCACAGCACTATTAGGGGGTCCGGGTCACCGCCTGCCGAGTGCTCCATTGTTAGCTGCATGCTTAACAGACAGAGAGGGGAGAGAGAGGTCCAGCCTCTATTGTGGCACCGTTGCAAAACAGCAGAGGAGACGGAGGAAAAAAAAAAACATCTGATGACTGTATAATTACACAGTGAATGCAGTACCTCCCCCCAAGCATCTTTCCCTTTTTTTTCTATTCATTCCTTTCTCTCCCCATGTCTTTCTTTTTTTCCGGTAAAGTGTCTGCTAATTAAGCACTTCCATTAGGCAGCCTGTAATTGGCTTGAAAAGTAATGACAAGCAAGTTTATTTACAAGGTAATTAGAATAAAGGCAGTCTTTGTGCTGATAATAATCATTTACAACTCCAGTAGAGAACAGGAAAAAAAATCCCAAATAACTATTATTTGATGCAGGCTGGTCAGTACACTAGATGTCTGTAGTTATCTGTGTTTTCTGCTCTCTGGAAACACGTTGCACTCTACACCTGGTCTGCGCTTCCCTTCATCTTGCCCCTGTTTTTTTTTTTTTTTTTACTGTGCAAATAAAGGCTTTTCTCTTAAATGGATGAGTTTGAGTTAAATCAAAGAAGACATGCCGAGCAGCTTTCTTCATCTCTTCCCTCCCTACCTTCATGTCATCATTACGGTGAAGGTACAGAACTGGTTTGTCAGCTGAAAGCTCCTGACTCTGCTTAGTTGCTGCGATGGCTGGAAGGGAAGAGTCAGATACTGTGTTATTCCAATAATGTACAATTTTCCTTTCACTGTGGATTGGAAGAGAGATGTAATAGAAATGGCACTGTCAGGGAGGAAGAGTGACAGAGAAAAAAATGAGAAAGAGTGAGTGTTAGATTGGGGGGGGGGTAATGCCCATGCACTTGGACATCTCTGCCCTTCACTTTCCAGGCAACAGATGGAAACAGTGTATTAAGGCACCCAGGGGCAACCCTGGGCACCGTGGCATAGCGGAGGCATGGCCAGGTTCAGGGGGAGCAGGTGGGCATCTGTTCCATGCCCTTAATCGCTTGCCGCACCCGCTATCCCTGTGGTGAGCTTGGCTTTTTGTGCCTGTGTGTGTGTGGGTGTGTTGAGGGATGTATTTATATCTGTGTACAGTATGGGTGTCGCTGTGTGTGTCACATCTCTGCTGCCTTTAGTCAGGGGTAAGGGGGATTTACCTTCTAGTTGCAGGCTAGTTTCACAGGTAGAAGCTTAGGAAGTGCTGTTCAGGAGCTTACATTATGGTTACCACCTTTCGTTCACACCAGAAGCACAGTGTTTTACAATAATGAGAGAAACAATGTAAAGCCTGTGTATGTGTGTGTGCGACACAAACTTATGACTTGACACAAACTTTACATTCTGTTGTAGTGTGCTCAGACAGTGCATTATTTCTCCTTCTATGGGGTCTCTCAGGTAAAACAGGTATAGCAGATATAGTTGTAGGGGACTTTCTGAAGTAGTGAATGACAAGGGTGGTGTACTGACCCCCACTGCTGATGACTCAGGTTACACTTGTTGACATATACTCATGTATCATTTCATTCTAATTAAAAAGCAGCAAACAAGGTTAAAGGATTGCAACAGTTGGTAACATTGAACAGCAAGACATGACACACAAGACAAACGTTGGAAACGTGTCATATAATGCAAGTACGCAGGTCAGTGAAATAGAGTATGTAACATGGCTTTGTTTTTTTTTTTTTTTTTTAGATATTTTAATGCAGAAATGCTGTTGTAGCTTTAATGAAACAAAATTAGCATGCTCTGTACTAAACATCTGCAAGGGATTGTATCTAAGTAGGCATACAGTACATGTGGTAGATTGATGATGATTTGATGTCTTACCATGCGTAACACACATAAGCCCTATTGCATCTGGACATCACAAACAGCCATGGGTGTGCATAGCTCTACATCTTATCACTCTTCTTTAAAAGATAATAAACCACAGACAGTCTGTCAGTGTTTTTGTGTCGATGCACCAGTGAACATTCTGTTCTTTTCTTCGTCAACTCGGCCAAGTTTTTGTGCACAGCTTTTAAGTATTGAGTGGGGCCCTAAGCTAACATAAACAGCCTTTGGTAGATATGATTGGCAGTCATGTTTCAAAGCCAGTCTAATTCCATTAAGCTATTGATCTCTCTGCCTCAGCTTTGGCCCTGTACTGGCTATGAATACCTGTTTACTTTGCCCTGGCCCTGGGCTCCAGCTCCGTTTCACGCTGCCTGTCCGTCTGCCTGTCTGTTCACCAGTCTTACAGTAGAACTTTTCAGATATCCTTCAACATGGTGGGAGTGCATAGTGGATGAACAAAGAGCAGCAGCTTGCACACTGCACAACAATTCAAGGCAGCTAACAGAGCTGATGCTGCCAAAAAGAACAGCTATAATTCCTTACAACTATAAAAAGATATGGTCTGTCTTTTAGAAAGTTGATCATAATTGCCTATTACCCATAATTCTGAAAACTAAATCAGACATTCAAGCTTATTTATACTGTCCTAAAAGATTTTTATGTGTTCCTGCGTTCGTGCCTGGTTGTCCATCTATCTTTGGCTTTCACTGTACTTTCTGACTCATCCCTTGTCATCATTTTGTACACTATATTCATCTATTGCCTTCTGGCTGTATCTCAGTCCAAAATGATCTGTATGAAAAAAAGTATATTACTTGCTCTCCCTGCCTTAGCAGCACACTTTATTGCTGTCAAACCAAGCTTGAGATTTGGTAGGAATCAGGAGCAAGGGGGGTTGGGGGGGTGGAGAAGAGAGGTGAGGGGAGAGAGAAAGAGATGATGATGGCTCAGGCTTGACTGGAGACTTAGCTGTTGTTTCACTCAAGTTTTACTGAGCAAATCATTTGGTTGGCTGGCGTGGTGTGCATCTTCTTCTTCCTTGTCGTCCTCCCTCCCATGTTCTGCCCCACTCTGCCCCCTGCTGCTTTCCTCCAGATGTAGGGTGGTGGTGTTGGTGGTGATGGGCTTCATGTCTGTGTTTCTGTGTGTGCGAGTAGCTGTTTTCTCCATGTCTTGTTGGTCATAAGCAGGGGTATAAGCGCTAATAACTCAACACAGCTTCTGGATCATTGAGCTGTGAGGGTACAGATTGGGCAAATATGTGGCCCTACTCCAGCAGCATCATCCAAATGCAGTGTGTCTGTGAGCGCTGCTGCTGTTTGTGTGTATGTGTGGAAATTGTCCTACTTTACAGTCAATGAGAAGCCTTATGAAATTTAAAAATTGGTCCCAGAAAGTTTCCATCTGTAGTCACACCCAGACCACACATGTATATATGTAAGCCCACACACAAAAAAAGTATAATGCCACGCTTTAAATTTACAGCAGTTTATTGTCTTTGCCCCAAAATATGCTTCCCGAGCAACTTCACAGCACTGGCTGACATATTATGGACTGAGAAATGAAGTGCTACTTGGAAAAGCCAGACCACATCCCGATCTTATTTCTCAGATAAGCACACTTAACTACACACTCAGAAAAAAAGACACACATACCAATGCGGGAACACACCCGCGCAGAAGCCGAGCTCTGAGGAGTAACGAAGCAAACAATGAGTTTCCCCAGTGCATTGTGGCTCGGCTGCCCTGCTTTAAATGTGAGCCGAGTCATCAGCACTTAAACGCTTGATTGATGGCACAGAAGTGAGGATGATTGTGGGATATGCCAGCTCCAAATGACAAGCAATTACTCATTTTGTGTAATGAAAACCTTAACACCAATCATCGAAGCTTTACACCGTGCTAACTCTTTATGTAATATTATATGTTCCCTTCATCCACCGCTACTCCTACCCCCACTGCCATCCCTCGGGTGTCGCAGCAGACGTTTACTAAATAACATAATTTGTAATGGCTGAAGTGATGGCACAACAGGCCTGCTAAGTGAGTGAGCATAGGCAAGTGCTTTACGGCTGAGGGTTGTTTTTTTCTATTAAAGCGGATCCATAGCGTAGAGCTGAGAGTCCTGGCAGGTCTAGTTACAGCGGCCCTGCAGACATCAGTGCCATTAGGTCTTCTGATTACCATTCTAAATGTTTGCTATGCTTTAGCCTAACACCATCATCTGTCCAGCAAGACGTTGCTATGGAAACCGAGGCTTAATCATGGCTATTACATCTGCGTGTCAGTTTATACCTTGTGTGCATGTGACCCCCAGATTAAAAAGTGTGTTTTGTTTTTTCATCTATATAAATGCGCACATGCACGTAAGCGGCCAGTGTTCGTCAGCAGCTCTGTGGCGAGAGATAGTGAAACTGCTGTCCTCCTTTCTCTCCTCTCCCTTTGCTCTGCCAAGACTACAATTACCCCTGCACTCCTCTCCTCCACAAAATCACTGTAATTATCTGTAGCCAGCATGGGTACGCTGGTTGGCAACAGGTGCCATGTGAATGCTAATCCCCTCCCCCTAGCCGCATGCTATTCTTCTGCCTGGCCTCTGACAAACCAACTGTCACTGGCAGAAGGAAAGACACTCTGTACACTCCTTCAGAGCTGCCTGCATGCGTGCGGACAGTAATTAGGCTGCCCAGAGATGTTAGGTTGTTGGATGTCAAGTGTAGCTAAAATGTTGAGCTTTTGTTAGGCATGGACATTTGGGTGTGTGTTTGTGTGTGTGAGTGTGAGCACGTGTGAATTGTGTTATGGCTTTTCCCCTTTTTTTTCTCTCCCCATATACTAACTTGTTTGCACTGCATGGAAACACAAGTGCAGACGCATACACTTGAACACACACACACGCACAGATTTGACATCAATCCATGGCATTAAATGAAGTGTGAAAAACAGGTCAGAGAGGACTTCCTGTCTTTATAAACAGCCTAAACGCTATCCAGATGTTCCATGCCTCCCCTGTCCCTAAAAAAATTTGCTCACGTCAGCTGTAAATGGCAAAATATAGCCTCTTTAAAGTGATATACACTAACTGAGGCAAGGACATCAGTATGTACTGCCTCAGTTGCTGCACTTTGACTATGGTCAGGAGTAAAAATGTCAGCTTCTGTACTTCTGTATTTATAGTGCATTTCACTGTCTGTGGTTGAGTGCAGTGCCAGTGAAAATGAGCAATATCTCTTTATTTCTACTTTTGCTTGGACATCTGTGCCAGGGATCAGCTGTGCTTTTTATAGATCTCACCTAGCATGGCAAGGATGACACAGGAGAATACACACTGGTCCACTCACTCTTATGTAAATATGGATTAAAGAAGCTGAGCATGTAGAGAAGAGGAACCTGAGGCCACAGAAGTAGCAGCTTATTTGGAAAGAGCAAGTTTTATCAAGACTGCCAGTATCTGTGGAAAGCTTGCTGCAAATCAAGATCACATTGACAAGACAGTGGAAGTATGAGGTGTCAGTGCAGTGCAGTCTGAAGCGGTGGATCAGGTGTTCCTTGTCTCCACAGTCTCTTGACTGGCCACTCTGTAGTTCTGCCTGGTATATAGAACTCCTAAAAAGTGTATCATTGTAGATACTGAGGTTAACAGCAGAAAAACTCTTTGGCTATTACATGGTGATGGCAGGAAGACAGAGCAGTCTGAAAGACAAGGTGTCAGACAAAAACATATATCCTCAAACAGTGACCAGAACCCTTATTCAGCTCAGCTGCAAAAATGTAACAGGCCTTTACTTGAAATATAGCGCCCAATTCAATGTTATGTCAGTAAATTACACAAGTATTGGTATACTGGAAAAAAAAGAAAGAGTGGTAATTTTTAAAGTGTTATATTACTATAGAATATTAAATTTTGTTTTTTTCATTACAAAAAATACATGCAGAGGCATTTGTGTGGTTTGTTAATGTGCAGTATAGTAATATAGTACTGCAGCATATGTTTATCATTTGTTTCTTTATGCAAAGTTTAACTGTGAATGTTAGATAAATGTAGTAGACTAAATAGTATAGTTTAAGTATAAAATAGCACAAACTGGAATAAATGAGAACATCTCATTTGTACCAGAGTTCATTTACAGGAAATAGAAAAATCTAATTCATATATTGTAGCATTTTAATCTGTCAACTGGTGATATGTTACACCCTATTTTGGGTCCTAAACCTAAGTTTAGGAAAGACAGATTCACAGGACACTCATTGATTTAAAAGTTTTGTGGCACTTGTGCTTTACTTTAAATATTAATATCCAAGCATCCAAAGTTATTGAAACTGGGCAATAACACTTTTGAGTGATCCGGAACCACAAATGGTTGAAAATAGCATGGTTATATTGTTGTATTTATTGAATTAGCAGTGTAAAAATACATTAGTTTTAACTGTCCTGCACATTATGCCACAGACACCCGGAGTTTACTCACCATTGTTTTTTCCCTGGTTTATAATTGGGAGCAGGCCTTTAATTGTTTGTGTTGACCACAGCCCCGGTCATTATCACAGGCCTGACTTTTAATTGCAGTACACACACATTTAAAAGAGTATGCAAGAAATTACTGGCCAGGAAGGATGATGGCAGCAGAGCGCTCACCGGTCAGTAACACGCCCATGAAAGGTTGACATAGACACACTTACCATGAAGCCAGAACACAAGGAGAGCTTCTTCACTGAACTTTTGTCAAAATCTCGTGAACTACGATAACCATCTGGTAGACTGATAGTGCACCCAGTGAATCAACACAACTGTTGGGGACAGATCAAATCAATAAAGAACTGATGATGGTGCTTATTAAATAGCAACCTTTGAATGTGTTACTTCCTCCTCCAGCGCTCATTAGACACAGTGCCTTGACCTTTCCATCTCCACAAAAAAGCAGGAATAGCCAGGACAACCGAGTGTCACCTCTTATTTAATTCCACCCCTACTCCCCTGTTAACTCTGCCATTATTCTGGACACAATCCTTTTGACATGGTGGCCACGTTCAATGTTTAATGCTGTTTGTTTTATATTCCTGCCTCATTTCCTTATATAAAAATTTATGATGACATTTTCTACCTTCTATAAAATATTCATAAATGTCATTACTAATAACTTTCATAGATCATCTAAATTGATCCTTCTGTCTGCTTTTATCTAGGCTGCCCAGCATAGATCAGTTAGTTTGGAGTGAGAAACGCTCCGTACGTGTTTGGTTATACACCGTATGGACAAGTGAGAACAGATGTACTTGCATGTGTGATTTTGTGTGTTTAGAAATGTGTGCCTGCCCATAAGTACGCTATCGTATATGCATGCGTTGATCAAAGAGGTCTCCCACCAAGGCATCATGATGAAATATGCTCGAGCTTTATTCTCAGCTGAAGAAAGCGTTTCAGCTGTGTGCATCAGATGCCGAACATCTACCTGTGTAATTCCTTCACAAATTTGACAAATGAGCTCATTTATGGCAAAAAATGTGAGAGACCGTCACGCCATGGGGTGCCTTTTGAAGTCAAACTTGACCCCTGGATGTTTAAAGTGGATCGGTAGGCTAATTCCTAGTTAGAATAGTTAATGAAATTAACATGTTATATTTAAAGGTAAATCTGTATAAATGAATGTGTATGCAGAGTGATAATGGATGTATATCCTCCCCTGATCTGCACAGATCTTTAACATAATACAGAGTCCACTCTTGAAATACCTTCTGTTCACCATGAGAAATTCACATGTCCTGATAATCATTTACAGGCTAATTTCCCTTGTATTACATATTAATTATTCTACATGCAAAACATATATGTGACATATTTTGCCATAAGAAAACAAAAGTCATAAAAAGTCATACCTCACATACATTTTTCCTTTTCTTATCACTTTAGTCCTGTGTTGTATAAAGTACTGGAAAGTCACTCATGAGTAGAAGTACAGGTACCCTTCCAAAAAATAACTTTGGTAGCAGTTCAAGTCACCAACTGAAATACCACTCAAGGTAACGTTCAAGAATTTTCATTTTCTCTTCTTATCTTAATGATACTGGGGTTATTTTCTTTTGTTCAGACAAAGTAGTAGTAGGCGATGTTCTCATACCTGACATGTTTCAGCTGTCGCTGCAGCAAGCAGGCAGTCACAAGCAGTCAAAACATTGAAAATGATGTCTACATCACACACTTCAGAAACAAAGTTTCAAAAACCTAAACAGGAGTAGGCTACTGCTGATATTTTAAATGTCAGCATTGAAAAAAAAAGAAAAGAAAACTATGAAGCTATGTGGCTTCTCAAAACATGGAGCCTACATTACACTTAAACCACTGACATTAAACCATCCTGTTTTATGTCATAGGTTGTCACAGTTTGAGTGTGGACCGTTGTTTGCACTTGCCTGTTACATGATTAGGCCCACTGACAAGTCACTGGTAGGCACTGGTAATCCCAGTGGTGGAAACACCTAATGTCCTATAATTTATTTTTTGTAATGAGTAACTGTAAGCGAGTTCTTTTGTTGGCAGCTCCAAGAATTAGTCAGGATTCTTTTCGGTCTCAGTTTTATAAATTTATTGAATTGACTTGATCTGATCACAAACAAAGCACAACTCAGCTGAA
>JAPQRP010000020.1:27622898-27651675 GCA_037367295.1 Apogon hyalosoma
TATCTATCTATCTATCTATCTATCTATCTATCTATCTATCTATCTATCTATCTATCTATCTATATATATATATATATGTATGTATGTATAAAAATATAATTATTATTATTTTTTTTATTGTTTGTGTTTATTTGTTTGGGAATGGGATTTCTGCACTGACAGAGTTCGTGCTGCAGCCTTTGGCCTGTGAGCAATGGGTTCAATTCTAGCCGTGACAGGAGTGTCCACACCAGGTTCTTCGGAGCAGATATTTTAATCCATCATGCGTACGTGTCCCACTAACATCTGGCTTTTGACTTCTTTCCTTGTTAGGGTAAGAAAAAAAAAAAAATCAGAGCTAATGTGAAATAACTGTAAACCTTTAATGTAATGCAAATTAAATTCTACATTATTACACACTTGCATGTTTAAGAAGCTTATAAACACAAATTATTCCAAAGCAAACAGCTTTTTAAGTCAGCATTATTTTAATCACATACAAAATTCTGTGCATAGACATGTCACCTAGTTTGGCACCTTGTATTAATTCACTCAGCACTTATGGATAGGACATGGCAATAAGAGAACTAATCTGAGCAAAGGGGATGTGCGGGGATGTGCATAATTGAATTCTGTTCTATCACATGTTATCTGTTTACTTTATATATCTGTGTGTGTCAATGATTGGTTATGGACTGCCACTCACAGAACTCTGGGTTACAGTCACGGCCCAGTGTGCAGCACAATGAAAGCAGCTGCCTAGCGTGCCTTTGAAGACAAGTTCAGAGGAAACAGTGTACACATGCTTGTAGATCACTAGTGTAAATTCCTCCACCTGACATAACACAAACATCACATTCACACACCTATGCGTTTACATAAGAATTCATGCAAAACAAGCATAAAGGCTGCTCACACACACATGCTAGTTCACATGCTCAGATGTATGTGGACACGTGCACATGTGCAACTGACACACACATTCGGTGTTTCCCCCAGATAGGTGGTTTCAATCCAGACACAGTCCCGACATTCTTCAAAGAGTAGGCTCCACTAGCCCCATTTCATTTTTTGTCTTGTCTGTCTGTTCTCGCAGACAGATGTACTGTATATTCTGTTGAACTACTGAATCGAAGAGAATCGCTCTGTTTGCGTTCTCGGATACGTCAATCACAATCCATCAATAAACCATCTGGCACGTACTTGGCAGTGGGTAGTACTTTTACATGGCATAATTAAACCAACTTTGTATCAGTGATTATTTGGCAAAAAATAAGCACATTTATTACATTTCACGTTCTGCGGTTTCATCTTAATTGTTCTAATATGCCATTAAACCTGGAGTAGGAGGAAGCATATGTAAAAAAAAAAAAAAAAATTGTCTTTTTTTATTATTTGACAAGGAAGGGCTCATTTTGCATTTAATTTCCACTGAAAAGAATATACTTTAATGTGATTTACTTTGGCATCCACACTAAACAAGCTTATTTTCCATAAGAATGTTATGTTTTGACACATTTTACCTCAATCTGCAGTTCCTGTTTTATGGATAATGCATTTGATCATATTTCAATTAACTGCTGAGCCCCGACCTGTTGTCACATTAGAAAATCAAGATTGTCAGCCTAAAGACATTCACAGAAGTCACTGCTGCAGCGTTATAGTGGCATGTTTTCACAAAGTTGACCATGTATGTGCGACCATAGGAGAAATATTTCTGAAGCCTTTCACCATCAATAAGAGCAGATAATTTGACCTGTCTAAAATCTATTCTGACACAACAGGGCAACTGTAGCTACTGTAGCTTTGTGGCTTGAAATTCTATCATGTTTGTATCGTCCCACATTGAATATGCAATCAAATCGCTCCCCTAGCAGATGAAATGGCATCCAGTTGACTCTCATATCCTCCACATGCATGATGTGAATGCTCCTCATCGTGTGTGTGTATGTGTGATGAGGGGGTTGTACCAACCCTTGGGATCTGGTCTGTGATGAAACATTTAGGAGGAGTTGCCAGAGGAGTGTATTCAACACCAGGCTGTAAAATGAAGCTCTGGAAAAGCAATCTCCAGTCACAGAGACCTATTGCTTTCATTACCACCAAAGCTCTGTGCATCAAAGGCTGTATTTTACTAAGATAAATGCTATGTTGTGAGTTGTGGACGGTGGGAGGGTCTACACGCTCATTTGCATATTTTATACACGCATGCTGCAAACACAAAGAGCTGGATAAAACATTACCAGAATCTTTATTTCACTCTGAACCTGCTGTAATGTATAGCACGGAGCCCATACAGTAAACTCATCTCACACACACTAAATGAAGATAAATCGATTACATTAATTGTACAGTGTTTGTCATAAAGCCACAGATTAATGCCACTGTTTGCTGATTCAGACCCCGTAATGATTTATGAGCACTTTTACAGTAGATAATTTTCAGCATGCACATTGGTCATTTCAAGGCGCTGCATGTGGAAATATGAATGTAAGTGTTCAAGTGTGCATGCAGCTGTGGCGAGCCCAGGCAGTAAACAGGGAGCAAAGGTCCATGCATGTGTTTGCGGAGGTGAGTGAGAGAGCAGTCAGCATTTATTTAGCTAATCAGGCAAATGAGTGTCATAAAGCAAGCCAGAGGCATGAGGAGAGCAGAGTGCAGCACAGAGGAAAGCCATCGGAAATTTCTATTTCCTTTGGGAGTAGAAGAGCCAACCCCACCCACATAGTGCACACAACATTTTGGCAATTAAACATTGACTGATGCCCTGACTGATCAAGGTTACTGGGCCAAGGTGAAGCCCAGTGAACAGTGTCACATTGCTTTATGGTTCCTGTCCCATAGGTCTCCTGCTGCACAGACCCTAATGCAATCAGGACATTGACACCGTCCTCAGCAGAAAAATGTTAACACAGTACAAGTAGTTTCATTAGGTGGTTTAAGCAGTGATGAACTACTACAATGGCCGGAAATGGTTTCATGTTTCTGCTATAGCGACGTGGGCGGGATGCTAATGCAGACTGAAACTGCTGTGGTGACCAGGATGACTAGCTTTTCCAGTACTATCCACTAGACTAAGAGAAGAAACTCCAGATTGACTTGGTGTGATTTCTCACTAGCAAAACACTAAAATCCCTCATATGTTCTGTAATTCCATCATATATAAAAGAACTATCCATGAATCGTTTAATGAATTGTGGAGGTTTCACTTCACACATATGCTGCTCACATATTTCAGGTAAATTTGTACTCTTTATGTTTAATATTCAGGGGTTGCTAACAAATATGACATTTAACTTCAAATTTAACTAACCTGTATTCCCTTCAGTCACTGTAGTGACCTGTTCTTAGATAGTGCTACTGATTGTTTTGAAACAGTCACATTTAAGAGGTTAATGAACCTTTTTTGGGTGAACACTTTAATAGACCCACTAGTTCCGTGAAGAAGGTCCAAACACCTGCTGACTACTGTTGTGCTGTCAAACCACTCCAACAATACACTGGGTATGGAATATATTTTCAATACATGCACAGTCATAAATTAATAATGACTTGGAAAGGTTTACACAGTGAAATCAAAAATCCTGTACAGAGTGGTTCCAGAATAATACTTGTACCATTACACTTGTACTGAATACTTGTTGTAAGCCTTGTGGTATGGAGCTGCGTGATATGTGACACTTATAGGTAATGGTAACATTTTTTGTGAATGTACAGGCAGGTAGTGAGCATAGAGGCCTCTGTCTGCATGTGCTGTCTTCTGCCAGCCACACAGACCAGATCCCAAGGGAGAGATGCAGGTTAATCAGACATGTTGCTCTGAATTAGAGTTTCACAACCTGTCACCACCACCACCCTCGCTGATTTCCTCAGCCTGCCGTCCTCCATTCGGTGCCTTCGCGACACCATGTTGCTCAGCAGTAATGGAAATAACCGCCGTGTAATAGACTTTTTTGTCGTATCCAGTGGTGTCAAAGCAGCATGGGTTTCTTGTGACATGGCTATTGATTCCTGATTGGATCTGCTCACCAGCGAGGTTAGGGATGTAGAGGAGAGATGCAAGACCAGCCCTGGGGCTAATGGGCCAAGAGGGCAAGGCTGAAGGGTATGGCCAGACCTGGATGGAGCTCTTTAATGACCCTGTCTTTTAGGTAAATGACTCATTTCATTATGATGATTTACTGGAAGCCTCTTCCTCAGTCAGCCTGTTATTGTGTGACTTTTTAGCAGTCTGGTGTTCCCTTTTGTTTTCTCCTGCACTGTTATATTTTCTCTGTTTCCCCCTTCTACCCTTCATCCATCCATCTTGCTGTCTTTCTCTCAACTAGCCTATCAGAGAAAGGGTCATAACTCAGGTCATGTCTATAAAACCGTCAGGATGGCAACGTGCATGGACCTTGCATTATGGGTTCAGCTCGGACTTCATTACCGCAATTAGACTGAGGTGCTGGTGGCTGGCTTAATGGGCAACTGCTTAGCCCATTTGCCACAGTGTATTTCTTTTACCACCAAATGATTGCAAACCACAAAATACTGCAAGAATCCATTAGACAGTCTTCTCTAAAACACTCGCTTAGTGCTGCCATGCTCACTTCCAAAAACTAGCAACAAAGAATGATTGCAATAGAGTGTACAACAGAGACAAATTGATATGTAACAGAATGTTGCTGCCTGAAAAGAGAAACAAGATGCGATTTACAGACAGGCTTTTGTTCCTCTATTTTTTTTGGAATATTTGGTTGGCAAAAGTTTCAGAGACAATAGGCTCAAGTGAACAAATAAATAAACAAAACTGAACCAGGCCTAATCTAATATGTTAAAGCCTGTCAGAGGAGTGGGGTGGGGTGGGTGGTTATTGTGCATATGAAAGGGCACTGGAGGATTAGAGTGAAAGGCCAGACATGGAGAGAGACCAACATAATAAAGGAAAAGCAGCAGTTCAGAAAAGCATAACAACGTAGGAGAAAAAAGAAGGAGAGGAGACTATGAGGGAGAGAGAGAGAGAGACATTGCGGGAAGACCAGAGACAGTATTTTTAGGAATTAAAGATTTATTGAGTGGTGAAAGAGCAGCAGGGGTGAAGAGAGTAAGAGTGGATGGGAGAGAAGATTGAACCTGCCCGATCATTTCAAAAGACCTGAGTGGAAGCCTTTTTGTCCTTTATCATCAGGGTTTGAAAAGCATGTCCCAATTAGGACGAAAGAGGAGCAGAGAATAAGCAGGCATAAGCACACAACCCCACATGGACGCGGCTGGGTCTGCGGGGTTTCTCGTACCTGGTCTGAGGTCTGTAAGTGAGCAGCTGCAGTCAAGAGATTGACCTCCCTTCTGCAAGGATCCTTCATTAATTCATAGAGCAGTGGACCCGGGTGCTTTCAGTGCACCAGGTGTGGCCTTGAACGATGCCTGTTATAAAAAAAAAAAAGCTCATTTCCATTCTGGGGACTTTAAGCACTTAGGCTTGTTATGCCCAGTAGGGCAGTACGGTGCAGTATGGAGTAGAGCAAGCAAATCAGTGTGAACCAAGCCAGTATGAGTCACGTTGCTTAAAACTGAACAGGAGCATGGGTACTATGGCCTCCGTCTCTGTGAGTCGCTTTGGTCTTTTGTTACTGACTAGCTAGGTGAGTGACTCCAGACAGGCTGGGTTATAGATCCCTTAGTTTCATTATACCAGTCCAGCACACAGAGCAACCCCCCCCCAACCACACCCCCTTCCCCTAAAATGGAAGCATTAATATGCACCAGCAGTATTTTGCCTATCCTCTTTAGCACCTAATCAGATTTTATTCAGATTTGCACAGCTGTAGTTCATGTATTATGCAGCATTAATTGCTACTTCAATAGTCATTAATAAAGAGTTGGCTGGCCTCTGAATAAGCGATGATGCAGGCTGATGATGAGGTGTGTGAGAGTTGGAGGGCATGGTACACGGCCTGTCATCTCCTGTAATCTATGTCCTTCAAATGGTTATTTATTTCCTTATTGTGTGCTATATTATGATGTCAACGAGGACTATGGCATTAAACATAATTATAGCAGTGGCAGTTTTGGTGAGCTGACTTTTACTTTTAAAAGTTTTCTAGGTTTGCAGGGGGCCCCGAGTGCCCTCTGTTGAAAATTCTATTGAAATATTTGTTTGCACGGCTCAGTGGCATTTAATCTCCTGTTGTTCATCAGTTTCCGCTTGATTTATTTCTTCACCTTCGCCTATTTATTGAATTTAATTACACCTCAAATCCCAATGCAAACCTGCTGCTGTTAAGGGCTGAGGGAGGTGGGGAGGGAAAGAGGAAAGGGGAGGAGGACGGGTAGCTGTGTGGAGTATAAACCATGACTCAGACAAATAGCCCACTCCTTTCAAAGACATACAGTATGTGCCCCCTTTTTATTTAAGCAAACGCACATGTAGACAAACACACATAGACACATGCGCACACAAATTAACCGTCGGGGTCAGTAAATCAGCCTAAGAGCAGTCCGGTAAGACACACATCCTCTAAAATCCTGGCAAGTGGTCTGCATTCTGTCTGCGGCCTCACCGACCACATAAAATATCGGCTAGTTAATTAGGCAGTAATTGTGCAATGTGCTCTCCTTTTTATGTGCCATGCATTGAGCCATAAAGAGGCCAGTGTGAGGATGGCTGCGAGAGTGGGACACTGAGGTATGTGCCATAGCCTCAACCCATTTTAAGTCTACAATATGGCCAGAGGTCACATATATTTCTTTTTTGAAGGGGAGTATAAGAAGCCCAGCCCCCTCCTGTATTTCTTTGAAAGGGCTAATGAAAGAGGCAGTCACCTTAACTGGCCCTGTGCCTTTCACTTTCCGCAGCTATATCAGTATATAAGTCATTTTATACCATGTAACATTAATGCTGTCAGTGTGGTTTTTGATCAAATTAAATTCAAGACTGTTTGCACCATAGGCTCTATGCAAATGGTTGACATATTCAGAGGTTGTTTATTTCCAGTGACTAGCTTAAATATACAAGTCAGTTGCAGACCGAAGACGGAGTTGATTTAAAAAGTAGCACTTTTTAAGGTTATAAGGAAATGAAGAAGTCTGCAAAGAGACCCTGAGATGGAGCCAAAGGTTTACAAAGGTCTGCACATTTTGTTAAACCTCTACATTTCTGATGTTGCAAAGTGCCAAACTTACCACTGAACCTAATGGTATCTGTTTACTTTATATTTGAATATACCCACTGGTAAAATATATACATATACATATATATATATATATATATAACATATATGTTTGAATAGCACCCTGTATTCACCCCTGGATCTCCGTATGAAATTTGTTAAAAATGTTCTTGTAAAACCTGGAAAAAGCATTAAATTGAAGGCTCATACTTGTAGTCACCTGGCAGTTTATGTTCACCTCAAAACCCTCACCCTCATCCGGACAAGATACTTTGTACATATTTGCTGAATACAGCAGAGACGACAAAGCAGAGCCAGCGTTGCAGGCTGTTGGATTAATTGTGCTCTGTCCAGTGGTGATTGAATGAGTGTGGACAAGGTCATCAGGTTCATATGTTAGAGAAGAGACAGGTTTTATGCTTTCCATCAGGAATGTAAAGGGACTATTTGAATGATGACAATGCGTGTGCGTGTTAGAATGTGCGCGTCTAAAGTTCGGATCCTGCAGTTAGAGCATGTGCATTATTCACTCCGATGGCATCTCACTTTGTGTATTTATGTATGAGTGTCCATGTGCTTTTGTGTCCTGAGGTTAGTTTCTGTGTTAGTGTGTGTGTGTGTGTCTGTGAGCGCTACGGGGCAGTGTGTGTATGTGTGTGAGTCAGTGCTGCTGTGCTGCAGGGCCAGCAGAACACAGCAGTGAGACAGAGATGTGACAGTGATGGCTTCTTAGCCCCAGGCCACAGCTGGGAGGCCTGAGACACACCCACGCTACTGACCTTCACTGTCACCACGGCAGCGCACAAACACACATGCACACACAAATGCACCCACATGGGTCTGTGTTCTGGCAGCAATAGCACTCAGTATGGGTAGAGCAAAAAAAAAAGAAAAAACAAAGGCTCACCGGACACATGGGCACACACACAAACTTCACAACATGTGCAGTTTCACACACACTAACACACATACATGGACATACATTCTGGTCGTTTTCTACCCCCCCTCCCCCGTTCTCTCTCTTCTTTGCAGTGAGTCACAGCTTATCAGCCTGGGCACAATGATTCACCACCAGTGTGAGTAAGCTGCTTTCTGCATCTAGCTTTGTCTCTCAGACCAACTCCATACTCATAACTCATTATCATCCATACTCACCCCCTCACCCCAGCTGTTTCATCTTACACCCCCACACTGTCTATCTTGCTCTGCCTTCTATGATTTTTCTCTCCCCCCTCCACTTTCATCCTAAACCATGGTTTTGGGCATCATACCCATGACAGTTCCTTTTCATGGCTACTCTTACCTTTTCTATGAATTGCAGTTCAGAGTTGGGTATCATCTGAGTTTTTTGTGGATACCAGCAGTAAATGATTAAAGATTACTGCTTCCTAACATTACCTGAATCCAAAAAGTGCACATCATCAAACTAGACTACAAAATAGAAAAATTGTTTGATATTAAGAGTTTAAAGAGTATTGAACTTTGTGATGTATGGGGCAAGGGGTAGATGAAGAAAACACACAGACAGGTATATTTTTTACCAGCCACAACGCATATGTTGGGGTGGGTGGGGGTATAATAAATTGATATAGATATACCAGGAATTCTATCCATCCGAGATTTTTGTCGAACTAATACCTCAGACGCTATTCACTGGATTCTTTTCAAATTTCACACACATGGTTTTTACCTCTCCAAGAGGTGCTGTGCACAGTTTAATGACTGAATTACAATTTTTTATTTATTTTTTTTTTTACAAGTTTTTGAAAATTTCAACCATCTGATTTCTCAGACACGCTTCACCTGATTTCTTATACATTTTTGAAAATGTTTTCAAAAGATTAAAAGTTAAGACTCAAAACTAATCCCTGGGTAGGCAGGGTATCAGTGAGCAGGAAGTGTTCTGCTACCGGGTGGGGGTATTATTAAAAAGAAGCCCCGCTTTTTAACTTGTTATTTAGAAAATGTTGCTGTAAAATTATCACAGAGATAGTTCAAGACCTGTTGTACAAGAATATTGTGAGGTTTGCTGGTAACAATTTGCTGAATTTATTAAGTAGAGTCTGCTGCATTAGTGCATTAGGCACTGTAGTGATATTAGCTCTTATTTGTTAAAGTGAAATATCTGTGATACATGCCTGTATATTTAAACAAAGGGAAGGAAACCCGTTACTAGTAACTTACAATTAGTGACCACTTTTAGTTTAGCTACTTTTAGTTTTCAGAATTAATGACTAACCTTTGACGTTTGGCTACTGAAATATTTTCTGCTTGTCTTTGAGTCCAAGTGAATATTTGGGTGCTAATGTGCATCTCCTCTTTGGAAGACAATAGATGCATAGGGTTACAACATGATTAAGGAACAAAATGTTTTAAAAACGTATGAATCCCACATGTAGTGGCTGTCACTGTCACATAGTAATCTGCTGAACATGGTGTTTTACCAGTTTTTGTCTAACTGTATTCTTTACTGTGAAGGCACAACTCTGGCAGGTATTTGTCAGAGACAAGCTGTTCTCCACTTTAAGGTCTAAAGTCCTTAGTAATAAAATGGGCTATAGAGGCCATAATGACCTTTTGTAGCTAGGTTTTGGTTGGAAACTGTTTTCTTTATCCTTGTTTTTGTCTTGTGTGCTCTCGCTTATCCTTTTGTAGCATCTTTGGCATTGCAACTTTCACTTTTTTACTTGGTGAAGGTAGAGATGCTCTGGCCTTAACTGGCCTGAACACTTCTTAAGTGTTCTTCTTAACAAACAGCCAGCATTTTGTACAACTTTCCTGCCTTCTTACAAAACACAAATCTTCTCCAAGTAGATGAACCACTGTGCATGTGTCAGCACTGTGTTCCTGTAACACTGCTCTTGTTACACTCATAAGAAGTTAAAGGTAAACATGAGTCTATGTAAAACTGAGCTGTGTATACATCCATAAAGCTAAACTCAGCCTGTTTGGATTAGTTTACACCACTCTTAAACATCCATCCATTTCCATTTTCTGAACCCACTTTATCCTCACTAGGGTCACGGGGGACACTGGAACCTATCCCAGCCACATGCTTCATTAACTCATAAAAGCCCAAACTGCCACCACTGACCAAAAGTATCTACTGATCTAAACTGTTTAGTACCTGGCGTTCCACTAATCCTATCAATACATGTAAATAATTGGTGTAAAATGCAGTCTGTCGTCTTTTCAAGGTCATCAGATGTGATCCATTTGGTTCAGAGGCTCCGTAGTGAACATGGAAACACTGTCATCTTCTATAACATTGATTCACCAGTAAAACCCATAGAGGGTATATAAATGACAGTGGATGGAAACACTTGGTTTATGTTTAGTTAATGATATATTTTACTGAAAATTTATCTTTTTTGTCAGCTTTCTCTTTTTTGATATAATAACCTTTGAAATTATTCTGAGTTTTAATGAGCATCTAAAGGAAGATAGAAAATTAGATATAGGAAGATTTCAATTTACAGTGAAAAGTGGAAAAATACATAGGGTGATATTATGATAAATGGTAATAAATCAACTTAAGAAAAGTTAAATAGAGAGAAAAAATAATTTGGGAACTGACACAAAATTAGCATTGGGTCTTTATGGGCTAAAAACACTTTAAATCCAGTTGTTGTTGCATGTTCTATTTACGCGGCACCAAAATGTAAATATGTAATTCAGTTTTGCCATTTGACTAGTGCCATAGTGCTCCCTGTGATGGGCTGTAAGATTTCAGAGAGGATGTTCCCGTATATAGGTATATACAAGGTGATTATGACTCTCCTTGGCCTCTCAGCTTCTCCATAAATATTTATACCTGGGGTGGGTGGTGAGACTACAGGTTGTCACGTCCTGTGCTTGATTCTTCTGTCACATCAGTTGTCAGATTGAAGTATGATGGGCATAAGTATGCATCTGGCAGATGGGAAAATTATAAATTTAATTTAGACATCCACAGTCATGTACATGTGAACCCGCAGGGTTGAAAATCTTAGGTCACATTTATTGTTTTTACTGACAGTAATTGTGATTGCTGGCTGTATCTTCACGTCTATTTCCCATTCATACAGTGTGAGCACATGTAAAATTGATCTTATCCAGATTTACTTTCAAAATCTATTAATATAGTATTGCATTAAACCACATCTCACTTAGTATTTCAGCCTAAGATTTCTAGGGTGCATACCAGAATCTGCTGCAAATTGCTTTGCACATATTATACATGGGCTCTACCTACACTGCTGTACATATTCTAGTACACATTGGCAAATAGTTGTTAGTGCGTCCTCCGCAGCAGTGAATCCCTTGCTGCTTTGATACCATCAGACTACAGACTAGGTGTTGGTACGTTGTAACAGTGTCACAATATACTATGAAGAGTGCTAACAAGTGTTTTTCTATGGTTAGTTAGTCTATTACGCACTGCAGGGAAATATCTTTGATGGTACGCAGAAGAACAGAAGACGATCGGTGATAATAGGGCACAAGAGAGGAGAACAGGTTTTAATGGGGCAGAAAGGAGGCGATATGTTTGTGTATTTTAACCACAACAGTACCATCAGTAGCGCCTGCACTTTCCTTGATCCACTGAAACAAAATTGCACAAACACAGGGGATGCGAGGCGCCCCCCAACCCCCTTCTTTTATATGCATATGTTTTTGTGGATGCCTTAAGAATTCTCAAACAAAAGCCGTTGAACCTCATTGTACATTCCTCTGTGTATTTTTCCCAAACCAGGAGAACTTAAGCAAATTAGATTGATAATATATTTATAAAAAAAAAAAAAAAAAAGCTCCTTGTTTGAAACGCAATCTGCACTTACAGGGAGCCATCAACAAAGAGTCATTGTGTTGTTATTTTACTGCTTTATGACTGTTCAAGTTAGATGTAATGAATGAATGAAAAGGACACATGCAGAGATGAAAACTCCAGAGTGCCCGTCTCCAAAGGAGAAGATCTGTTGTGTTTGATGAACAGTCAGTGAATAAAGTTTTTTTTAGTCCCTCTTCTCATTATTCCCTCTCTCTTATTCATTCATGCATCCAGCTTCTTTGTGCACATTCTCTCTTCATCTCCCTTTTTACATTTTTTTAATTAACTAGAAAGACAATAATGCTTAACTTTTCTTTTTAATGTGAACTATTACAAATGCATAATTGACCATTGTCCTCATGTCAAAAATACTATAGTCATAGCCAGTTTTTTTTCTTATTTTGTCATCAGGAAGTCACCATGGTTTTTGTAAGTACTTGTTTCAAGGCAAATCAGTTTGTTCCCCTACTGACTCATCTTGAGTACATCTTGAGTAAATTACCTTCACATTTACAAGTTGATGCTAACTATTTCACGAGAATCCTCACAACAGGTCAAACTCATCAAAACAAACTAATTGCCTCAGTTTAATGGAGGATTTTTCTTTTTTACTAAGATAAGCTGTAGAAGGTAGAATTGTTATATAAAAGTACTTAAAACTTTGCATCTTTGTGTATATGTGTATGCAGGTGTGTGTTTGTTTATAGCAGTGTGTGCCATAAAAAAGACACATTTAGTTCAGTGAAGGGGACATACTGCCATTGTATTGCTGAGCAAGGCAGCTGTCAGCCACATTTAAGGTGCATATTATATGCTGCATTAGCCAAAACGCACTGGTGTGTTTGTGTTTAAATGCCTGTGTGCATGTGTACGTATGTTGGTATGTACTCATTGAAACGTGTACGCACACAGTACATGCAACTGTCAGCACACTACAGCACGGTATATCAGGTCCATGCAGCACCATTAGATCTTTCTATGACATCTGATTTACACGGGCTGTCAAGAGCCCTGTGCTGCTGTCTTCTCTTACTGAAATAACCTACACCTCCCCTGAAAAAAAGCATTAAAACAAAGACTTGAGGGTGTGAGTGTGAGTATGTGTGTGTGCATGTGTGTGTGCGGAAGCAGAACCTGGGGCAGTGAGTTCTACCACTACACATGATTTACAGACACACCTAGCCGATGCTGAAGGAATTAGATAATTAGCTGCTGAAAATATGTGTGTGTGCAATAAGGGGAGACATGTAGTGTTTATTTATGTTCATGCGTATGTAGATGTGTAAAGAGGGCCGTGCTGTGCAAATGCGCCGGACTTAAGATTTAATGCATATGTAGCACTTGTCCATCTGCACTCTAGTGGGAGCAGAGAGCTGAAAAGGTGAGCCCTCCATCGTACTCGGGTTTTTTACTCTGGTGGATTAGGGGCATGCTATGTTTGGCGTAAAGCTTCAGCCATTCACACAGTGTCAAGCAATGAGGGTGGGGGTGAGTGTGTTGTTTGTGTATCCTTGCTGTAAGGATAATGATGTGATGAATGAAGAGAGGGAGAGAGAGTGGGAGAAAAAGGGAGCGAGAGGGAGATTTCAAGGCTAATGCCTAGGGGGATGTCAGACAAACCTGTGTATGTGTAATAACCACGGAGGTTAAAATGCTACACCGGCACTAGAGATGGCTGCCAAATATTTTGACATCCACTCTACCTCCTCCGCACAGCTGCTGCTGAGGTTGAGGAAGAGAGGGATGATTTACAGCAGAGAGAGCGATGGATTAATGTGAGTGAGAGGAGGGAGAGACTGGAATGTGAAAGAGAGTGGGCAACAGAGGTGTTGGTGTACAGTCTGTAAGAGAGGGAGAGAAAGACAGAAAGAAAGAAAGAGAAAGCTGCCTGTTTTCCTGCCTGTCTGTCTCCCTTGATTTCTTTCTCCCAGCGCTCTGTGCCTGAGGATGCGTCCACAGTGCTATTTGTTTCAAGGTTGTTCTAAATGTGACTGATGCGTAGAGCCAACGTGCTGTTTGCTTTGCTTTCCTTCACTACAGCTACATGCAAGAAGACTGTCGTACTATATGAAATGTGGCAGAACAAAAACTGAGCCACAAATGACGCCGATGGACATTTCAAACAGGGTTCTCTCCAGTATAACCTCATACAGGGGTTGAGCGTTTAATGGCGTATTCAGATTTTCTCATCCTCGTGAGCCGCTACAAAAGTCTGTTATGGGTTGCGAGATAGGTCACTTGATGCACGGTGTTTATTACCAATTGAAATAGAGGGGAAATTACTTTGCAGCAAATAGGACTCAATGTGTGTGCCTCTGTGTGTGTGTGATGCATCCACCACCCCCCAGGGGCTGTATATATAGATTGTGTCTCTCATCTTCTTTTTATTCTGGTGTGTATGGATAAATAACTCCTGTTCCCTTTAGATTAGCCGTGACCTTTCCACCCCCTCTATATGCACCTAGCAGGCCCTTACAATCCTTATCCCATGATTGCATTGTGAATCCTTCACAGTAACAAATGTCAGCTTCATTGATTGGCCATCTTTGCCCAAAATAACAGACATCTAAAATGAGAGGGGCCGGCATCCAGCGGCCGCGGGGTCCCCGGGCTGTGCTGAAAACGTATATCGTTAGAGATTGCAGAGAAAATAGAAAACCTTACTCATTAACTTCAAGTCCACAGCCCCAAGATTTCATGGATTAATCAATGCTAACCTACTTTATCAAAGACACTTATCTTCCACATACAGAAATCTATGCATGTCCCTGGCCAAGAGGTCGATAGCAGGAAATATTTCACATTGCCCACCCTTTTTCCATCACTAATTCTCCCCCCACTACCCCCTCCCACCTCTCTCTCTCTGTCTTCTTCAGTCATTGCATCTGTGTCTCTACTTTTGCCTAAATGTCCTTGGGATTGGAGTGTGCGTAGAGAAGGGAGACCCATATCAGATAACTTATTGGTTCATTTTGCCCATCTCTTTCCAATAATGTGTAACATTACCAGTGTTATTAGATAGGAGATTAATGGTGCTTGGCCCTGCTCCTCCTCTTCAGGATGGGACATAGAGGAGAAAAGATAAAGGAGAGAGTGAGAGGAGGCAGCGGGAGGGGATGACAAAAAAAGGAAGGAGGGAGTGAGGTGAACAGAGGGGGAATAGGAATGAGTGAATCCTCTCTGACTCTGGAGGCCTTAATGTCTGACTTAGCCTCATAGTTAGAGGGTCATTGTGTAGAGCTGACTGACAGACAGCAGAGCCCTGAACTTCTCTACCCGCTCCCCTTTCCCCTCCATCCCTCCTCCTCCTCCTCCGTTCGGCTCCCTCCCTCTCCATATCTCTCCATCTTTCTGAGTACTACCGTTCAGCAGCCTTTGATCCTCCTCCTTCACATCAATCAATGCAGACAGGCCAGAGAAGAGAAAGAGAGAGAAGGATGACTTGTCTTCCAGTGCTCCAGGTGCTGTCTCTGCTATGTCAGGCAGAGGTCTGATGCTCTGTTTATTTATGCACTTATTTATGTATTTATTAGGCAGCGCTTCTCCCCTTCTGTGCTCCCATTTTCCCCTCCACTCCCTAAGAGGCATAAATAGGCAATAGGCAGGATGCTGTCAAGTTATTTGAGTTTACCCGGGTCATAATGCTGTTAACACTGCCAATGTTAACAACCAAACTGTGTAGGGATGCCTCCTTATCTCTGCTGCTCTTTAAATCGGAGTGGATTTTTCTATCTCACTCTGTATTTCAGCTCTCCTTATATTTGCTCATATTTCCATCTTTTCCTCCCTCCCTTCACTTTTTTTCCTCTCACCTGCTCCTCTCTTTGCTCCTGCTCTCTAATGTATGGAGTAATAACTTGCTCATTATTGGATGTAAGAAATATCTACTAAGAGATTATGCCAGATATAAAAAGCTCACAGGTGATGGGAGTCAGAACCTCTCTGCATCCCTAATGAGGCCTGGGGATTGCCTAGCACGCTCCGCAGAGACTGAGCATCCTCCACAAGCCCTGCACAGAGGCCTAACTCAGCTTAGCGTGAGACAACTCGGGCCCAGCTCAGCCCGGCTCAGCTCGACTCCGCTCAGCTCAGTTCAGATCTGCTTGACCTTGGTCGGGGTAATTAATGTATTTACTGCAAGCTCATCTGCTCTTGCTCTGTCAGTCATTAGGTCTTGGGAGTTTTGTCGAGTTGCTGCGTTGCTTTTTGCCCCCCTCCCTCCCTTGCCCCTTCTGGCCTCCCCTCATTTGCTCACCTCCTCAACACAGTCCTAGGGAATGAATGAACTACCTCTCTGGAGCTCGGTCAACGGAGTGCAGTACATTTTTCCTCGCATATTTAGTCCACCTTTGTGCCTGCCAAGAATAGAGAAAATCAGCCAATTATATTCAGATTCTTCTCTCTCTGTACCAGGCTCTGGGTTTGAGATGTGAGTTATTATTGTCCCAGGTTTATTAGGCTTTGGCCTTGCTTTATTTACAGTCTCTTGTTAGTAATGCTCACTTTTTTTTTTGCTAAATTTATTAGGCTATTTTTGCTCATAGAAGATTGTGCCACTATTAATATTTTTGTATACAGATGCGTATTAGTGCACACACTCATCTCTGTAATGTAAGGAAACACAGGTTAAGTCAAAGTGTCATACAGTCTTATATTTACCTCCATTAAAGATATGCTAGCAATTCAAATATGGGACAGTTCACAATATCACTGACTGAACAAATATTAAGAATCAGGAAAGATCAGTTGATGCATACTTTTATCATGAACATGTTATTTACACAAAAATCCTCACCTCTGAACCTAGTCTGTCATAAATAAAATGTCATAAATGCAAAATGAATGCATGCACTCACTTAAATGTACCCGGTATTAAAATAACAATTCCCATAAAAACAGAGCAGTGGAAAATCTATAATATTCAAAAATCAGAATTAGATAAGTCAACAGTGTCCACATTAAAATTCATATCAAACATCTAAACTTTTCAGTACTCACTAACAAGTAATTTACCACCAGTAGCGTGAATAAATAATGATTTCAGTTTAATGCCTAGAAAACACTATGCTATATATAGTACTACATACATCCAATCTGTTATTAATAATTATTATTATTTTCCAGTTAGTGTTTAACTTTTGTGTTACAAAATATGTTGGCTTTAACAAGCCATTTTGCTCCATGTCTGTTATTTATTGATTTTAAAGTTCACACTAGATACCTCATTATAAACTAAAATAGAAAGAATACCATAATAAACAGAGGGTTTGCCTAGTATATCTTTAATTTAACTTGAAGCAACAATGCGATACACCCAAAGAACTGAGTTACACCTGGTAACTCAGCATGATTTCATCATGTTTCCTTGTATATTTCCTTCACTATAGGCTGAGGCTGCTGTTGGTGTTAAGAAGTGTTGGTATTTTAGCCCTTTTTTCTCCATACATAGTATGTGGATGATAATATGTCAGGTGGCAGTGCATGTGGGTTTTGTTTATATGTACTACTATATCCAAGGCCGTACCTGTAGATCACATAAAATTTAATCAGGTTCTTTACTTTGTTCGTATAAAGGCCCATTCATGCTCTACGTTAAAGACGCATACGTGTACGGACGGAGCGTTCTGTCTGTCCTCTGCATTCATTATGTGCGTAATTCTGTCCGTTCCCTGGGAGCTTGTGGATGTGAACCCAAACAGAGAATACGGAACAGTACCACTGGGAACCGTGGGGGCAGTGTTGAGATTTGAAGAGAATAGTTTCCAGAAATAGCAGAACTTTTCAAATAGCGACTGTGTGAGTTGGTGAAAAACTAGTGTGATGATTGACAGGCGGAACCCTTTAATTGGCTATTGTTTATGGCCGATACACGAAGTCCCAACACTGGATGCATGGAATGCAACGTGCTGTGAGCATGCTCATTCTCTGGCAAAAGATCGGAGGGAATATTAGCAAATGTTGGAAAAATGGGAAAATGCAAGTTTCAGCAGAAGTGATTGGAGGAGGAACAAATCAGAATTGATTAAAGCCAATCGACGGTAAACCGTCATGTATATATGAAACTATAGCCTTTATAAAACTGTATCTGTAGTTGGACATGGGCATTAAATTTGTTTAAAGTGGTGTTAAAAAGGGCATTAAAAAGCACTAAATTAGATTTGCTGAGACCTGCAGAAACCCTGATCAAGCGCCCCCACATGGAGGAGGAAAGGAGTAATGCTTTTTTCATGTGAGTGAATCAGTTGTTAGTCGTCCTATATTTGAAAGAGTGTATTGATATTTAAGGTCAGTGTATTGATAATGCCTTTCAAGCAGAAATATTGTGAGATATGGATTTTTTTCTGCCACCACTGTAAAAAGTGGGTGGGGGGGTCACCATAACAGACCTTATTGTGTCCTACAAAGAGGTCTCAGTGAGTTATGATCAATAATAGAATTTTTTAAGGGTTTGGCAGCACAGTCAAGCCTTTAACATTGCATAAGATTACATTTATATAATAAAAAAAATACTTGTAAATTGTAAATCACTCAGACATTAAGCTGCTTGTATGGGGCAGATTGTTCTACTGACTTGCAAATTTGGCCAGGTAAATGGATGGAAAGCTATGAAGCCCAGTGACAGTGAGGAGCTGAGAAGGAGAGAGGGGAGACAGAGTGGGAGCAGGAGGGGAGACAAGGAACATCTTTGCCCACCACAGGAACAGCGAAGGGCAAATGTTTGAATCATTTAAAACTCCAGAGACAGGGATCTGTTACAGTGGCCAATGGCAACAGGGTCTGTCTGTTGGAGCTCAGTGCACGCCTTGGGCCATCTCTCCTCCTCTATATCCCTCCATCCTCCCATCCTCTGTTGCTTAAACTTAATTGGAACAGGAGAAGGACAGGTAGCTGTAAAGGAAGTGGACTCTGTAATATCAGAAAATGAGTACTAACAAAGGAAGACAAATAACTGTAGAGGAGAAAAGAAAATGGGGGACAAGATAGAGTGTAAAACAATGTTTTAATGGTCTGATATTTGCTACTCTACACTGAATGCACACTCATACACTCCACCGTACAGCACAGAACAAGGATTTTTTTTTTAAAGTCATCTGGCAGGCTTTATTTGGTGTTTGTTACCCTCTTTGACCTGTGGGGACTATTAAATGTCACTCCCCTTTAAGTGAAGAAGAAAGACAACTTCACCTAACTTCGGAGGACCTTTAAAGGTCAGACGTCACTGTGGTGACAACTACTGCAACCAACACACATACTCACACATATTCTAAAAAATACCAGAAAACAAACACACAACAACATGCAGGTAAAAGCTTGAACTAAAATTCCGCTTTGACACAAACTGTACCTGAACCTCTCACTCGTTCACTCCCTCACTCTCTGCTGCACCGTATCTCTCTGTTTTGGTCTTTGTAAAGATTTTCTCTATTTTCTCTCATGTGAGCCTTGCAAACTGGAAGGTTTTGCTGAAGGCTGGTTGTGTGTGTGTGTGTTTGTGTTTTCTTAAAGGTTTCACTTCGTATATTAGATATTGATTTTGATGTTTTTATTAAAGGAGCTTGTTTTGTGAAAGAGTACCTGCTATGAAACAGGAGGCATTCACAGGACACACCGTCAGATTCACTCATGCTCCCTAGCTGATGAAAATTAATGCTCTGTCTAATATTCACTGTGTGTGTACCCGTGTGTTTTCAAGGCATTGTGTGTGTAAATACATACTATGTTTCTGCCTTCACTGAATTTGCGCGTCTGTGTGGTCCAATGACTACTTTTCAGTCACAGCACGGCAATTTATTAGAATTTGTTTGCCCGGCCATGAAGTCTTCATTAGGCAGTCGCAAAGCACAGAGAGATGGGGCTACAAGGTCGCCATCCGGCTGTCCAAATGAAGACGCTTCCCTCAATTTAGCAACTCTTAGGGGAGCACCACACACACGTATCAACACACCGATGCATGCATGAATGTATCCCCCTTACAGACACATATTGTACTGCCATTGCTTCATTCTCATCCTCATTCTTCTATTTAGATGTCCACGTTTATATTGATAGAAAGGCTGAGAAATAGCAATTAAGCTCAAAACTAAATCAGAATGCTAAGTGACACTAAAATTTTTCATCAGCTATTGGGTTTTACATAAATGATGAAGAATGACATTTCCAGTTGATTTGCCTGTCACATGACGCTGCACTGGTGGGAAAATGATGCTTCAGTTTGGTGAAATGAAGCTAATTTCATATTCATTCGTGCTTATCATTATAAATGTTCATACTAAGGCTATCATTGCATTGAGTGTTATTTGATCAATTCACTACAAACAGTCCTCCCAGACGGCTTTGTTGTATCTTTCTTTGCCTATTAAGCTGTTCATTAAAGAACGGCCTTGTCTGGGCCAACAGGGTTTGTGTGTGTGTGTGTGTGTGTGTGTGTGCGTTTGTGTTTGCGTGTGTGTGTGTGTGTGTGTGTGTGAAGAGTGTGTGTTCATGCAGGTGTATCTCAATGTAGTGTATTTTGGGATGTTTGCATGCTGAAGTGGAAATATGTATGCACATTCTTATGCATATGTGCAAGGCTTTGTGCAGATACACGTGGGAGTGTATGCATGTTCTGTATGTTTGCATACTCGGCCCATTATCCACGCTTTGTGGCACTGTGAGTAGGGATGCAGATTTGTTTCTGTCAAGGTTAATAAATGAAGAAATCAAGGTGAGGGTGTCTCAATCCAGACACAAGGACACTGGGAGGAGGGGGGGGGATCAGACACCCAGCTGGTACCTCTGAAATTTTAATTAGGCCCTCTCTTTATTTCCCCTCCACAGCCAGACATTGTGGTCGAGTATTCCGACAATCAGTGGGACTATTTTCTCCTGCAGTATTACCTAAGCCAGTGATGGGATGCAGGGGAGCTGTGGTTTGGAGTTTAAAGGCTTCACACCCCACCCCACCCCACCTACCCAGCACCCACCCACACCTCCTTTCCTCTCATCTCCCCCTCACTCAGTCTCTATCCTCTTCTAAGCACACATGGTTTATTGGGTAATTGTGCCACTCTGTGGTGTCATTATAAAGTATGTGGTGTGTGTGGAATACACAACTCTGCTCAGTTTAATGGAAGTGCATACAAGTTTACAGTAAAATGGGTGAGTTTATCACTGCATGTAACTGTTCTGGTGTAGTAGAGATTGTTCAAACCTTCACACTTGGCCTCTCAAATACACTAATAATATGGATACCCACGTGTAATTGTCAACACATTTGCAAACAAAGTTAAATACAAAAAAAAAAAGTTTTTTTTTTTTTTATGGTGGTAAAATATGCTGCGCGACACGGTGGTGCAGTGGATAGCAGTCATGCCTCACAGCAATAAGGTCCAGGGTTCAATTCCATCACCAGCCGATGGGGGTGGGACCTTTCTGTGTGGAGTTTGCATGTTCTTCCTGTGTCTGCGTGGGTTCTCTCCAGGTACTCTGGCTTCCTCCCACCATCCAAAGACATGCACTGATTGGTTAATCTAAATTGCCCATAGATGTGAATGTGAGAAAGGATTGTTTGTCTCTATATGTCAGCCCTGCGATGAACTGGCAACATGTCCGTGGTGTACCCCGCCTTCGCCCATAAGTAGCTGGGATAGGCTCCAGTGACCCTAGTGAGGATAAAGCGGGTTCCGAAAATGAATGAATAAAAAAAAATATGCTTGCTTTTTAATTGTTACACACAACTGTATATCAGAGTAAGTATTTATGCTTACAACAGCTTTAAAGTGAACAAACAGTATGTAACATGAACCACTGTAATAAAGGAACTCTTCCTTATTGGTCTAAATAAGAAAAGTCTTCATTTTGTTGAAACTCAAATCATGTGTTCAGCAGGGTCTGTAGTCAGATCCTGTGGCTCCACTTACTCTTTATTTCAAGACCAAATTCAACAGCATTTTAAAACAAGACTGAAGAGGATATGGACTAATAGTTTGTATTCCTACCTGCAGTTTCATTCTTGATATTTAGTTTTGTGTAGAAACAGTGGGGTTTAGGAGGCTCTTTGCACTGACACATGGACCATATGATTTTCATTGTTGAACAGCACCATATTATTGCTGTCTTATCAGTCTTTTTGTCGAGCTAAATTTTACCATGCTTTTGGGCACATGCACATTTTACAGTTTGTACATATCTTATTTTTGTTGCAAATGTGAGCAAAACACTTGCACAGTCGAACCCTGCTTATTGGCTTTAGCTGGTGATAATGTCACCCTTGGCAGTGTATATTTGCATATTAAGAGAGCCACAGAACTGCATGTTATAAATACATACAGTTTGTTGAGATTGTGTGTTTAGGTGTGTGTGTGTGTGTGTGTGTGTGTGTGTGTGTGTGTGTGTGTGTGTGCGCGTGTGTGTGTGTGTGTGTCCAAACAAATCAAATTTATTAGCCACTGTTCCAGTGTGATGTGATTTTATTGCCTTGGCAGTTGTGGAGGAATTGGAGAGCAGAGTGAATATAACAGAGGGGAAACTATGAGAATGGTAATGTAGTGCAGGTTGTGTGTGTGTGTGTGTGTGTGTGAGTGTGTGCGTGTGCGTGTGCGTGTGCGTGTGAGTGTGTGTGTGTGTGTGTACACAACCCCGCTGGAGGTGTTTTCAATCGTTGCAGAATGACTATGAGTTAACCCACTACTGTGTAGAAAAAAAAATACAATCTTACAACAGTGGCATGTACAACTCTTTAAGTTCTTATCAATGACTTAACACACATGCAAACAAATGCATCCACAGACAAACACACATACAGTATATAGATCTTATACCCAAACGCTGGTACACACAGATAAATCTTAAAAGTTGCTAGATTACTATCGCACTGAACAGAAAGAATTAGAATTAGAGACCTGTTTAGAGTCCATACTCTAACCCATAAAGGCCCAGTGCTACTTATGTTAGCAACTCCAAAACAGTTTTTTCTCTATATTTATGTCCCTGAACGGAGTGTCGGGGATATTATGTTTTTGGTCCGACTGCTGATTCCTCCGCTGCCGACTCCGCCACTGCCGGATATCCTTTGTGTTAACACAATAACCTGAAAGATATTTGGTTTAGAAATTCCATGTTTTCCGTATCAATGAATATCATGGAGAAGAAAAACTGATTCGAATTTGGATGAGTTACCATTTCTAGATTGCCCACAAGGGGCCGCTCAAAAGTTTAAATCACTAAACACTCTTTTTTTGTTTTTTTGTTCATATTTCTGGAACTATTTGTCTGACTGACTTCAAATCAAGTGCAAATGAAAGGTCATGACCTGGGGATGCCTCACGTCATGACATCATTAAGGATTGGGGGCATTCGGGGATATACCCCTAGCCGTTGCTTCCGATGGCGTAAGCCTAGTTAAGTTTAAGTCTTAAGTGATTTATCACCATTTATTGTAATATTATCCTCTGTATTTTTTTTTTTTTGGTGAAAATCATGTATTTTCCTATATTTATTTCACTGATCATGTAGATGTTCATAAAAGCTCAGATTTAAGTTGAGGGTCATTATATGAAAAATAGAAAACTCAAAAAAAGTGACTTTAAAGTATATTTAACCCATGAAGACCCAGTGCTAATTTTGTGTCAGTTCCCAAATTATTTTTTCTCTCTATTTAACCTTTCTTCGGTTGATTTATTACCAATTTTTATAATATTGTCCTATGTATTTTTCCACTTTTCACTGTAAATCTAAATTTTCCTGTATCTAATTTCCTATCTTGATTTAGATGCTCATGGAAAGTCAGAGTGAATTCAAAGGTTATTATATCAGAACAGAGAAAACTGAAAAAAAGAAAATTTAGCAGTGAAATATATCATTAACTAAACATAAACCAAGTGTTTCCATCCACTGTCATTGATCAAACTCCATCGGTTTTACTGGTGAATCAATGTTGTAGAAGATGATGGTGTTTCCACAGTAACTATGGAGCCTCTGAACATCCAAATGGGTCATATCTGATGACCATGAAAAGATGACAAACTGCATTTTACACCAGTTATTTACTATGCATTGATAGGATTAGTGGATCAACAGGTATTATACAGTTTAGACCAGTAGATGGTTTTGGTCGCCAGTGGCTGTTTGGGTCTTTATGAGTTAAAGACACAGAGATCTGAACAAACAGGTTTATTGTATGTATTTCATTTTCAGTTTCACTCCCCTCCGTATCTTTAACTTGCTTCATATGTATAGAAGAAGAAACCATTTCAGCACATCAATAATTTACCCAACTTTAATCCAAACCAGTTCAGTCCAGAAAACCAAATTACATCTCCCCACATATTTTAGCTTTTAAGACTAGTCATAAATAAAAGACACACTGTAGATGAAAGATAACATAAAGATTTTGATAATGAAATCAATGAATCATCAAAGACATCTCATTCATGAATAAGTTATGACAAATAAACATGATTCACAGGCAACGCAAAATATAGAAGTGGTGGTGCAGCACATAAAAGCTCACTTTAACGTGTCCAAGACTGTCCGTTTAGTGGGCTAATGAGCGACTTTTTAAAGTTTTCAGGGATTACTGTGTGTTGCTGGTGGAATTGAGTTAAAGGAGATTCACTTAGTTCCTGTTTTTATATGTAGGCAGATAGTTTCAGCTCAGTCTGTCATTTATTGTAAAATATAGAAGGCAAAAGTTCAGCCTTATGCAAAACGTACTGTATTGCATCATAGTTGTAGTCGGTAGACATTACTGTAAACTGATAAATTGCTGTCTCTCCTTTAGAGACACGTCTACCTTTGTATTATTTCTGACTATCAGTGCAGAAGTGTGAGACTGAAAAGACTCCTTTGAGCTATTATTCTCGGCAGCTGAAACCATAATCTACGGATAGCCATTGATGTTCTAGAAACCGGAAAACTTTTCTCCCTTCAAACACCATCATGGCACCGTTGACAAAAATCTCTGACGTTACTCTGTCAGAATTTGGACAGTTTTTCTTCAAAAATGAGAGAAATCCACCACCAAACAGTGAAAAGATAAAATTGGATCTGTTGAATTTCAGAAAATGCTTCTGATGCCTTGAGAAATACAGTACTTGATCTGATGAGAGATGTACAGTAGAGACCGGACTGAAATCTTATCTTTGAACTTTTTCGTCCTAACCCTTACATTATTGCAAAAAATATTTACGTGGGTTAACTGAATTGTTAGTTAGTTTTAATATGAGGAACAGATTTGCAGGGCCTCTCCACTTTAAGGTATTATCATATAATCCAATTTCTGGTAGAGGAGATTGTATTTAAATTGCCTCCGAGATAGATAATACATTCCCTGTAGCAGTTTAGAGCTGTGTTCATTTTTAAGTTGGATTATTCATTTAACCAAAAAGAAAAAAAGAAAAAGATTTAAGCATTACCTGCCAAGTGTTTTCAACCGCGCCTTCCTTGTATATTAATCTCATTAGGGGAGTTCTATAGGAAGTGGGCAAGGCACACTCCATTATTTATGGAAGTGTAATTATCTATGGTGTCACAAGCAGGCAGGAATTTACAGGACCCCGGTTCTGCATCAGCACAATGGCTAGCTAGGTAATGAAGTGAACACACCTCCAGGCCCTACAATACACTATCTGATCTGCTCCACTGTTGCTCTGTGATGCTTTTTGTGCTACACTCTTCCACGCATCAGCATCTGCAGTATTCAGTATTTCAGAAATCTAATCTAATCTAATCTAATCTAATCTAATCTAATATACGTAATATAATATATCATAATATAATACATTGATTAGAGTCATGAATTTCCAGAAGTTTGTTGATATAAAATTAATCACATACAGTATCATGATATAATAATCAATAAAACACTCCACTATGGTCATTTGTTCCAGCATCTCAGATGTAATGAATGGCTATGGTTTCTTAGTTGAATATCCTCACTGCAGTCACTGGTTCAGCTCAGCTCATTTCATTTTTATTTAAAAGAAGAGTCTTTAGTTTGTCCGTATATAGTTCACATAACATACACCGAAACTGACCTTCTGCATTTAACCCCTCACTACAGCATGCAGGAACACACCACACAATGCAGACTAGGAGCAATGGACTTGGCATATCAGGCGCCTGGGGAGCAAAAGGGGGGTTAAGTGCCTTGCTCCAGGGCTCATCAGCCAACAACTCAGTCCAGCAACCCTTCAGTTACAAGCCGACTCTCCAGCCAACTCTTCACGCTTCTAGGCCAAGGCTGACCAATATCACAAATCAGAGATTTACCTACACAAGACTTTACAATCTGTACAGTATACATAATATTCTTTCAATGTAAAACTTAAGATCCTCAGTTTCAGCAAAACATTCAGATTAAAACCTTTGTGAATGTATAGTCTCAAAGAGCTCATGTAGTGGAAATAAGTAAATTAGAAAAAATAGCTTTACAAGGTGATTACAACGCACATTGGAGTCTGTGCTAAGGGATGTGGAAGTGTGTGTATGTTGTGATTTTCTGCCAAGAGTTGTGTACGTGTGTTTATTTATGTGTGTGAGAACCTTGGGGCTTGTATCAGAGGAGCAGGAAGTGAGCTAAAAATGTATGAATTAAGAAAACAAGGGTCTTGTCTTCAGACATGTAGGTAAATGCTGAAAAAGAACATTCTGTGATTATTCGACCATGTCTAAATGCAGTAGAATGTGCAGTTGTGTCATACTCTGTAGAACAGTGGGTTTACTGGGAGCAGTCATATATTTGTGAAAGAACAGCTCGAGACACCTATTTGTCACTGCATTTTGCTGTGTTTCCTAATTTTACTCATGCACATTAAATAAATATTTATCATTATAATAGTGCTGAATGATCTGCCTCTTTATTTCTGGAACCTTTTTCTAAAGTAGTTATTTCATACTTGTGGTAGCCTAATTATCAATATGAACTTTTTTTTTTATTGTAGTAACATTTTCATCCATATTACCCAGCCCTAGTTTTAAATATGCACAAAAATAATTAGCATTTCCTTTGGTATATTTCTGCCTGTCATTTGGATTACTGCTGCAAGGCACAAATAAATACATGTAAATGTTGTAAATACAGTATGGTCTCATTCTATTAGAAAATAGACAGGGTTAAAAAAAGTTCATGGCTGGCCTGACATGTTTAGTGTACACGCAACATTTTAGTACCTGTGAGAGAGAGAGAGAGAGAAAGAGGGAGAGAGAGCGAGAGAGAGAGACAGTTAAAAGGTGTTATTAGTATACAGTGTGTGCAGGTTATTGTGAGTGTGCCAAGAAAGAGACGTTTAAAGACTGATAGAGAAGAAAGAGGCTTCACAGAGCTAAAGGAAGACAGAAGCAAAGACAGGAGTCAGCCAGACCGGCCGGCTCTCCTTCCAGGCCTGGTATTTCACTGTGTGTACAGACTTAGCAGCAGTTTCCACAGCAGCTGCTGCAGCAACGATGGGGTCATTTACATATAAATGAAAGTTGCCGATCACACGCTGCTGACCCCATTTATTTCAGCGGACAGACAGACAGGCAGGCAAGGCAAGCGCCAGCGAGTTGCCGAATTACTCCAAATTACCGCATTTCCATCTCCACATCAGGCCTGTCAGGCCTGCAACTATCGTCCCGGCAGTTTTTTCACTTCCTCTCCTCCTCCACGCACCCACCACCAGGTCTGGAGTGACTCTAATTGGCAGTGGTGAATTTAAAGGACCTGTCAGTGGCTGAGGCTGTCACCACCCAGGACAGCACAGCAAAGAAACAACATAGCTAGCTTATCACAGCACAGCATTGCACAGCATAGCATAGAAACAACACAGCCAGGTTAGTATAGCACACAAACAGCATAGCTACGTTTGTACATCACAGCAGTGGGAGAACACAGCTCAGCATCACTCAGCATTGTATAAGGGACGACGTGGCTCATCAGGTCCAAGTTTATGTTGGATGTTTCCTCCTGTGGCTCTCTCAGATTTCCTCGGTCTGTTTTTTTTTTTTTTTTTTTTTTTTTTTTGAGACTTTTCTTTGGTTCCCCTTTTCTTTTTGTTTACTTTGAGTTGTTTAAACCTTGGTTTCTAATCTTTTCTCTGTCATTTTCTTCTCCCATATGACATTCTCACAGCACTGGTTTGAATGAGCATCTGGATCTGAGTCCTGAGCCATATGCTAACATCTTCATTTCACTACTTCCATACACATGCGAACACATGACACACACACATATGCACACACTTAAGTATCTCAGTACTATATGTATTTTTTAGAAGGCAGATTAATGCTACTGGCCCACATGATATAATCTTAATGATGCAGTTATGTCATGTTCCGTACCCCCCCCGTTTTGTTTTCTTTTGCAGAATATTTCATTTGTTTACTTATTTACAGTCAGGAACACTAATTTCCTTATGCACATAATGAATACTCTGAATACTGTAGGACTTGTTTACTTTGCCCTACCAAATGATACAGTATATGATGTGGGCAGCATGTATGAAGGTTAAATAAAATGACAAACATACAAGTACTAAAACCAAATCTTTAAAATAAATCTCCAACAGGTTTATCACTACTTGCTATTCTAAACCAATTTTGAAGGTTGTTAAAATACTCTAAAATAACTAGAACTAGTCACTAAAGTAACTATTAACACTTAAAGTTTAATACACAACATTGAAATCTTTTTTTACGATATTAGCTAGCTAGCATATAGCATTAACTATCGTCACTCTTGGTGCGCCCCCAGCTCTAGGTTCAAAGAGCCAAAATAACACAAAAGACAAACTCCTGACATTAACTACTGTATTTTTCGGACTATAAGGCGCACTTAAAATCCTTTAATTTTCTCAAAAATCGACAGTGCGCCTTATAA
>JAPQRP010000020.1:27659988-27676148 GCA_037367295.1 Apogon hyalosoma
ATATGTTGCCCACATTAATCACAACATTATATATATATATATAAAATGTTGTGATTAATGTGGGCAATATTGTATTTTCCGCCTCCAATTTTGAGTCTGTTATATCAGTTATCAAGGGAATACACAGATTATTAATTTTGAAAAGTTCATTTTTTTCAACGCAAATGTACAAGAACCATAAAAGTACAGTATGTTTTGCATCTTTTACGCAATACCTCTCTCTGCTCAGTGGCACTAAAACCATACAACAGAGACTTTGTATTTTCTTTTTTTTTTCCACGTCTCTTCAGTTAGATTACCTGACATCTTCCTAAACATGGACCTTTAAATTTTAGCTCTTTCCAGTTATTTAATTGTTCAGGCTGATATTGCTATTGTGATTTGAATAATTGGCCAGCCCTATTTTATAGGTGCCAAAATTTTATGCTAATAAAATCTTTTTCATAAAGTGCATGTGCATAATAGAGCCATTGTTAGACTCAAATGTCAATATCGTGACACCCCTTGTGTCTCTTGGTGTGTTCGCTACAGTTTGTGACACACAACCTTTTACATATTTGTGGTAAGGTGTCTGCATTGTACACATACCATCAAGGCAATAGTTTGCAAAGCTGGAGTAAAAATGCCTGCCTGAAAGAAGACCTCACATTACTGATCAGAAAAAGAATCACATTTGCTTTTAAACATTATAAAAGACTTCATAACAGGACCTCAACAGATTTTTGGATATACTGCAGCCTGGTCTTTCTAAGAAGTTGAGGTCTGCCACCCGTGAAAAAAGATCTTTTGACGTAAAGAAGCAAAATGGAAACCCTGGCTGCTATGTTACATTAACTGGATATGCACGGCTGCATTTAAGCAGGAGTATTAGTGGAACATTTGTTTTCATTAATCATGTAAACAGGTTTTAGGGAGTAGTGTCTTTTTTTCTCAAAATAAGGGCAAGTGCTGAATATTTTCTGCATGTAAATGTAGTCATTGACAGCAGCCTGATGTGCAACCATTTAATGAGCAAAGGAGATCAAAAGGAAAAGATTACATGTGCCAAGAGTCAAAGTAATCCACTTCATAAGTTTACATTCTCCATGTAATATGATCTGAGCTGATGGATGGTGTAGTCCCTTGGACACGCTTCAGTATTAGACATAATGACGCACAGACTTGAGATCTGCAGCAATAGAATGTAACCTTGCATAGACCAGGTTAGATGGAATGTGATTAGACATGGTGCAACATGTGTATCATGTAGACCCTGTTAGGATAATTAATCATTAAATTGTCAGTCAAATGCTGTGTTTACTGTTGTATTGTATAACATTGCCTATATCACAGTGTAGTGTAAATATCATCTACAGCAGCTTGAGTTCCATTTTGTCAGCTCTTCCAAACATTTGCCTCATTTTGAAGACCATTTCCAGCACAATAGAACTTAGGTTCTCGCCACAGCACTTAAGTTTTCACCAAATCTAGCCACAACACAAATAGTAAGTGCTGCCCAAAACCACTTTCACTCAACCACTCCAAACCCTACCAATGAAATAAGCCACCCAAGGCCCTGGGAGGAATTGAGGGGTAGGAGTTGGCAGAGACACATCCAATGTGTTTTCCGCTCCAGTACTTCTTGTTCTCACTTCGTCAGAGTGTGTTTGCTGCAGATTGGGAAAAATGGCGAGAGGTCAGGCCAATGTGCTGCTTGTCTGGCCCTCAGGTTCCATGCAGTTCAAGGTTGAAGCAGGCACAGTGAGAGGGGGTTTTTGAGTTTATTTAGCAGAAAAATTTCACTGTGTTGCAGTGTCAGACTCTGGAGTGGGAGGAGATGAGATACAATGCTGGAAGACAGGCCTGTCCCTTTTCTTTGGTGCTGAATGCGCTTATAGACAAGCAGGGATTTTCTCTAAGTGTCAGGATGAAACATAAGCAGGCTTTACAGCCAAGGGCTGGAGTGGTGGGAGAGTGATGGAACCAGCAGAAGTCGCAGGTGACAGAATGCGGTGTGTGTGTGTGTGTGTGTGTGTGTGTGTGTGTAAGTGTGTGTATGAGGCATGGGGTATTGATATGCTGGGAATGAGGCTCGGAGCAGATGGACAGAGCAGGCTGGCCCTGTGTCGATCCTGTGAGCTCTGGCTCCTTCTCACAATCCCCCCTTTGATGGACACACAAACATACACATGTACCAGGAAACTGTGCCGAGTCCAGATTTGACCAACTTGATGATGGTCCTATAGGATAACAAATGGTTGATCATCCTATCATTAATATCCAGCATCTCATACTCATCAGTAACTATGGCAGATGTGGCTAGTTAATGAGACCGAATGGAGAAGTCCTCCGGTGGCATATTGGACACAGCAGGATTTAGGAAAGGCAGTATGTAGACGGGTAAGATAAGTACAGTCAGAAAAGGAGCCAAAGGAGGCAACACACACCTAATTTGATTATAGTGCAGTTATAACAAAGTACTGTGTTGTCTGAGGTCTTCATTTTACTATCTGTCTCTGTCATTGTGTATTTCTCTTTCTTTGTCTCCATCCTTGTCTGTCCCTCTGTTTCTGGCACCCTCCAGGCCTGTCTCCAGTCTGAATCCAACATGTTTGGCTGCGTCCCTAAGGATAGCATCTCTATCCTCCTGTGGCTTCGTCTTCTTTCTGTCCTGGTCCTCTTCCTTCCTAGGAGTGCTGGTATAGGGAGTTGGGATGGTAGAAAAGTGCAAGTGCTGGTGAATTGCTAATAGGCAATCATAGTGGTCAGGATGAGGATGCCTACTGGAGGTCTAGGGACCATTAAAGAAACGTCAACTCGGCATAGGTATGCCAAGAATTATGAGTCAGTGGGCAGACAACTCTTCTTGGCTCCTATTGGTCAGGGCAGCAGGCCGTAATCTGTCACAATCCTGGAGTTGCTGTGACAGCAGTGGGAGCATTCTGGGCTCAACACAGAGGGTAAAGGAAACGTAGCAAAAGGTGTGTGTGTAAACTTTTGTGAGTGTGTGAGTAAACTTACAAATGATCTAAAGTTAATAAAATAATCATTATCAACATTGTGCAATAATAAAATGTAAATTAGAGTAGAAAATTATGTTTAACAGTCAGTCAGGGGTTATTGTTGGGACTTGTGTGGGCAAAGTTTAACTTCTGTAAGCATTAGGGCTAAGTGTCAGTACAGAGTTTTAGGTTCATTATCAATTCACAAGACCAAGTTTGATATGATATTTTATTTGATTTAAGTCAATACTGATTCAGTTCAAAATATTTCAGTCGCAATGCTAGTTTTGTTTGGGCATGAGATTCTCAGATAAATAATGCTATAAACTGTACAACAGAACATTCCACATACATTATGACATATTGTTACAATTAGAACTGACCCCAAAGCAGTCACTTTAATGTATTTTTTATTTAATATGACCCACAAGTGCCAATAACGGCATAGTTTAGTGCAAAGGTAACTAACAGGGTCAAAGGTCAAGCTTTAGTCCTCCACAGGAAGTCATATTTTTTAAAAAAAATCAATTTTAGGATTTTATTAATCAATATCTTTGCATTCAAATAAGGCACAGAAGGACCCAAAGGAAGCAAGGTGCTCCGAGAAGAAGCCTGATTGAACTTGTTTCTTCAGCTGAAAAACAACCGTGTTGTACAATATGATGATTACACGGACTAAAAAGATGATGTATGGATTGGAGATTATATCAGCCAGACCTGCACATGCTGTACGTGATGTTGTACATCATTACCATAGCTGTAACTCAGTGACGGTCAGGCGGCACGTAATCTTCAAAGCAAATATCAAGGCAGCACCCGGCCAGATAGGAAACATGCCTCAGTGCAGAAGGGCACCTTTAAGCATTAAAGTCTCACACAACTCCAGATCTGTAATTCTGTCATGGAACATATCCTCTGCCATTTCCTTTTTCTCCGCTCACACCGGACACTCACTGTGTTGCCTGCTGGGATTGGCATGATGGTGCCCTTCTGAAGCCACTAGGTTGGGTCTGTCATCATGATGTTATCTTTCTAAGGACAGTTCCTCAAAATGAACTGAAGAGCGTAAACCACATCAAACAGCGTGCAGAATAAGAAAGAGAGAAAGAGTGTCTGTGTGTGTGGGAGAGATGTGAGCCCACCAAAAGCTTAAGCCTCCAGTGTGCTGCACAGATAAGATTCATTAGATAGGTCTGTAAATGCAAGAGAGAGGCACACACAGAGGGGCGAGTAAGAGGGAGCGAGAGGGAGAGAGATTGAGCTCGCTGCTGCTCCAGCATTTGTTGACACATATTTACAATGAGTCTCCCACTGCTTCACGCATTACAGTAACATGCCATGTCAATAGCTCTCTGGGCTTGAAAAGCAGCCGTGCCAAAGATGTCTGGGAGTGATGCCCTTCCTCTGATAAGCAAAGTGTGGCTCATAAGTCAGGAAGTGGAGGAAGCGGAGGAGGGGGAAGAAAAAGGATATCTTTTTTGGCCTTTTGTTTTGCTTTTCTTTTATTAATAAATCCTCACCCACTCTTCTCTCACAATCTCTGCATCTTCCTTTGCATATTTTCATTAGTTTTACCCTTTTCCATCTCTTCTCTAACATTCTTTTCCTCCCCCTTCCTCTCCATCTCTCCCAGTCTCTCGCCCCCCTCTCCCTCTGTTTCTCTTTATCTCTTGGACGCCCCGCTACAGGCTCAGTAGGACAGGATTTAAGCATTAGCACAATCCCCCTATCTACTCCCCCTCATGATTGCACACTGTTTCTGTCACCCACATACCCTAGTCCACTGCACAAGTCTTGTAGGACTCAGAGTCTCATACAAATACTGGAGGAGAAGTTATATTCTGTAAGACAGGAAGACGAAATCAACTAGACAGACAAGTGTGGCGTGAGAACGAGTGACAGCGTCTGTGAGAAAGGCCCGGGCCTGTGATAAGCCGAGGTGGAGGGTGAGATTCTTATATGCAACTTTGACTTAATCAGACTTTATACAGTAGTGACAAAGAGTTAGATGAGAACCAACATCGGCTCATGCCAGGCAGCTCTGTCTGCTGAGTCATAGGGTGCCACAAATGAGGTGGTTTTGATGTGTGACATTCACCTTCATGAAATCTTGATGAGAGCTGAGGTCTGCTGTCTGTATAATGAGGGCTGGAGCAGTCAGACAGCTGGCCAACCACTCCAGCTAGTAAAGCTATGATAATAGAGAGGGTTGGATAGGCTTTTGGAAGGCATTCTGTAGATGGACTTCAGGCTGTTCCTGGGAGGCAGTTAGTGTTTTGGGGGAAGAGATAAACAGGAACTTGGATGGCATCAGGCAACAGAAGGTCTAATGGTCTTAATCAGAGATGTTGTAGTGGTGCTGGTAGTAATAGTACTACAGATTGCACATGTTTGCGAGTTAGCTGTGGCCCTGATTGCTAATTGTTTTACAAGACGCATTCAGTGTAACAGATGGATATCAACAGTTTTATCTGGAAATAGCTATTTAGCTTTAAAAAAAAAAAAGTCAACATTTACTTCCACAAAATTACCATAAAGTAAAACCAAATATCAATTTCTAAACAAAGGTACTCATTTTTGTCTTTGTGCAACAAAAGTTGACTTTATAGGTAGGCTGTATGAGATAACCAAAGTTTCATATCAGAACACCAAATGATAATGAATTTGACAATATGTAGCATTTTCATGAATGAGTACTCTATACAACGAAAGAAGATACAGAAATACCTACTTTTATGGGTTTTTCAAGTACTGTATACACTTAAAATAGAAGGTACGTAGTTTATTTAGAAACTATGGGCAAATTTATTTGTTAAAAATGTGACTATGTCTCTGTCTATATCTATCTATCTATCTATCTATCTGTCTGTCTGTCTGTCTGTCTGTCTGTCTGTTTGTCTGTTTTGTCTGTCTGTCTGTCTGTCTGTTTGTCTGTTTTGTCTCGGCAGGTTGGAGTGGTCCGTCTTTCCTGAATCATCCTGTTCTGCGTCATATTCTCTCTCCTCCATGTTTGTTTGTTTTACTGTCATTCAACTTTCAGTTTTGCATCCACTTCATGTGAAGCAACACTGAGCGTCTTCCAAATCATGAAAAATGCTCTTGTAATGAATGTGGAAATCATACAACAAAATCAACAATGAAGCATATTATAAAACAATAAGCATTTTTTCTATTTACCTAAGATACAGTGTGCATCATCACATCACACGACCCTGAAGGTTACAGAATGCAATGAAGATATAATGATGCAGTTTGTTTAAATTCCAAATGGACACAGCATTATATTAACAAATGCGATAGGGACTAGCTGAGGTCTGCAGGTGTCTGTCAGTCCATGTCAGCGCCTCAAGCTCTAAATCCTGTTGGTTCTGATAGGAATCCCAAAGCTTATAGTGACTTCCATCTCCTCTGCACTGACTGATGCTTCTTATCAGGTCCACCACACTGCTGCCGCCAGCACATTTCCACATATGGGTAAATTTTAAATCACTCACACAAACATTCTCCCACATGTATTTGAGCACACATATGAACATGCTCCCAGACATCTAGCATATTCACTCTCAGCTGAGCCAAGCATCGATGGCCATACTTTATCATGTGGACTGTATAGAACTATATGTATTTAATCGAACTCTGGCTTACAAAAAAACTGATGTTGCCAATGAGCAGCTTCACTGGAGGTGCAGGGTAGATGCTAATCTCTCCTTCCCTACATACAACAGATATGTTTTACTTTAGTCTCAATATATTTCTTTTATATTTATGTTAGGATAGTGTCAAAGATTGTACATTTTCTGATGTGATGAAACAACAAAAGTGTGACAAACAATATGATGTGTTGTTGGGACACCATTTCAACAATGCCTTCATCTTCACAGGATTTGCTTCTCATTTTTATTTACAAAAATTATATATTTTCCTGTTTAAGAAGCTAATTTAGGCTTTGGTGTAGTACATTGTGAATTTTTTTTGTAGTGTTCTGTTGATTACAGCCTAAAGCCTGGCTCACACCACAGGAGTTTTAAAATCCTGATTGATTTTGAAATCAGCTTCCATCACATACATAAAGAGAATCTTCATAGATAATCTTTTCTTTAATTGCAAACGTGCACAGACTATAAGGTTTGGAAATTATAGTGCATTACACACCACAGGATTCACAGGACTGACAGAGCAGCGTATGCCTTCATGTAATCTCAGAGGGACATAGATGTAGCAAGAGTTTACAATTGGGGAAAAAAAAAAGTATAAGGCTGTCAGCATGCAAGCAATGGAGGTTATCAGTATTTTAATGTCCATTTTATTATCAATCAAAAGTAGTCTATAGACTAATCTTAGCCTCAAGGGCTAATATGCTTATTAGCTATAATTATTAGCTTATTAGGCCTCTTCAAAAAGCACTGATTTAATCATTCAGTAAAGTTAGTGAGTTTGTGAAAGGAAAGCTTTGTAAACCCCTCTTATATTACCACATGATCTCCACCAAATATCAGGCCCATCCAGCTTTGAATCAGGATGGACAGATTGTCCTCTAGTCTGGCAGCCAAAGTAATCAGTCAAAAGAAATAAACTGTGTAGACCTCTCAAAATATCACAGAGTACATTCATATATTGAAGCGAATGGGTCACAACATGATGATGTGGCCAATTTACTCTCACATTGTCAGTGTTTTATAAGCAGAAAAAATGCCCACTGCTCCTTTTTTCCTCTTTCTGAAAAGCTTGTCTCATAATGATGTAATTCTCTGCAAATCCACACCATGTTGCCATCACATTTTCATGGGAAAGTGGTGTGATTTGTTTGTCATATTCAGTTCATTTACAATATTAAGAAAGAGTTCATTAGAGCGCCCTGGTAAGCCTTTTAAATCTAATCTTCATTTGTAATATTATGAAATTTTTTATTGTTAATGGACTATTATCGTGATTGCAATGAAGCACTTCATAACTGTAAATCATTACACCATAGCTCTCTTGCGCTCACTGTCTCTCCCTCTCTCCCTTTCTGCTTCCTGCTGCATACAGTACAGATTTATTAGCTGAAGCTGGGGCCCCCGGACAGTCACCACTCAGCACTCCCTCAGATCAATAATTGGAAATATTAATTATATCAGTAGAGACGGCCCAGTCAGAAAGAGGCTGTTTATACTCCTGTTACTGAGCAGTGCAGCAACATGAGCTTTGATGGCCCACTAATACGTATTAATGATCCCAGGACAAACATTACTCTATATTAAACCTGAGTGAAAGCCAGAAGACATTGCACATATTGTATGGCTATTAGAGGTATTTTATTGCAAGTGCTGTAAGTAAGTGCTATTGCATAACTGTTGTAAAGACTTTTACTGCTGAGAGATGAGCTCCAGTGAAACCAGGACATGATTCACATTGCAGCAGTTTAATTTCTGTTTACTCTAAACAATGCATTTGAGGTTCTTCTTCCTTTTTTTTTTTTTTATTTTTTTTTTTTGGGTTAATATAAATGTTAACACCAAGTACGGATGGGAATTAGAAAGTTAAGAGCTGCTTCCAACTTGTCCAATCCATCAGTCACATGAATCTTAGCTCACAAAGTCCTGCTTTCATCTTCCTCTGACAACAACATCAAACTCATGTCTGTGGTTCTGACAGCTTGAATCTGAAAGGAGTCACAGCGGATTGCTTAATTTCACAAAGATGACAATAAATGGCTGTTCGTTAGGGTTAAACATCAATAATAGGATGAAATGTCAGTTACACATTTTTAGCTCACTGGCTGATAGGCTGTGAGGTTTTGTGAACGCGTTGTGTACAGTGACGTCTTCGTCGCCATCTTCGTCATTGTAGTTGCCGTCTTTGTAATCTTTGTTGTCTTTGTCTTCGTTAGCAATTTCTTCAGATATTTTCTCTGACAAAACTACTGGTCAGATTCATTTCAGATTTTAAATGTAGCTTCCTTGGGATGTCTTCAAAGTGTGTTCACAGTTTTAAGATATTTACATTTTTTATGAATTTTTGAAATATTGAAAATTTGCCTTTACTCATAATGGGCCAAATTTTGACAGCTCATAACATGGAAATGGTTACAGATATCAATATAGTCATTATTGAGCACTGATAGGAAGCCATATATGGACTTTCAGTTAATTTAATAAGTTATCCTCCTGTGAAAGTACCACCACTGCTATTGGGAGATTAGTGATTTCTCAATATCAACAACGCAGAGCATGGACTTGCAAACTCGGCGTCTGCGAGTACGGTCTTGGTAGAACAGTCCCAGCGAACGGACTTCCTAAGAATGCAAGTCTCTATAATTTGGAACGGCTGGTACTTGCGAACTTTCCTCCCTGTCTGTTTTATTTCCACCATCAGCTCCCTAACATTTCCCTCAAATCACCATAATGTTACTCAATTTGGTTTCAGTACATTTATACTAGTATTTACATGTCATTTATACATTTTGTATATTTTTCAAAACTATAATACATGTCACTGAATCCCATATCATGATAATAAAGACGTATTTCTCACTATTCTGCCTCTCGCTGGTGTTCTAACATTATATCACATCATCTTGTTTTGGTCATGTAGTCATTTCTGAATTAAGTTTTCACAGAAGCCACTGTAGCATTTGAGAGTAGCACAAAGTGCATCTTGGGATATTTTACCAGTCAAGTATACACGATTCAGCTAGCAGACAAAAACAACATCCGGGTTTTCGATGCAGTCTTGGTTTTTGTGAGCTTTCAAATTGAACAGTCCTTGGGCCACAACTGATGACGTTTCACGAGAATGGAAGAACAGGCAAGAATGCGTATTGAGAAACAGCCATTGATCTCTAGCATCACACTGGAAAAAATCTAAATCTTATCAAGTGTATTTTTCTCATTTCTAGTCACAATATCTCATCACACTTAAAATAAGAGATAACCACCTGAAGAGTAACTTTTTGGTGAGATATAAAGAACTTATTTTTAGACAATAGATTTTTTAAAAATCTTATTTCAAGAAATCTTACCAAGATAATTTTCACTTGTTCCATTGACAGATTTTTTTTTTTTTTTGCTTAATTCAAGATTGTTTTGCTTAATTGTTTTGCACCAGAACCTGACAAAACTGGCAAATTCCAGTTTTTAGGGCCATTGGTCCTATTTTTCCCTTGTGTGTTTTTCCACATAGAAAATGGTTTAGGGATTTCTCACTATCAATAATAGTGTTGTTAAGAATGTCATCCTACCAATTGCCATCTCATGGTGAAGTACGGTCCGTGCCAGTTCACCGTTTTTGAAGCCGCTTTCAAAGCTGTCTTATTGTCTTGCTACTAGTCCTCTGAGGAGTTTCATCAGTGTGAAATCTGGGACTGTACTGCTCAGTTCCACTAAACCCTACTAGTCATGAACTCATTACTGTTGTAGATAGTGCCAACAGCAGACTCCTAGTCCTCCACACTACTAACAGGCTAAGTCCTGACTACCCTTCCTTGACTTGCTCTGTGTAATTTGAAATCAGACAGTGGATTGTCTTTTGTAGAAGGAGCCAAGGGACTGTGGTGCTTTTTGTAGTTAGAGTAATATTAGTTTCAGGAAAATGAAAAAAAAAGACTCTTTCTCAGGATGTGATAGAGATACAGAAAACTGCAGTGTCTTCAAATGTTCAGCTTGAGTGTAGTCGTGTTTACACGTTAATAATAACACTGCAGCCATGTTGTATTTAAAAAACAAATGAGAGTTGCCACCCAACATCCCATGTATATATACTGTATGTATCCTAGGCCTGTTGCACACTGCGTTACATACCCTAAGCCTGTGGTTGTCTCTGTCACTCCTCATATTCTACAGCGGCATACTACTGCTAAGAGCTTCACTTCAACTGACTGGAGGCTTAATTGAGCAAATGAGGCGGCTCAATAAAAGCATATGGAAGTATAGATTTGTCAAAAGCCTCAGAGCAGCACAGATTGTTGAGCAAGAAAAAGAGAGAAAGACAACCCGAGTAGGAGAAAGAAAACAAAAACTGTATTTTCTGCAAGAAGATGAAGAACGGTCAATAATTTGAAGCTTTTACAGCAACTGGTTTGTTGAGAATCATCAGAGTCGAAAACATTCAGCTCATTAGAAGATGGTGATGATATAACTGTACAAAAAAACAAAGTATTACATGTATTATATAAATACATCATAGGTCAGAGTTAAATTCACTGATGTATTCTAACTAATTCATCTTCATTTATCACATTCTCTATAAATTCACATGCCTATGCTACTGTATTTCTTTGAAATAGGAAATAATATTTAGCAACACTAGAAATTATTGGCATAGAATTTGTCCTTATTATAGTGTGACATTGTGATTTCCACCTGAAGGCATGTAATAAATATAGGAAAGACCAAATATTTGCAGAAGACAGTTTTTTTGTATTATTATTATTATTATTATTATTATTATATACTTTTAATAACAAAGTTGAATAAAAATGTGCGCTTGAGTCGTTATATGCATCCTCAGGAGACTATTTGACAGGAGAGACATTTATTATTTTTATTATTATTAGTAGTAGTATTATTATTAGTATTATTATTACTTTTATTGTAATCATTTCCCCACCCCGAAGGGGAGTCAAGAGGTTGCTATGATTTTCGGTTTGGTTGGTTTGTTTGTTTCTATGTTTCTTTGTTTGTTAACACTCTAGCAGCAAAACTATTGGCTGAATTCACACCAAATTGGATTTATAGATTGCCAGTGACACATAATAGATGTCATTACATTTTGGGAAAAGTAGGTAAAGTTCTAATTTGTAATGAATTTTATTTTTTTTTTTTTCCCCACTAACTTATAATGGGAGAAATTTTACATGTCTGTAGCAGCAAAACTATTGGTTGAGTTGAATACCAAATTGGGTTTATAGTTTGCTTTGGACCCAGAATAGATGTGGTAACATTTTGGAAAAAGTAGGTCAAAGTTAAAATTTTGTAGGATTTTTTTTCTCCCATTTACTTATAATGGGCAGAAATTCAAATGTCTATAAAAACATCAGTTTTGTTTAAATTTGCTCAAACTTGGCACATATATAGAGTCAATTGATATGCTGACATCAGCACGTGCATTGACATGATAACATCAGCTGGATCGATGTCAAAATAAGCTACAATGCATGCGAGGGGCGGGGTTTGTTGTGCCTGGAACCACTAGTTTAATGTTTAAAGCACATTGTCATTATTTGGCTATTTGGTCCAGTTATAATTGATGTGTCATAAAAAACAGCACATTTTTTGGGATGTCATCGGCAGGCAGTTGGTTGGCTCGCACAGTAAATATATAGTGTTTATTTAGTGCAGTAATGCAACTCTCTTTTTCAGGATGTGAAAGGTAGGAGGATGGAGTGAGTTGAGTAGAAATGCCACTCAACAGCAAAGCAATCTTATCTAGGAGTCGCAGGCAGCTTTTCTTATCTTTCTCTTTCTGTGTATGTACTGTACCTCTGTCTTACACTTCTCCCCGTCTGTTGTTGTCTTTGTCCAGTTTAACTTTTAGCCCACCCCAATTACCTAAAGCGTTCTTTTAACTGAATGGATGCAGTGAAAGGACAGAGGAAAACATCACAATTAAACATGTTCGACGAGAGAAAAGCGGCAACGACTGTTTCAGTCAATTCGTAGTGGGTGTGTTGAGAAGCTCCAGCCCACAAAGCGCCGAGCGAGTTAATGAATGGTCTCCTTGGCAACGGCAGCACACATAAATTTTAGTTAAAGTTACAATCTCTGTGTGTGAGCAGGCATAAGGAACAACCGCGCCTTACGTGTACTCAGTTCCTGTTGGAATGACACTATTTCTTAATACGTGTTCAAGGCAAATGGTACAAACTGAGAGCCATCAGCGGTGACTGTTCAGGACCATAATGCATTGCTCTCGGGCAAATAAATAGACCATTAAGCTGGCATGTTGGAGGCTGAACAGTAACTAGCTTTAGAGAGAGTTGCCTCCCACACACACAGGCTCCCTGCAGTGACGGCTGAGATCATAGCATGGAAGAGGAGCTTCAGCCGTGGATTTGGCCTCCGCAGTCATGCATTTGAACGAAAATCAACTGGCGGGATGGCGGCATCTTTTGTCCGTTTGACGTGTCAAAGGCAAATTCAAAGCTTCCGTTTTCCTTTTCAAGCAGCAGACGGTTGTAAAGTTATATGTGAATTTGTCTTGCGGATGTTTTTTCCTCTTTCGGAGGTGTTTCTGTCTCAGAGGTTGCTTTGAACACATGCGCGATACTGTCGCGGTTGATTCTGTAATCTATCTGTACACGCTGCGGAGCACTGCGCCCTGTGGCTTGGCATTAGCATACTGTAGGGTTACTTTACTCTTGTTGTACAAGGAAGCGAAGGCACTTGTAGTTGGTGAGGGAGAAGGAGAGGAGCCAAGAAACAAAACCTCAACCTTCACAAGCATAACATCCTCCCTGTTTTCTTCCAAAGTCTTAGCTGGTGCTAGTTATTATTTACGATGGTTAAATTTATGGAATAATTTCAGTGTGGGAAGGTTACTCAGTTCCTCAAGGTGAAAATGGATACGTTTAGCACTTAATGAATCGGGCCTGGGCCTCTCCCCCATATATCAGCATGTTATTAAGACATTTTAAAATCCCATTATGGTGTTTCTCCTTGAACATGTCATGCTTTTATTGGACTGCCCTGTCTTTAAATCTGACCTTTTCAGCCCTGCCCTGGAACTGAACAGAAAAAAAGATACATGATAGAGTGACGGAACAAAATATACATATGTCAGATTAAAAATATCACCACTGTACAGTTTTTAGCGATTTCCGTGAGACACTTTGGAATGGCATATAGTTTCAAGCAATAAAAAAAATACTTTAATGGCATCAACAAATGGTTTACTGTAAATGGCCGGGAGTGGTAAGAGGGTGGTTTTGTGTTCCAGTAATCTTGTTATAAATTTGTGCCACTTTTGGCCCCAGTGTTATTAAAATGTGCATTTTTTTAGTGTTAAATCTCTTTGTTTTGAATCAAAAAGGAGGGGTATGTGTATTTACTGACAGCTGGAGGGATATGTCCAATAATCGCTGCCGCTTTAACAAACATATTCTACATCTAAACTACATCTTCAAACTTTTCCTCCAAACAAATTTGACCCAAGTCTAGTAAAATTGCTCAGCTTGAACAACAATAATGAAAAAAGCAGGAGGTAAAATTGGGGGAAGGAGGCGAGCGTGACACAAAGACTGTGATGACAGAGGCATCTAATCCAGGCAATGCCATTCTTATCAGGGTCCAGTGGATTAGAGTGAGCCTCCTAACCAGAGAATCCTTCCTAGCCAGACACTCTCCACAGCCCAAGGGCCTGGATCAATAGGCCTGCATTGATCTCTCTCCTCCTGTGGCTGGATTCACTTTTATTAGGAGTGCCCAGGCCTTTCTCACTTAGACACACACACATGCGGCCTTCCAACCTCTCCATGCACCTGCCTTTGACAAACCAATGGATATCGAGACATATACACATAAACACACGCTCTTTTATGTGGGTATATGATGTTGTTTTGTTTCCACTGAATAATGAACAATAGAAACACCATGGTGTCAAGTCAACTTAGCTGTAGGACAGTGTTTGAGTCTGCCTTCCAGCCAAAGCACTTTGATCAGTATCGTAGAACAGCCATTAGTATGGGAGAAAGGGTCTTGACATCCTAGGTTTTTGGCCTCTTGTTGTGGCATAACAGCACAGCTCACCAGCACTAACCCCCTCCTCTGTTTCTCTTTTTCTTCTTCTCTTCCCTCCTCCAGATGACTCGCCCCATCCAGGTGAAACCAGCTGACAGTGAGAGCCGCGGAGGTAGTTGTCTCCTTTTCTTCATCATTTATTCATGTCTCTTTTTCATCTGCCCCATCTAGGCTAATTCTTTTTCTTTCATTCCCTCTGATCTCATCTGTTCATCTCTCAAAATGCAATGTTTCTGTAGCCAACATTCTTTGTTTTTATCTCATCCCAGGTCCTTTTTATTGTGTTACTGCGCCTGCATACATTATGGCAACATTTTTATCATTATTTTTTTTTACAAAGTTCCCACGAAGTTTCAACAATGATGCATCTACATTTATGTATGTATATATCTTCATCAAACACAAATATACGTGATGCCTCCTTGGTTTGCCTTGTTGTGCATACATAATTTGTTGTATAACTATGTAAAATCTCACTTTCCCATACCGTGTTGTAGTTTTTGTATGTGTTACTGGTTCGAATGCACTGTGTTTGTGGATTAATCTCACCCTTTCTTTAGCACAGTCTCATCCTGCCCTTGTACTGGCTGTAATTGATTAGAGTCTGAACAAGAGTCTGTGTTATTGAAAGGATGTGGGTCTGTGATGGGCTGCGCCGCTGCCCATTTCTCTTTTTTTGTTCCCTATGCCAAGTACATTATCGTTTCACTGTAAACGAGATAGTGATTAGGCTCAATACCAGAGCTGTAGCAACGCAGCGGCCCCGTTACAGCCCACACGGCTTGGTTTGTGTGCATTGAAACATGAGAGTAAATGGTATAGAGGGAGGGAAAAAAATGGAGCAGGAGCTCGTACAGCTTGCCAAACAATCAATAAATTTGCAGGGTTCTTGCCAAGATCCTCATTACTTGGCCTTAATTCTGTCGTCTTTGATCTCTCCTGTTTTTGGAGGCTTTCATTTACTCGCTGCCTATCTGCATATATGTTAATGGGATGAGGAGGCTTCCTCCAAGTCAGAGGCAGAGACAATGAACCCTCCGTGTTATTTTTTTGGTGTGCATCTCATGTGTCACCCTGTAACAAAGCAAGTGCCATCTTGTTATTTAAAGAGGGAACGCTGTTTTCAACCTTTTTTCATGCTGACGGAGAGAGAGTGAGAGATTTGGAAGAGAAAAACAGGCAGGGGGGAGAAAATGCAAGAATGATGCCAACTGCATACAGCTGCCGCGCTGCACTTCTGAGGCTTTACCTAAAAACCTCTGCCTGTTTTGGGTGAATTAGGATGGCTGGCCACTTGGCTGCCTGTCAAATGCACACAGTCTTCAAAGGACAGAATAACCCCCCGAGAAAGATGGAGGAAAGGCCAATAAAGATCACTGTCAGTCCTCCATGTTCTTTCTTTCTTTCTTTCTTTCTTTCTTTCTTTCTTTCTTTCTTTCTTTCTTTCTTTCTTTCTTTCTTTCTT
>JAPQRP010000020.1:27676248-27719633 GCA_037367295.1 Apogon hyalosoma
TTCTTTCTTTCTTTCTTTCTTTCTTTCTTTCTTTCTTTCTTTCTTTCTTTCTTTCTTTCTTTCTCGTTCGTATTCTCCTCCCTCCTCCAACCATTCATTCAGAGCATTAGAGGAGAGAAGTGGTGAGACAAGCAAAGGGGCCTTGTGCTGTCAAGATTGATGTTCCCCATAGCTCCATTGATTTTGCCATTGTGGTGCTGTGTGTCCACATTAACAATGACACTCAGCTGTCTCTTTACTTGGTGGTGAGTGGCCAGTTTTAGAGCTCCCAGGGCACTTTGGTCAGTATGGGGTCCCCTTATTGACCAGCTGTGGGGACCCTACTGAGGAACAAATGACTGATAGAACAGACCTGAGAGTTGCACATCATCTTAAATGAACAGGTCAGAGTGGCACCATTGGGGCCCTCAAACACTCGCATGACTTTTACGGGTTAGGAGGCAGAAGGGAAAAGGGGAGAGAGGGAATGTGATAATCACTGATGGAGAGACCATCACTGATTTAATTTCCTCAAATTCTTATTCTGTTTTTACTTGGCCCTGCTACTGTTTATTTCTCCTCCATGCCCTACTTCTACTTCCTCCTCTTTACGCCTTCTCTTTAGTCTAAAAGATAGTGGATTTTATCATGCTCTCTGAATTTTCTATAATTATTGCTCTGATTACTTCCCCCTGTCAAAACTGCCAAGATTAAATTTTTGTTATTTTGATCCCTATTTGCTTGCATTTGCCAGAATCCATATCAATAACCTTGTCAGTATGTCTCTGCATGGTGTTCAGGAGCTGAGAGACTGGATGCAAAAATATATTAATTAGCGTCTCAGTGCTAAGAGGGAGGCACACCAGGGACAGACCTGGACTGGCCTGCTCTCTCGGGCCGGACCAAGGGGGGAGCGTACATTCCTCAGTGAACACACCACATACACACAATCACACTACAACACACAGTTATACTAATTAGTCCCTTAATCTCATAATGGGGAGGACAGTTCAGATCACCTGTGCCGGGTTGCCGTCCATTAGGGACAGACCTGTTACTGTGGTTTTATGCCTGTTGGACCTTATGAGACACTCTTTGCAGTTATTAAGACCAGATAGGCCCAGACCAGCATGCTGTGTTCTCCCTTGTTACTGTTGTAGTGAATCTGCCTGCCAACAGTTATCAAACATGATCATGCTTGTTGAGGGATATTATATACACGTACTGCTCTCTAAATATTTGATTACAAGTGGATATTTTACTCAAGAGTCAAAGTTTCTGTACACCAAACTACTAGGTAGCTTCATGGACACAATATGCATACACCACCTCTGTTGGAGAAATGAAAGTGAAATATTCGGTAGAGTAAATCCATCCAAACACTCCGTCAGCCCCTGCTGCCGCCTAACAAAGACACACTGTGAAATGAATATTAATGGCCAATCACCTACCTAATCTAGCAGAACAGCAGCCGTTACACATTGAGCCACCGGCACCATGAATGTCTCCGTCACTGATGACGTAGACCTTTCTGAGATGATCCTGTTGGGCAGACGCTTAAAAAGGTGCAGCGAGGAGGCAGCAGGGACCTGTCTCTCTCGTTTTCTCCTCACACATCTCTGATGTGAAATAGATTGATTTTCCATCACACATGACACTGATGACTGGCACTGACTGCTGCTGATATTTCATTTTTGAGGGACTGTACGGTGCCTCCTTAGAGGGCTTGATGTCCTTACACAGGATAAATCAGCTTTAACCACTTTGATTTCCTCCGAAACCCTTTACCAGCAGTATCCTCTTTAGCATTCAAACATTACTACCTGCTCTTTCTTGCTTCGTTTTTTCAGGCCGTTTGATTAGAGTATTTTTTCTTATATCATTTTTGAAAGCTAAGGATGGGAATCACAATATGCTGCCTACAATAAATTCTGCAGTTCTTCCTAGTTGTTGGAAATCACTCCTCCACAGTACACCATATCTGTGTAAGTTTAAATACTATTAAAAGCAAAAAGAAAGAATTGTGTACTTTTACACAACATCAGTGTCAGTGTGAGAATGTATGACACCTGAAATAAACAATCGACTAAAAAGTGTAGCGTGACTTCGTACATAATGCCAGTTTAACTCACACACAGTACCTGCATATACATTAGCAATCTACAGTATATTAGAGGTATTGTGATACTGAAATTTTAGTTGACAGTAAATTATCAGACAAATAATGCAATGAACAATTAACCTTTTTCTGTTCATTTTATGCTACAAATCTTGAATGAATGTGGATACAGTGATAAAAATATGCCTTTTCTGTAACTGGAGATGATTATCATGATTATGCAAAAATATATGTGGTTAGTTCTAATAACCAGGAAAAGGTAATTATGTAATAATTGCAACAGGCCTCACGTCCATCTGCACATGCAAGAAGAAGCAACATGATATTTTTCTGTAACAATATTTTGTCCCAATACAACCAATGTCACAGGCGCATTTCTGTATAAATCTAGCACATTTTGTTCCTTCTTTGTCCATTTGTCCCTTCTCATTTCCTGGCTTAACCCGTTGTCAGAGTTTTGAGCTCAGAGTGAACAGAGAGAGAGAGAGGAGCAGGCTAGCTGTCAGCTGGGCGCTGTTGGTGATGCAGCAGGCCTGCCTGGCACAGCTAGAGCTACAGCCCACTGAGGAGGCCTGGATTAGAAACAGGCTCTGGCATTATCGAGGCAGGCCTGCCGCCCACGCATACACCCACACAGAGAGGACAAACAGGCAAACACACACATACCCTTACGGCTCTGATACTCTCACATGCTCTCTCTCCCTCTCTCTCATGGAAACATGCAAGCACACATGGAGAAGTTGGATGTACGTGATAATAGGAACATGTGTGTGCACACAGGAACATGTTCGTATAGGTTGGATATTTATGCACACACGATACACTCACATACTGAATAGAATAGGTCAGTTTTCTTTTCATGAGCAGTGCTTCACATTGTGAGCCAGGCAGCAGTGTTGCATTGTGTTTGTGTGTTTACTTCAACTGAAGGACAATGAAAAGGTTTGCTCCAGTTCACTGAGATGTGACGGAACAAAGAGAGAGAGGGAGAGAGAGAACCAGAGAGAGAAAGAGAGAGAGAGAGAGAGAGAGAGAGGCAATAAGTTAAATGGAGAGCGAGGACAAAAAAAAGAAAGATTGGGAATCTAGATTGAGAGAGCAGGGCTACATGCTCTGTTGCTGTTCTACGCACAGTTTTTGATGATGAATTTATCTGGCGTAAAAGACAACAGAGTGGTCCATGTATTAAACATCACTGGTGTTCTCCTTTCCTTGCTGGAGAGACAAGCTGCCGATGTCAGAGCAGCGCAGTAATGAACCAAGCAGGAAGGCCTCTAAGCTCCACTGATCCCCTTTAGAAAAGAGAGGAGGAATGAAGGAGAGAGGGGTAGTTAGGGGGAGAGGAATGAGGGGGAGAAAAGACGGATGGGGAGACTAGAGAGGTGAAAGAAGAGAATTTGTTCTGACACTGAAAATGGGAGAGAGGGTGAGATTGAGCAAGTGCAAAATAAACAGGGAAAACAAGGATGAAATGCCATGAGGGAGGGGCAGTAGGGGCAAAGCAAAAAGCTGAACAATGTATCTTCTCTTTAGAGAGAAGAAAACTATAGATTACTGGTCACAATGTGCTTGGCTGGGCACAAATGGAGAGATCTTGAAATAGTAGGGAGCATGTTCTCAGGTTGTGGGGATCAGGGTGAGCTAATCCAACGGTAAGGCCTGCTCTGGGTCATACATTCAGAGCTCACACTCCTTGTCCAAATCCCCTCTGGTGCTCTTACACAAACAAAACTGATACACAGGCCTTTGCTAGCTCAGAGTTCAGTCAGCTAACTCCACCGAGCCAGCCCAGGATGCTCAGGTCACTCTGCCTGTAAGCTCTTAAATTTACCCCCACATCAGCACAAACTAGTTTATTTTGAAGGAGGGTGAATTAGGTTTGTGCGAGACAGACAGGAGGAGAGAAAGCCAGAGAGCAACAGACAAACAGAGAGAGAAAGAGATGATGAAATCATTTCTATAGGGATGTGCTTTGCTCCTGAGGGTCAGATTGTGCTGAGGCTGTAGGAGTTATGCAGAGTCAGTGGAAGAAGTAGATCACAACAATTCGCTAATACACTGGGTAGGTGGAGATCAATTAGCCTTATCTAACAAACTACTAATGATAATACCAATGCAAAAGTTGCTGACGTAGCAATGAACAACAAGAGAGAGCAGAGTGATGATGTAATGAGTTTAGCTAGTTGAAAGATGCGGTATTTCTGCAAACACAGTGTCTTTTTCCAAGCAAATACATTATTACTGCAACTTCTTTGGTACTCTCAGTCAGCACATACACAGATGGAAGGAGCAACATTTTACTGTGTAGAGAAAAACTCACAGGAGCACCTTACAATGTAACACGTCACAAACTCCAGAATGACAAAAGTTTGCTTCAGAACTTAGACATTCAAGCCTTTGCCCTGATAGTGTTTGCTGCAGGGCTGTTATATTTGATTTCACTGCGTTACCTTTGGTGCATTTAAACAGACAATATATATAATTTCTCTCGATCAAAGCATTAACAAGAGAAGTAGTTGCATGACAGCGTGAACTGAAGTAGAATTATGGGAGGTGTTTCCACTCCCACTGCTGATGAAAACTGTTCTGACTTGTAGTGATGTGTTTTCACTGTGACTCAGGAAACCAATTGAAGACCCTGGTGCTAAAAGTACTGAAGTCACAAAAAAATAAAAACCTCTGGTAAAGGTTCGTACTGTCTTCCAAAAATAGCGATCGTAGATAATTCATTTATCAGACAATAATAATAACTAATAGTTAAATAATAATCCTGATAACTGAATTACTTACAATAGTCACAAAAAAGTCTATTGAAGATATTTAGAGGGTGGACTTAGCTAAACAAATATAACATCTTTATATGCTTAACTTGAATTGTCCAGAAATGTGACTTCAGTACTTTTAGCACCAGGATTATCCATTGAAACAGGGTTTTTCAGGAACACTGATGTGTATACAAGTAAAAAAAAAAATAAATAAAAAAATAATGACAAAAATGTTGCATAGGCCTTCCTGGTTTTAAATATTTTAAAGGTACAATCTGGTGCATGTTTCTGTGCTTTTGTGACATATGTGTTGGAGTCTGTGTTCTGCTGGGTGGCGGTTGTCGTTGACCTTACATACTTCCATTTTTAAGCAATCAGTAACTTGGGTCGCACAGTTTTGCTGCTGTTGTGGACGTGGAGAGAGGGATTAAGGCACTCAAGAGTGAGCGAAAACATCAGCCTTTGTTTGTTCGTTGAATCAAGTTGAGTCTTGTACATAGGAGTTCATGTAAAGGCTGTTCTTATGGATGTAGGCAAACAAGATAGTCAGAGACGGTGGTAATTCTACAGATATGCTACAAATGCATTAAACCATTTGAACTTAAAACCATACACATCATGGATGATACATAGTGAACCTTTAATGTGGAAATAGTACATATTATTATGCTTTTAACCTCTGTACTTGTCTGCAAATACACAAACAGGCATAAATAAGGCTAAATACAATTCCTTTAAAAAAAACATGCACACATCCTTTCTACTCCATCCCTTGTTCATTGTGAGGGTCTCGTAGCGTAGGCGGATCAGCAAAGGTTACTGTTGAACACAGAAAGGAAAGGTCAGAAATCATGTTTAGTTTTCCTGGGGCCGGGAGGTAATTCCAGCCAGCAGATTGTGTTCAGACGAGCAAGCAGGCAGGGCAGGCCAGTGGTGGAGATGCTCATGCAGAAGGAAGCGAGGCGGGGATGGGGACAAGGTTATCCAGTCAGCCACTGCCTCTCAGCCCCTCCGCTGTCACCCTTAATAACACCCTCTCCCTTATCACCGCAACAATCACCTTGAGAAACAAACTTGTCTTCTTTCAGAGAGGGATGGAGATGGGAAAGAGACGGCCCCTGTATGCATCTGGTCTGCCATTCTCATTACAGCTCCTCAACCTCTTTGGGGACAGACAGACTGCAGATCAATTTAGTGCTCAATTCTCTACACTTTATAATTCATCCTCTCCCTCTCTTTCTCTTCCTCTCTCTCTCTGTGGCTTTCCGTCGTTTTTGTTCTTGCCTTTTTTTTTTTCTCTTAAGCCTTTGAAAATATCAAAACATGCAGATAATACATAGTAGTTCAGTGGATCCTGGCTTCTGTACTGCATGAATACACTGATTTGATTTGTAATAGAGTGGACTATTATGCTATAAATGAAGTGGGTAGTACATAATGTAAATAAATAAATATTTGACAGTAAAATGAATTTGGCATCACACCAATCTGAATCCTTTGTGTTAATGTAAATTGTGTCCATAAAAAAAGGATTTCTGTTACCTGTTTCTGAGTTCTTAACAAGTGAAAATGAGTGAAATGATTGATTAGAAAATTGATCGCTGCTGCAAATATTGTGGTACAACGGTAAAAGCGGATAATGTCATTGACCAACCCATCCTGGTGTGTGGATTTGTGCGTGGGCGTGTAAATGTGTGTGCATCTCTGTGGACTCGGTGCTCTGTGATTGCAGTGGAGCTGGAGGAGGCCAGGCAAGGACTCTGATTGGAGGACAGGGTCTGTGCAACCTCTGCCAAATCACTGCAATCACCCGTTTGCTCCTTCTCCCTACTTAATGATACCACTTCATAAGGAACCAGGCTCATCAAGCAGTTCCACCACACATACACACACACACACACACTCAGATGCACATTTGCACACATACACTCTGTGGGGTCAGGCTCGGCAGATCGGGCGGGGCGCAGCAGGCCTCCGAACAGGGAGAGGAGGTCCACCAGCAGATGGGAGGAGATTAGAGCAGACTGAGGATGCATGCACACACACCACTATAACACTCATACATCAAAGATACAGGCTGACTTCCCACTTTGGGTTGAGTAAACTCGGTTAGACAAGTGTCACAATGTGCAGTATTGGATTTGTAAAGTCTGTGTTTACAGCAAACAGATTTATAACAATGGGCTAATTATTAATACCGACAGTAGAATGTAACGTTTTTGCTAGGGAAATATTCTTCTGTTTAACTTTTTGTGATGTGTGTTTTCTGCTCCACTTTTCTGTGGCCTTTGTTCCTTCCTCACACATTTTAAAAAAGAAAATGCCTTGTTTTGCTTCACTAAGAAAGGCAAAAAATATTTCAGAGCTTCAGTAATATAAAAACTGTCAGGAAAGAAGAAACACAATTCCTTCTTTTCGTACTTTGAACATCCATTAAGGTGCACACTGTGATGTATATGTGACTCTTAAAAGTCATGCTGGGGTTTCTGGTTGTTACAGCAAGCAAATGGTTGATTGTGAGTCAAAATAATAACTTCATGTATGAGTGTTTTCGTGTTCATGTTCTCTGTCAGTGTGTTTAATGTGAATACTGCAGTTTTAAATTTGTTGTATAATTACTGTCATTTTTTTTTTTTCTGCTGAAAATGACTTTTCATCATTGTTCATAACTGGGGACGTGAATAATAGAAAACGAGAGAAAAGAGCAAACCCAAGAGATGGAATGACAGGGCAATAAGTGATGACAAAGAGTGGGACAGGGAAAAAAAGGAAACAAGAGCTTTTACCACCTCAGGATATGGGCAGGCACAAAATGCTTTCCCATCAGTATGAAAGACACCTCAAAATATATGCAGTAGCTTTTTATTTTCGTCCACACAATACAACACTTTGCAGTTTCACTCTGAAAGCCATCTCTAGATAAATGAAAATGCCAGCTCATAAATTTGAAGAGTTTTTATATAAAAGCTGGATTTTACACGTTAGTTGCATGCATGATGACAGTAGTATATTTTATTGTGCAGGACCGGCAGCAGATAGTTGAAGGAACAAAAGTTATGGGCAGAACAGTGGTGAAGTTACAGCTACAGTATATTCACATTCTGTACCTGCTTTCAGCGTCCAATCTAACATCTCCTTTCCTCCATCTCTCCATCTCAGCATATTAACTCCATTAGCCTCTTATATCACCCTCTGTCTTTCTCACTGTCAGTCATTGCCATTCACTCAAATCGCTGCATCATGCTACCATTTCACTGGAAAGGACACCAGCCCCGGCTAAGTGATTCAATATAGATATGGAGGCAGTGGATTAGATGGAGATAAGTACTCTAAAAGGACACACAAATACTGCACCTAGTAGTTTACTCTATCTGTAAAATCATATATTATCGAAGACTTAAACTATTAAAGGAGTGGCAACAGACAAGGACACAGGACTCATTGGTATGGCGAGGAATAGCGCCGAATGACGCACCTGTGATGCACCATTAGGGAATGCCAACGTTGGTTCAGTGGGCACCGTAAAGAGGCTTTTAAATTAGGCTCAGCCACGTCTCACCTGCCTTTGCCGTGTCACATGCTGAGACGACAAATAGTGCTGCAAGCATGCACGCACTGTGACACACAGTCCCATGATTACCCACCAGCCCACTCTCCATCCAGCTTCTTTCCACCCATCTGCCAGTCAAACGAGTACAGAGGTAATGGAGAGAGAAGCAGTCATTCTGGGGCTGTAAAATGGCAGCAGCAGAAGATGATTGGGGTAACCTTTGCTTTGGTGCATGAAGGAAGATCCAGCGTTTTAACATTATTCATAAGTATGTGTGTGTGTGTGTATGTTTTTGAAGGAGCCCTATTATTACTACAGGTTTACTTGAAGTATTAGCATTTATGCTGTCATGCTTTGACTTCTCCGGCCTTGCCATAGTTCATGGTACCTTTTTTCTTTTTTTTTTTAAGTCCTTAGATCTCACACTGATATTTGCTCTAGGTTTATTGTATCCCCTAATGTCTGTTTTGTTTGCCTTCTATCCTTCCTTGCTGCTCTGTTGACTTTTCCCCTGGCCCAGTCTCATTGATGAGTCTATCAGGCAAACTGGCATTGTCAAGGATGATTGGCGAGTAGTTCTCTGTGCAAAGAAGTTAATAAGCGTATCCCTAGACAGCTGAGTTCATAGGGGCTTGTGGCCAGGTCCAAACACAGAATATACTCACTGCCTTTTTGCAATAAACATGAAGAGGAGGCCCCGCTAAAGAATACAAAGGCAGCTAAGGCCTCACTTGGAGTAAGGAGAAAGGAGAATGAGTTTTCAAATGACTGCCGTGTCTTTGGCTGTAGGAACTCTGACCTGACACTTGAACCAATTTTGACTTCACAGAGCAATTTGACAGTGGAAGGAGTTATTGAGGGAGACCTGAGAGGTGGATCTGTCTTTTCATTGACTGATTAGCTACTGTGACTAATGACAGAGGTGCAGCAGCGTCTTGATACAGAAGAGGTCCCCATCTGGAACAGATGTTATTTGGTGGGGAATGATAACAGCTGAAGAAGCAGAAGCACCATCCACAGACATTGTTTTTTTCATTGTTATATTGCACATCTTCATCCTCACACTCCAAGCATTTCCCTACAGCAATAAACTTGTCACAAAACCCAAAACATAACACATCATCGCCTGAAATATAAATAAGCCCATTCGTTACCTATTGATTTTCCTACCATTAGGGAAGTGAATGTCTTGGCTGTTGTTGATGTAGAAGATATTGTTGGTCAATATTGTGTTGCTCTTAAAAGCCACAGGAGACTCTTAAGAATTTCAGTAGGGGACAAAGTAAAAAAGGCCACTCTACAACTTTAATATTAAGAAAATCTCTTGACTTGTTCGGGGACATCTGCCTGGCATTAATGTTATCAGGGAATCAGGGAGCAGTGCAAGCACAACATGCTTTAGGGAAAGGTACAGCCCTCGACAGCTGCCTGCCTGGACTGCTGGCACACATCAACCTAATACGCTGGATTGGAAACAGGGACTGGTTCCTGAATGTTAAAGTGAAACCTTAAAGCACTGCTGCGACCATCCTGCACAGACTGTGGGAGCCTGCTTTTGCGGGGAGATTTGGCATCATAATCTGATCGGGTCTCTTAATCTATGACAGCTCAGTTTAACAAGACCAGTCTGACAGCAGGGGCAGCCACCAATGACAGGGGGGACATGTTAAATCTGGGCCTATCAGGTTTGAGACAGGAGGACAGCGTCTTTTGGTTACAGTACTGTATACCGTGGGTGGAGTGATACAGCAGTGGTATCAAGAGTAGCTTCCTTTCCCAGGTCAAGGAGGGAGTGGAGGTTGAAATGCTAAGGGACTCCAAGGTCCCCAACACATTGGCTGCCAGCCCACCTTGGATCCTTGTCATCCTGTGTCCTAGTATCCCTCTCCCAGTCTTTCCTTTATCTCTCCATCCTCCTGTTGTTTTAGAATTCCAGCCCCCCAGTATGTAGTACAATCAAGTTATTTGTCTGGAGAAATGGGATCCCTGCATGACAGTGAAACATGTTTTATTTTTTAAATTTTTTGTTCATTTCATTCTGTTTAAATAAACAAAGCATTGTCCCTGCTATGATAATCCCCCCCACACACTTCCAGCAAGAACTTGGCATTAATACTCTATTATTATTTATCTAGTCTGAGCAAAGCAGTATTAGGGATGCACCAAACCATCTGTTTCAGCACTGATATTGATACAAATACCTGGGCTTTGAGTATCAGCTGATATGGGGTATTGATCCAATGCCCGTGTTTGATTAATGCCCTGTATGCTTCACTGTGTTGAAGAGACTGGAATTATTATTTATATGTCAGGAAACATTAGGCTTAAACCTTGCTTTCTTGAATTTGTAAAACCAAAATGTTACAAATTAACCCTATAATGCCAAACATCTCATATTTCATACATGAGTTTTGAAGCCCTCTACATGATCAGTGTGATTTTTTTTCTTGAAAAACCTGATGTGTACAATTAGATACATGCAGTAGATGGATAATCCACCAGGGGGGAGGAATTTGTTCACCAGAGGCCTTTCCAGTGACACTACAAGATTGTCAAGAGGCAGAACTTTGCCAATTTTGAAAAGGAATTACCAATTTGTTGGGCATGTTTGTGTTATATTATGTTTTTGTTTGTTCAAAAATAATCATATTTGAGCATTGAGACTGAATGTATCAAATGTGATACAAGATTAAAACTCATACATGGGAATTGATATTTGGAAAAACATTTTTTTTTTGGTTGTCCAGAAGGATCAATAAAGTCTCCAGTTTCAAAGAACTGGAATTTTCTGTCAATGATTTAATAGTTAAGACTTTACAGGGTTAATAGAGACACTTTACATACACTTGTGTGGCATGTTCCATTGTTAATCTGTATCATCTGCGTAGAAGTAAGACTAAATCGTACTTTGGCATTATTTCAGTGCAAGCATATACATAGTAAATGAAATGAGGATATGATTATATCCTCATGATGATGTGTCAGTATTAAAATAATTAATCAGAACTAGCTGTAGGTATAAACTAACAAAATTAGTTCTTGCTTTGGCTTTGCACATATGTGGGTTTGTATGTAATGAATAGCAGTGGGACACCGTTCGCTGCCGCTCTGTATGAATTTGACCTTATTAATGTAGTTATACTGATTTCAACATTTTACCACGCTCTCTCTTTATTTCCCTGTACTTTGTGATTTTCCTGCAGTATCTACCCTTGATGTAGTCACACCACATCGCAATTCCAGTGTGTGTATGTGTGTGTCTGTGCATGTGAGAGATTGATTGTACTTGTGTGTGATTCTGTTAGTAACCTCCTTATTAATGTCCTCTCTGTTTTTACTGCACATGATGAGGGCAAATTACCAATTTCCGTTGTTATCACACAGGCCCACAAACAGAACATAAAAAGCTGAGCCAAGCTACAGAAAGCTCCATCTCAGTATGAAATGAATGTGACCTACAACTGCAGAGAAGTAATATACAGCAACAGCACAGAGGAAACAAAGGGTACTGTCAAAATCCTGTGCTATCTCACCAGTGTGTCTGTGAAATCCTTTCTTCTCTCGTGCGAGCATGTCAAGCTGCTTTTGCCTTCTATCTGGATGACATTAATGAAAGGTGAAAGAGGGAATAATCAAAGATCACAATATTTTACCCTTGATACAGATGCATGTTCGTACACTGCTGGCAGGAGAGATCTCCTTGCTGCTCAGCTCAGCTCTGATCTGACATTAGGATTCAATGCTACATTTCCCTCTCCTGCTCACTCATCTCGCTTTCTCTCTCATTCCCTTGATGCCCTGCACTCCCCCATCTACCTCTGTCCACTCAGCCTTCTTGCCTGACTGCAGCTAAAGGGTAAATGTAGCTCAGGGGAAGTGCACTACCTCCACCACAAGGTCCTGAGGCCCACCATATGACCCGCACCTCTCAACATCTTGCTCTGGCACTACTCTTCTTCATCTTTGCTTTTTTTCTCCACACCACATCTTTTCATCTCAATCCACCCCAATGACCTCATCTACAGAGGCTGATAGACCAAACCTTTGAGAGTGAATGCTTCTGTGCCAAACACAGAACAGTTCAAAAGTTCACCCGTATTGAGAATGCAAAGTACCAGTATGGCCTTCAGTTTCTTCACCTCACAGCTTTAACAGTTATGCAGGGCATGCAAGCAGAATAAACATTTCCTGAAAAATATTGTATGCAAACATTTAACTAAACATTTACTGGTTCCATCTTCTCAGAGGTAAAGATTTTCTCCTGTAATTGTTTAACATGATAGTCACATAAATGTTTGGGTCTTTGGTTGTTGAAATTAGAGAATCAAAATTTGCATTTGTAGAATATCACTCAAATTACTCATGGTGAAAATAACTATTAAGCATGGCAACATCTCATTTCAGTGCATTTGTAAGTTATGAGCAATTTGTTCAAAACTAAATGATTCAGATTTCTACTAACATTACTCGGTAATTTGCTATAAGCAGCTTTTTACAGATTGATAAAAGTGGATTTCTGAGCACGTTTGGCACTAGCTTTAGAGGTAAATCATAACCAATGTTAAGTATTTAAGAGCAGAAAATAGTAAACAGCCCGATTCCTAATATGGCTACATTATAAATTTGAACGTCCTTAACCCATAAACACCCACTGCTATTTTTATGGCAGTTCACAAATAATTTTTTCTCTCTTTTTAACCTTTCTTAAGTGATTTATCACCATTTATTATAACATTATCCTCTGTATTTTGCATTTTTTCCAGTGAGAATCTGGTATTTTCCTATATGTAATTTACTGACTATAAAGATGTTCATAAAAGCTCAGAGAAAACTGAAGAAAAAGTGACTTTTTGAACAAAATTTATTATTAACTGAACATAAACCAAGTATCTCCATCCACTGTCATTGATCAAACTCCATGGGTTTTACTGGTGAATCAGTGTTGTAGAAGATGACGGTGTTTCCACGGTAACTGCAGAGCCTCTGAACGTCCAAATGGGTCATATCTGATGACCATGAAAAGATGACAAACTGTATTTTACACTGTTATTTACATGGATTAGTGGATCAGAAGTAATTAAACATGTAAGATCAGTAGATAGTTTTGGTCACCAGTGGATGTTGGGGTCTTTATGGGTTAATGAATACAATATGTATACAATGATATACTAATAGATGCTTGACACTTTATTTTTATGTTGTGAATTTTTCATTTATAAGATAAGTATTTTTTGTCTCAGTCTCAAATGGTTCAGCTTCTTAGTGGTAGAAGGTATGGTTATTATATTAATGGAATTGAAGCCTGTCATGTAATTGTTTCATATTGTCATATGAAGTATGCATTGTGTTACTGCTATAGTTATAAGTACAGTGTCAGTAAAAGATGTCTTAACACATTTTGTTCCATTAATCACATGATACACTAATAAGTGTTATGTTTACATTTTGTCAGATTTTCTCAGATATTGAATTAGTGGAGGTACTGACGTCAAGCTTTCTGGATTCAGCTCTGACCAGACTGAAGATGGTTGGTGGTCGTGTTCTTCTCTACTTGCTTCATTACTGAGAGTGATGTGGATATCATTCTATGATCTTTTTAATTAAAGGGATCAGATGCTACTCGAGGAGAGGATTGTCAGCTCAGAGGCAGAAAGTTTGGGTTAGAGCTAAACTATATTTTGCATTGAGGCAAAAAAACACAGAAACAGAATGGACCCAGAAGTTTGACATGTTGTAATTTTCATCCAAAATAATAGGCCTGATCCTGTATTTGAGGACATAGAATGTTAAACAGAGGATCAATCTTCTGATCTGAAAATAATCAACAGATCAATATGAGAGATTAATCATTAAAATCATAATGTTTGTTAAAGCCTAGATGAGCAAATGTATATATGAAGATAAAGTTGCAAGCAAATGTACTAAAGTAATGACTTATTCACAAAGGTCATTGTGTAAATAAAGAAAATACCTCTGTAGTCTGGCTCATGATAGAAATCTTGTAAATGATGAATAAAAGTGTGTTTATCTGGTCAAAAGATCAGTCAGAAGATGAGCAGGTTAGCTGCTGAGTGTGGGCAGCAGGTGTTCCTTTGAATATTTCAACGTTACGACTGCGGTTTTCTCTATATGCATACTTTTGTATAGTCTATGTCTGTGTGTGCATGTGGATCTGCCTGTATGTTTGCCCATGTATCTAGCTGTGTGAGGCTGAATGGCACCTTTCAGTGTGGGGGTGAGACCATGTGGTCTGCGTGGACTGCTTTGGAGGAAGGCAGGAGGGTCCCAGCTGGTTCAGGGAGAAGAGCTCTTTGACTAGCCAAGGCAGCCTCAGAGCCTGCCAACCAACCTGACACACAAATGAAACCACACATCGCGTGTTTAGAGGAAGATTTAGTCTTTTTCCAGAGAATTGCTCACTACCCCCCAATGCAATTACAAAGATTTATATTTCCATGAGTGTAGTTTTTCATATGACATGTGCAAGGTGCAGTTTGGCATGCGCATGGATATAAACATGACATGCAAAGAAGTGTGAAGAACACATCCAGGCCTCCTGTTAACATGGGGACAGTGCTGTGTGCACCCACAGAGCTTACAGAGATTCAATCATTTCAGCTGACCTGCAGCCAGGATTTGGTGAAAATAACCGCCTACCTCCAACAAAATTGTCCAATATCCTTGAATGCAACGTGCAGGAAGAAAAAAAAATCTTTATTTGTTGGCAGCCAGGTGCTGGCCCTGCAAATTATACATGACCACAGGTCCTATTGATTCTCTCTTGTTTTTCTCTGTCTGATAACACATTGTTAGAGGAAAGTTGGTTCAGTGGACTCTCACAAATTGTTTTGTAAACACAGAGGAAAAAGAACAGTCCAGAAGCTGTCACATGAAACTAAATTTTCTCATGTAACAGAGTTTTCTCAGCTTGTAATGTAATTTATTGTCTGAATCAATTTATTGGGATCCTGTTGTTTTAAAATACCATAGAAAAGCACAGGCATTTCTGTAACATTAAAGGAAAAGGACTTAATTAGATTTTTTTTTGTTGTTGTTGATTTTGTGGCACAGCAAATTATTCCCATTTAATGGTATTAACCACAAGCTGCTTCAAAACTATATTTGCTATCGCTGTTAGGTTGATTGCTACTTCAACAGTTTGACAGAGAACAATGGACGCTGAAACAAAAGATATTTAAAATTTATTTCTCCTGGGTTGTAGCAGCTCTATTTATTCTGACCTCCATCCCACCATACGGTCCGCTGGTTCTCTAGTGAAATCTGAAGTGTATCTCTAAATGGTGTGCAAGTGCTGCAAGACTTGCACAAATTAGCTGTGTTAAAGTATATGTATGCCGTAGATGGAGGAAAGGCTCACTGGAGGCACTGTGCTGCTTATCTGAACAGTAGGAACGTGGACAGAATGATTAGGAAGACGAACCATAGGCGTCCACCCCCTCTAGCCTGGCCATTTTCTTCTTGTTTTTTTTTTTTTTTTTTTTTTAATATATCGCACTTTCTCTCTCTCTGCAAATAGTCTAAAGGGTAAGCCTAACCAGGGGCTGTGTGTGAGTGGATGGAAGACAGCAAGAAACAAGAGCTCTAAAAGGAATTTGTCATTTTAAACAAATTGGGTTGAAGAGAATCGAAGTGAGATTTTCTCTCCGTTTAGTTCTAACTGTCAGAACAGACAGAAAAAAAAATGCCTGACCTGGACTGGGAGTGTTACTGCTTACCTGTAAAACCTGTAAACCTGAGAGAGGACCTAACAGTATGCGGTCCCCAGTTTCTCCATTAGACAGCCAGCTTGGCATTCGGAGGGAGTAATTGGCTGGATGGGGTTTCAGCAGGCTTAGCCACCCTGCTGGCACAACAAGCCTGTCTGTCCCCATCCCTGAGTTGCTGCTCTGCTAGGCAGGAGCATCGCCAGCTCAACTGCTGCCATGTCCCCTTCAAAGCCTACGGAGAAGCTTGGGATGGCAGCAGCTGTTGTCCCAAGGGAGCCGGAGGAATTCAGGGCCTCTGGTCATTAGTGGAAACCACTGTGTGGGGCTGAGCCTGGGTCTTAGACAGCTGGGAGACCTGTATCACCCCTCATCCCTTCATTTCTCCATCCATCCATTCCTCCATGCTTGCCAACATGAATTTGGTTTTCTTTACCACCTTGCCCATCACCAAGGCTGACTAAGGATCAGCCCCATGTGGTGACTCTGGAAGTAGAGTTTGAGCTTTTTAGTGAAGGATATTATTGCCATTGAGGCATCAAATTGCCATGTCTTTGTTACTTTAGAATGTTTCTATCTGTAAAGGGAGTGTCATCCAGCACTGAGTTAATATTCCCTTAACTAAAAAGCCCAGGACAGATAAAACAAACACTGGTTCTAACAAGGGACATAATAGGAAATGGTAGGGCATTAATCAGTTGGTTGTAGTCTGCAACTTTGCCTCAGTATTCCACTTAATATAATACACTGACTCTTGCACAAACAAGGACAAGCAGTGGTCAAGCAAGTTCGACAGTGAATGAAGAGAGGGAGCCGTGTAAACAATGATGAAGCCAGGAAACAAAGAAATCACATGTTGTTTTCAGATCATTACACATTCTAAATTATGTAGACTATATATATGTATTACTATATTCTCCTGAGAACCCGGAAAGTAAATGTTTCTGCTTTTTTACATTAGATAATTGTCTTGATTGGGAAAAAAACATAATGCAACAGTTTTCAGATACAATTTTTATTTCTAATTAATTTTTTTATGGAATGTCATTTGCAGTGGACAGCATTTTTTTTTCTTTTTCTTTTCTTTTTTTTTTTTTTTTAAGTAAAGCTGTGAAACTTATCCCAGGATAAAAATGCATTGTTGGCTCTCAGGATGATATAGCAGATCCATTTCAAAGTATACAATCTATTGTTCTATAATAATTCTATTTATAATAATTTTTAAATGAATTACAGAATTCGGAATTTATCACATTATTTATTTCTTTAGTAAATAGCCATATAATAAGCAGGATAATGCACGTCGAGCCCCTCATTAATGCTAAATATACTGCAACAGGCTGATGCACGATGAAAGGCATGGGATCTTGATCAGTCTGAAGGGGTTTAGTTCACAATAATGGTTAACTTGCTATACACAATACCTAATTTGTTTCATAAATTTGCGTGAATATTCTCAATAAATGTAGCTGAAGCGCACAGACCAACATCGCAGTAAACAGAGGGTACATGCTCACTGTCCAAAGGTCCATGCCCAAAATAAACTGAATGCAGCAAAACAAGGGGAAAATAAGAAAAGACAAACTGAGGACAGCATCAAAATGCACCACAAAGACATGAGCAGAGGTGTTTATAAGATGTAGGTGTTATCTTATTCTAAATGAATATAGTGTATATGTGAACATTTCTTTATCCTTACTGTTCTTACTCTGTTGATGTTGTTTGTTTGTTCGCCTCTGTGTCTGACAGTGTGTGCACAATTTTGAGCATGCTGTCTGACTTATGAGTCACTGACATTTGCAGTGCTGAGACATAAGTCAGAGCTTTATTTTACTGGACTTTTTTTAAGCACAGAAAGTGAGTCCATGTCTGTATCGTACAGGGCTGTCTACATTTATCATGATATGTTGTCTTTGCATGTTTTTCTAGTTCTATGTCTGTCTGGGTGCTATGTACATTTGTCCCATAAATGGCCCCTGATATTGACATATAGTCATAAGTGGAATAGTTCGTAAATGCATGAAGGATTTGCTGTGAGGGGGGAAAAGCATGATACATATTGGTCTTCTTTTGTATGTCATGGATTTTGGCTCCTCTATGAGCTATCAAATCCGTATATTGCAGCAGAGTGTATTGTGCAACTGTGTTAGAAGTTAATTTTGTTATTTGGGTAATTTAATGTCTGGAAAGTATTTGGGATTAAAGTTGTACGTCAGTCATTGTACAGGCTCAGTATTAGTTCAAACAATGTACTATGTAAAATGACACTGAAGTGGTATGAAATGAGCATTTGGAAAAAATGGCAAAATTGGAGAAAATGGAAGTTATGTGCATTTCTATAAACTGACTTGGAGTAAATAAAGTAGGCTTCATCAACAGTGTATTAGCTAGATTACAGAAGAAGAAGAAGAAGAATGTTCCTTTGCTGTTTCCTAAAGTGGTTGTGATGGTTTTTGGATGGAATCTACTTATAATTTAGACTGTTCATTAATCCACGCTACTGTTTTACTACCAACAACATATATTCTGGAAATGTATTACATAGCAGGGGTCAGTTAAATGTTTGCTACTTTAGAGTGTTACCGTATACCTTGATGTGCTGTAAGTCTTAAAAACATCAGTTGAGAAAGTTTTGTTTTTCTATCTATATACAGATTCATAAGGTATCAGTGCTTTATCCTAATTAGTAAACAAGTGAATGTGAAGTCTTTTTTTTTTTTTTTTCTTTTTTGATGGATTGTCCAACATCTCATTCTGCATAATTCAGGATGATGTCCTTCCACCGAGAGCTGAAACTATTCTGTGGGCTGAAACAGTGTGCAGAAAAGTTTCTATTATTAGGTACAGATACCTTGAGAATTGAGGGTTGATACTTTAAAGAGAAATGTTTAATGTATGTAATTAAATAGACAGGGCATAAGTGTAATGTTTCTGCTGCATGTGCAGCACTAGGCCTTATGTGATAAACTGTTCCATGCAACTCTGCGCACATGCCCAGGAGACAACATTTACTTTATTCTCTCTCTGCATTTTCCTCTGTTGGCTTTGCATGCATTGTTAAATGGGACTGATGGAAGCGCCCTGGCCATTACTCACTGCATTGCCTGGCTAATTTCTGTGCTCTTACAAGTACAAAGATGTCAAGCAGGAGCAGCAGGCTTACCTTGGCTTCCCCTGAGACCATTAATCCTTTGGCTGGTGTCGTCCCTGCCTGCACTGGCTCACCTGGTTCACAGGCTGCCAGCAAACTGCTGTTCCCAGCCTTTTTCCCCACTCTGTCTATTTATTTTGGTTCCGAGTCAGCTCCCATCACCAACAAAATCTGATTGCAATGGAAGAGCTGAATAACTCTTTAGGCATATAGACTCCATTCGTAGTGTGAGAATTGCAGAATCTGTGGAAAGTTTTGTTGTGGAATGTATGTGTGTATGTGTGTGTTGAAATAGAAGAGAAAGGGAAAGTTATAGAGGTGGAAGAATATAAGTTGGTGAACTACATGTAGTAAAAGTGTCAGTTTTATTTTGAATGACACACAAACCATAAACTTGGTACAGCACCACTGGTTCATTCTTGCACATTGTCTGGATTTTTTTTTCTCAAAGATTAAGTGTAACTCTATTAAAAAAAAAAAGAACTCAAATAAAAAACAGCCTCTTGAATGAATAGCTCAATTTCTAAAGCTGTGACCAGTTGAGGGATATTTTGTTGTTGTTATCAGGTCCATTCAAGTTCAATAACTTCCTAAAAATAATGAGATGAGCCTTTCTTAGCTAGTGAGTGGAAAAATAAAATATTTTTCCTGTTTTGTTAAAGCTTGATCATTTGACATCATAGCATTTGGAATTCCTCTGAAAATGATAAGATAATGATGAAGATAATGATTAGGTTTTTTTAATGTCTGCGTTTTGTTCATGCTGAAACATTTGGCCATTTTCATCACCCAGATCAGCTGATTATCAGTTAATCTTCCTGAGTACCCACTGTACAACAGCCTATGTTGTAGGTGTTGGCCTGTTCACAACAATAATACTTGACTGAGGGAACTGCATTTCACAGAGTCATTACTGTAAAGTATTTGCTGTAATGGTGTGCTATGATGTGGATGTTTCAGACTACGGAGTCATAATAGTATGCAAACAAGTATAATAACCCAAGCCAGGCGCAGGTTTTAACCTTTAACAGAATGAGATCATACTGTGAGGCTCAGCATCAAGATGTAACCATAAACTCAGAAAGACACAGAATGTATACAGACTCACATGATTTCTGCTCATACAAAGGTTATGGTCAAGTGTAAACCCAAACTTCAATGTGTGTGCAGTGTACTTAATGCTGTTCTTGTTCTTTTCCCCTAGATTTGCTGTTTCCCTCTCTTTCAGTATGTTTTTTGTAAACAATTACTATTCTCACAAACAATTAAAAATGAGAGAATTTAAATGGAAGATCATATCTACATCAAGCAGTAAACTGAAAGAAGTAAATGTCATAGTGGTGGCGATGGAGGCATAAGGTGAAATCAGAATGGTTGTGTGTAGATTACCTTCGCAATTTCCAGAGAATGCAGCTTGTAATGATATGGGATGTTCCCAGGAAAGGTCAGCTGAAATTGCAACAAGCGTAATTAGTAGCTTATCAATAATGCATCCAAGGGTTCAGTGTGTGTGTACATGTGTGAGTGGACAGGTGTGAGTGAGTGAGTGTGTATGTACCCACACACCCATGTGTACTCAGCGATGTCCACCGAGAACCTCTTCTCCTGACATTCATTAACATAAAACACCTATATGTCACTCAGGGGAGCTGCTATAAGCATTAGCATGCAGATTCCCACTCACAAATCATCTCTACCCCACAATAGTGTGACTGATGACAGTATAGACTGAGGAAAAACTTCAAGAGGCACATTGACCACTAAGTCAATTACTATTGATCACAGTGTAAAAATTAGGGGCCATAAGGGGGGAGAATATGAGATAAGGGTATATTTTGCATGAAACATGCAGAAAATATTGGAGTATTATGCAGGACTGGTATCAGCTCTCATGCAATCACTGGCTAATTATCTCATAGTGGAATACATTCCCTCAAGCACTGTCTAGGTCCAGGCACACTCTGTATCATTGGTTAGTGCTGAATGTCAAGTTTTCTCTTAAAGAAATCATGGTTTACTTTTTCTTAACCTATAAAACTTCCCAGAGTTGTACAGGCGGTCTTACTGATGTATGCTGCATAGCATACATCTATGAAGAAGTTTTGTGATTTGTTGTCATGTGTTTTACTTGTGACATTTTTAGTTTTAAATGTCAATAATAGACATGTCTTCATGTTACTCTTTTATGGGTCATTATAACAGTTCTCTCTGTCTCTTCAAAGGTTAAGACTCATAAAACAGCTGTTTGTACTAATTTTATTTTGCAGTTGTGCATCAGGGACCTGATAAGAAGCATTATTCTCATCCTGGTTTTATTAAACTGATAACACATTTCCAGATTTTTGGTTAGGGCATTTTTGTATGATTTCATGAGGAGGACATAATTGAAATATTAAGTTAGAAAAATGAAAACCGAGTATCTTAATGTTCCCAGTCAGATACTAGCCCCTGATAAGGAGATCAAGATTGAGGTACACTGTTCTTCACTCACAAAGCAGCACTTTCCTACCACATCCCTCTCTTTTAGCAGATGAGGCATGTGAGTTCTGATGATCAACATGAGGCATTGGTGTTGAGTAAAGAACAAACCTGAGGAGTGTGTTAGCCATGGGAAATGATGGGTTTGGATTGCGGGGGTCGAGTGGACCACTGGGACTGTGTGTGTTTGCAAGAATTGTAGGTGTGTGATGTAATGATCCCAGGTTCTTTGGCCTCTGCCTGTTGATAAGTTGCTGCAGAACACATGAACAGGGGAAACGGGAAGCAAGCGAGATGAATGTGATTGGATTGCCGGCCGAGTGCAGCCTCTCCCATCTGTCTCGGAGTCTGCCATCCCATCTCACAGGCGGCAGGAGGTAATTGGGTTCATTGTTCTCACCACAGGATCCCCCGGATTGAAAGCTTCATTATCTGGATAACCATGAATGTAAATGAACCACACGTATGCAGTAGGGTAATGGGAAAAAATAGATCATTGCTTGCCACAACCACAACACACAGCACATCCCAAACACATGCAGTGCTGATGCATTTATTTCTAATCTCATGAAAAAATACCTGTACGTGTGCAAACATGTTTACTGTAAGTCATATGTTCATTTGCTTCATCATACACTCTCACATATTAGACTTGTGGGACTGGGTTGGTTCCCCAAAAGTCTTTCTGTGTTCTACAGTGATTCTGTTTGCGATTAAATGCAGCTGTCTTCAGAAGGAGTTGACTGCTGATGAGGTAAACCTTCATGGCTGTAGCTAACAGAACTCTGTGTGACAATGCTGTGATGAGCTGCCATCCACACTTTTCTCTGTAAGCATATTTGCATGAGTGGGTGGCATCCTTAAATTCACTGAAGCCTTTACCATGAATGGCAAGAGGGTGCCTGAAGAACACCAGTTCAAGCCTTATGTGCTTTGAATTATTCATGCAAAACTAATGTATAACAGAATCCCAGCCACATCCTTCTCTCTAATTAGGCAGAGTTTGCGGCTGCATGTTAGAGCAAAGCCTTTGGACAGTTACTATGTCACAGTTGATGACAATGTGCTGATAGCTCCAGGACTCACTGGTGTCAAGTCTTTTCAGGCAGTAGGAAGGGAAGGGTTAAAGCATCTGCCTTCTGAAAATAAACAGCTCACAGTGGAGCCCAACCACTCTCAGATCCTCTGGCAAATCCATCAATTAGCTGCAGATGTGATCTGTATTTGAGATTACTGCAATTTAAGCATGTCGGGGAAACAGTCTAATCTGGTCTCTGATGGCTGCTTCAGTTTTCAATTTGCTTTCCAGGTGGGACCTGTGATCTGGCAGGACCTGGGACAGTATCCTACAGAGAGAACTATACTAAATATCTATCTAAGAATGAAAACCTCATCCCTCTGGATTCATGAAACCACTTCAATTTGAGCTTTAGTTTGAACACTGTATTTATGTATTTCAGTCACACCCACTCTGTGGTGAATAAGAAATGTTACCATCAGGATGGAGATATAAGGTACTTTATTTATACCTCTCAATGCACATCTATTTTTGCACTTGAAATGTTACTTAATTGTTGGTGTTGTTCATCTTTAACTGTAATGACTTTACTGTTGTGATTGTAATTATCTACCACAAACACAAATAGATCAGATATTAAACAACTAGCTACTAATTAGCCATTGATACTGGGAGCAACATATTGTGATAATATCATTTGTTCCATTGGTTACCCTGACATTCCAATCCTTAGTACAAAGATGTGAACAAACTCTCCAAATAATTCAATTTAAGAGCCCAGTTCCATCAGTGAGGACAGGCGTGGTGTAGGTCACTGGACAGGAAGCAGAGAGGAAAGGAGACATGCAGACGAGGGGTGGACGAGTGTGGAGCAAAGTTCCATCCTAGCTGCCTGTGCCATGCTGTGCCTTTGCGTCTGTTGTAGGGCCCTGTCAGATTGTGTTTACTTTCCTGAAGGACGTTTCACCTCTGGAAGCCCGGGAATGAATGGAGAACTCATTTCTCCAACAGAGACTAGTCAATCACTCCACATTTATTCTCCTCTCTCACAGTGACCTCTCCCTGGCCAGGCGAACAATAGCACCCTCGAAAACTGCAGATGAGTTTGACTCAAAGCATGGCCTCATACAGGACACATCAATACTGCTTAAAAGCTACGGGAAATCAAAGAAAAACACTGAATCAAACAGAGGCCACCGGGACCATATCTGCTATACGTAACAATAAAGTTTAAACCTCGTTCCGTGCATGATGCATAACCACAGCATACTTATGAAGTTATTGGAGTATTCAGTGCTTGAGTAATGTTATGGCTTTTGGTGATGTATGCATTTGTTTGTTTGTGCATCAGCACTTGATGCTGGGTGGATGATGGTTTCTTCATCTGAAATAGGTTTGAAGCCTAGCATGGCTGCATAGTTAATGTCATGACTTGGGTCTGGCAGATGGCAGGAACAGTTAGGGATCTCATTAGATCAACCAAGCGGCTATGCCTCGTTGCAAAACCTTTCATTAAAGTTCCATTGCTGGAATACTACTATCTCACAATATTGGTCAAAGTCAAAGGAGGGTAGAGCAAAGTGTTGAAATTTTACATCTGTGTAAAGTGGAGAAATTATACAATACATATGTGTAATTAGTAAATTATGTTTGTGTCCATTTGTGTGGAAGTGAAATGTACAGTATGCATTAAGTGGACTCTTTGTATCTGTGTTTTCATTTGTCTGTGTGTGCAAGTGTTTGTGTGGGTGTGATGAGTGATGCATCCTTGCTGAGCATAGCAAACAGGATTATAATGGTCACAGAGCACATTTTGTACCATTTGCCTTGTAATTAACTGGAATTTGTTCAGCACAAATGCACTGCAAGCGTGGGAAACTTAAAAAAAAATCTTCTAGTTTGAATTATTGGCAGTTGGTGAAAGGAGGCAGACTTTTTTTCTAAAGGAAGAATTCAAAGTGCCTTCGTGTTAACACTTATTTTATTTGTATTATCTTTAATGACACAGAGGCTAAATGGACCATAGAGGGAACTGATTAGTGATACCCTACTGCCTGTCAGCCCCGAGTCAATATGGATGTTTTATGGGTTTTTAAAGGACATTTGAAATGAATTTTTATATATGGTTTAAGGCATGGGGCTAATCACAGCAAGCAGTCTTGAATGAATGATGCTGTGCACTTGGAGGCATCTGTGTGGCCGGTTGGCAGCAGTCATTACACAGAAGAAGGACATCAATGTAGAAGGGATGATTGTAGATAAAGCGAGAAACACCGCAGACTCAAACACCTCCCTTTAAAGGCCCATTTCTACTATCAAGTGAAGGCACTATTATCTTAAATGCAGACTGATGGCTATTTGAAAGGAAAGGGAGATATTCTGACAATTTTTCTGTGATTTCTTTTTTCAATGATTATATGTACTGATAGCAGTGGATATAATTTTATATCAAGTTTAGGGCTGTGCTTTATGGCCAAAAGATGCATTCGGTGTTAGGGATGATTCATGATTGTAATCACTAGTTTTTTTTTGTCTCCATGGACTTGAATTGGAAAAAAAAAAACATGATTCAAAAGTATTTTTTTCATTTACGAAAAACCCTAACTGAGCATAAAGATTGGACTGTGTTTCAGTGGAAAACGGTCATGTGGTCTGATGAGTTCAGACTGAACCTGTTCCAGAATTGTTTTATCAATATAACGATTTAGGTAATTTAGGTAATTATCAGGAAGCAGAAACTTGAATGTTCAAATGCAATGTATTTGTAATAAATTAAAACCACCAAACTGCACTGCTACATACACAGTAACATAATATTCTTTTAAAATGTAACTTTTAAGGTTCCAGATGGGAGCAAGAACCCTGCCATCCTCTCCATATCATGGGACAACAGTCATATAGAGTTACATAGTGGAAGTGGTGTAACTTTCTAGTGAAACACAGTTTTATTGTTTGACCACTAGTCTCTTCTTTATTTAACCAGGCATGCTGAGTGCAGGTTTTAGCAAATTGCCTTGTTTTTATATGTCCGTCTAGTTTATTAGGGCGTAGAGTATTTTACAATTTATGTCCTCTTAAGATGAACATGTTTGGAAGCCTCTGGTACATCATAGGGTAGCACCTTCAAACGCAAAGAGAGGTTTGATCTTTCAAAGGCAAGCAGCGGAGCATACTCTGGATAGCTTTGCCCTCTCAGAAGTGGACTGAGTTTAGTTGTTGTGAGCATTACTGATCAACACCTTAGGAAAGCAATCGGCAGAACTATTATGCACAGTGATTTTTCTCTGCTACCTCTGGTGATGGGAGAGCACGGAGGCCCATGCCCACAGCTCTCTGGTAGATGGTGCTTTGCTGGGATCTGTGAAACAGAAAACCAAGCTATTTACAGGGAATACAGCAGCCTCAGAAGTAGCTCCTAGCCTCAGGGTGCAAAATACTTGAAAATAAGCTCCTGGTCTCTTTGATGTGTGTGTGCACCAAATCTAAAGGCATTTCAAGTAGTGCTGCCTTTGAGCCAAGGACAAGTCTAAATTGTCTCTTGGAGCTGAAGATGGGTGAGGTGGGGGAGAGGGTTAAGTAAAAATCAAGAAATGTAATTTTTTTTTCTGATAGTTGCATTACCATAATGTGCACTTCACACGCCTGCTGACAGGAGTAATCCCAGTGGTGTTTTTTAAGATGGCTATCAAGGATATCTGGAGCACCACAGGTTTATTGTTCATTCACTGATGAGTGAAGACAATGGTCTTGGGAGACTCTTCTGATGAGAAGATGAGTTTTTATATAGGGGAGACATAACACTCGGTCCTGTTTAACAGCTCTAATATGATGGAGGAAAACTGTTCTGGAGCAAATTAAGTGAGTGGTTTATAACATCTGCCTCTTCACAGCTATTTCATTCTGTCGCTAGTGTGGCTGCTGCATTAAAGGCTCTGTTCTGCATGGCAATCTGCTGCTGCTGTTGTTGTTGCTGCTCAACAGTTATTTGTCACAGGAGATAAGGCATCGAGCAGCTAAAACACTGATTGCATGTCTCCCCGCTTGGAAATTACAGAACAGGGCAACATACTCAACTGCTGAGTTGAGGAAAGACATATGAAAAAGATAAAATTGTCATACATGGAGGAATAACATCTTGAATATCAATGCACAGATAAAGTTGTGTATCTAAAAATATGATGAAAGGAGAAAGAGAGTAAGAGGAGATGGAGGACTTATTCACATGAGAACAGATAAGACGTCAAGCAGCGCTAGATAGCTACTCTGCATGGTTCCGAGGTAAGCTATGGCTGGTAAAGAAGGGAAAACGTGATGGCGTACTGTACAAAAAGCTTTCCACAATTTCATCCAGCCCATAGACATGCTAAGACTCAGACAGCACACTGCAGAGAATCCCAGGTGGTCTGAATGGCACACAACATCTGAAAAGACCTCAATTTTGAAATAGGATGGTTACTAAACTGCTGTAACCACGGCTTTTCAAGTTTCCTTGTGCTTCAAAAAAAGAAGATGAAAAATAACATTTCACAATCTCTGGACCTTGAAAGCTTTCTTTTGCTCCAAGTGGAAAAAGGAAAAGAAAATTTTCAGACTTTCACGCTTCAACAGTTATTTGGGCTCTTTTTTTTTTCTTTTCTGTGGCCAGTGAGTCACCTTCCTCCACTTTTCCCTCAGACACACTTTGGAAGCAAAGGTCTCTGTTGTAAAGACAAGGGTGAGAAGGTTTGCTTGAGGATAACTGTAGAAGAACAATATTCCATAGTTTGACAAAATATAAGACCCCTCTGGCAAAGCAGCAGTCTTGTTCTTGATAGATTTACACAGTCAGGTCAGGGTTCAAACATAATGGCACTAGCACCGTTTTCTCTAATCTCAAAATGGGATTCTGCTGCTGAAAGTGCGGGTGTATTTCTTCTTTGTTGCCTCAGGATTTTGGGCATTCCACACTAATCATTATTCAGAGTGGGCAGTGGCCTTTATCCATGTTGTGACCAACTTAAATTTTCACCAGGTTCAACATAATCAACAAACACTGTCGCTTCTTCACCTAATATTTCACATTGAAAAGAGTTTTCAGAAAGTGCACGTTTGTGTTGCTGTCCTGCTTTTTTTTAAACACTGTTTCAGTGTCATCTCCAACTTCCTCATTATTCTATTTATGAACATTTTAAACCTAACATGAAACCTACATCATTTGAACTTATTTTCTCTCCTCCTACCTATATCCTAAACCTCATGGTATCCTCAAACTAAAAGAAGAAACAGCAAGAAACATCAATTCAGTATGAAAAACCTACTTTTACAAACTACAAATTACAAACTGTTATTAATGTGAGTTAATTTATTGAGTTACTTTGTGAAATGTGACTGAATTAAAGTTTAGACGTGCACAGGGCTTAATTTGAGCTGGGTCCAGCCGGATTGGGATCCGGCACCTCCAATGTCAGATCCGGAACCTATTTCATTGGATTTGGCACCTCTGTGAAAACATAAATAGCCTATATGAAAAAAAAAATTGTTTATTTTCTTTATTCCCCATCAAAGTTACACAAAAATCTTGTGTTCAGATGCATTTTAAGGTCAATTTTAAGGGAATTATGGATGTAATGGTGACTGTCTAAAAAGTTTAAACAAGCTAAACGTAGCTTAATGTCCAAAAACTGCGATCAGTTAACACCAAATTTCACATTGCTAGTCATGCCTACTTTCACCTCTCCTGAAATCAAAACGAAAACCCCACTTTTTTGGATGCTGTTTGAATTAAAAGTTTTCCTCTCCATAGGCACACATGATAGGAAAAAAAGCTTAATGTAGCTTAATGTTTTTGTTTTGTTTTGTTGACAATTTGTATACGAGACAGAGAAAGACAATTTATTAAATAAATTTGGTGATGATTGATTGCAGTTTTCAGACATTAAGCTACATTAAGCTTTTTTACATTAAGCGTTTTAGACTGTCCCCGTTACCTCCACCCCCGTTTTGAGTCGCTAGGACCCCGCCACTCGCCCCGCGCGCGCACGTTGCAGCACCTCCCACTTTACAAATTAAGCACTGGACATGCAGATGACAAAATGTTTCGATATCTTTTGTCATGGATTAGAAACGATGGCCCTACGTCACAGTAAGGTAGGTTTACAGACAGCCATTGTTCTGGTGTTGGCCAAAGACAGCCTGGGACAAAGGTCTGACCCACTGACTACTCTACAATGTGACTATAATGTGAATGCTATTACCTATGTTTATTTAACTTGGCATGAAATGATGCATAAATACCACTTATGTAACAGCATGATCATTAGCTTCAGCCTCACTGTTTACAACTACAGCAGCAGTAGTTGGTGATGTGCACTGGTGACGTCTTGTTCTAAATGTTATCACTGTGCAGTCTGCATACACGTCATACTCATGTTTATTAGATCCATGTCAGTGTTGCTGCTAAACGTATAAGTCTGCTGAAAATCTCACAGTCTGCTGGAGCCGTAAGCTGCAATGCCACTCTGCCATTGCATCAGCATAATACTGCAGTTGCACTTACCAGTAACAGAAAAAACATGAGTGCAAAGTTTGTTATAAAACAGTGTTTTACATGAAGACTGAGGTTTGTTTCGAGCTCGAGGCACCACAGAATTTGTTGGAAGCGGACACTTCGAAATTTGCTTTGCAGGAAAAATCTTGATAGTGTGAACACATTAGATCTGGTCAGTTTTTCCACAACTAAACCTACTTAACATGATCAGTCACATATGTCATTTAGAGGTCAGATATTTTGATGATTATTTGCTTTCTACAGGGTTCTTCTGTTTGCATTGTAAAAAGTCTAAATCAATTCGTCAGAAGGAAGTTGTGGTTGGTGCTGGACTCTATATGTGCTGTTGTAGTGGTCTCCGAGGGCAGGGCCACCATCACTGGCTGCCATGGAGACGGTATTTATTCTCTCTGTCTCGTTCCCCTATTATCCAAACGTCTTTGATGTCTGTAGAGGGAAGTTGTGGCAATAATTCTAGGCAGGATTTCTTGTCTAAGCCTCCTGTGTTCAATGAAGGCACCTGCATTAATCCCACGTAACACCTCTGATCAAGGATTTAATTTAGAATTGGAAAAGCTGTACACAGTACAGTTCTACAGGCCAGATCATTGTGATGACAACACCAGTGATGGATGGATTTCGCCTTAGGCAGAGGGAAAGCCAAACATCTCCCACTTTGCTTCTTTTTCTGGGTACTACAAACTGGGAACTAGAGGGAAGTTTATTGATATTTGTGTTTATTTGTGTCTTTGTAAATTTGTAAAGACTGTTTTTTTTTTGTTTTTTTTTTTAATCAGTTATTTCAGGTTTTTGTAATCGTCAAGACAGTGCAGTTCAAATGCTGTTCAGTTTTTTTTACAGGGGGATTGTACAGTATGTCTAAGTTGTTATTTTACCACTGAGTGATTTATTTTTCACTGAGCAATCTTCCAAAACAAAGATGGTCTTTGGTTTTACTCAGGAAAAAAAAAAAAAAAGAAGCTATTGCATCTTTCAATTCAGAATGTTTTACTGGCGGCTGCATTGATTTCTCTTGTTACTGCAGGTCAGTGAGAGGAAATTGAATTGGAAATTGTAGAAACACTGTTATTTCATGTTTTGGCATTTGTATTTCTTCTCACACCACCCTCTGTGCTTTCTGAAGTCAGAGCAGAAACAGAACAGAGAGAGCATTACTGTCAGGACCGTTAAGTGACTGCTCTGACTTTGGCTTCTCTAATATCACTGTCCTCCAATGCAAAAGGTTACGGTCACCCCTGTGGATTGAGACCATATTGCTTTGCATTTACGGCCGCCCTGTCTCCTTCTCTTTCCTGCCTGGCCTGCCTTTGGGGTTAGTTTTGCTTTTACATGAAGAGCATTGGGTCAAATTTTGTTGGATTGCTGTGTGGGATATTTTGCCTTTGGGGAAGGGGTGAGGTATGGATGTACTGATGGGGTTAGGGAGGGTAGGGAGGTAGGGGAATTATTCATATTTAATCTTCTGTTTCTGATGTTCCTGCTTTACACAAGCTTTGACTCCTAACTTCAAATTTGTTTGTCTGTACATGGAAAATGTGCCAGTTTGTGTGGGTTGCCACTATTACAGGGCAGCAGCAACTGAGTCCTTAAGGCACTTTTGTTTGGCAAGAATAGAGCAACACATGTACACATCTTACAAAAAAGATCTCAGAGGAGGATGTAATTTTTTGCCATGTGCAGTCTATTTTAACCCTCTGATAGACTGGGAGTAAATATTGATTCATCAAGCAGATAGTCACATCCGAAGTGTCAGATTTTAGGCTATTTTTTGGTCTCAGTAAAGTAAAGCTATCCCATTATTATTCACTCCCACTACTACTGCAGTAGACAAGAGAATTGTGCAGTGTCATGACCTCAGATTGTATAAAAACATAATTGTTAATTAATCCGCAGATTATTTTCTCCATTAATTAAAAGAGATGTAACAATTTCTGAGAAAAAAACCCACTGGTAATCTTCTATTGCCCAAAGTGATGCTTTGATTTTTTTTTCCCTTCACCATCCAAAAACACAAAACCTTAAGATAATTCATTGATCTATTCATCTATTCATTCATATTCATCTAAAACAAAACATTTAAAAATCAGATTTTATAAGGAAATGTTAGTCCTCTTGTCTTTAAAAATAACTGAAATAATTACACGCTTATCAAAATAGGAAATCTTTTGGTTTTTTTGATTATTTTTTGCAGCTCTACAGCAGAAACTAATACAGTAAAAATAAGAAATTATACAGAGTTTAGTTCAGCAACCATTTCATCACCTTATTTCCTTATTTGTAAGGTGGTTTTGCAGCCTCTTTTTTTTGCAGCCTGTTGTTGGGGGGGGGGGTCATATATGGCCATGAGAGTCAGCTAAGAGAGAGGAGTGAAACTTGTCAAGTTAATGTAACCGTTAACTTGGAAAATCATTGACCAAACACTGTCTTGTTAAAAACAACAGGTAGTTTCAGCTCCTTGATAAATGTTGGTCATACTCCTGGCTTGTTTGTTTGTGTCTTTATTTCGAATATTGCATTACAATCAAACAACAAAATAATTAGATAAAAAGAAAGTCAAACATTCGGAAAAGGAGCGTGATGAAGTTTAATTTATAATCTCCCGCCCCCTTACCCCATACTTCAGCTATGCTAAATTCCTATGTCAGATTCCCTTAGTAACTCAAAAATCCTCACATATCAGACTAAATTCTGACTATACACAAACACAAGATTGCTGTATATATCAAGGATAGACTGTCCATTTTGCAGCAGCATTTCGCATTAAAATAAACTCTGTCCTTTTCATAGCAGTAATAATGCACATATCAAAAACAAAAATAAACTGTCCATTTCATAGCAATAATACACATACACACATAAAAGTATTGTCAACTCTTCATTATGTACCAACGCATTGTTTAGTGATAGCTGGTGTAGTTGGTAGGCTATCTGACAGATCATGCAATCCATTATCACATTAATGCTAACATTAGCCATGTAGCTAAGTTTCCCTAATTGACTTGATCTTTTTTTATAAATCATCAAGAGTTCTTTGAAAGTGTTCCTAATATAACTCCTTAATCACAACTTAATAGTGTGTCAGGAAAATAATACCCATTTTATTCAATAAACAGTCCTAAAGTCTGGCTCAGCAGGACAGTGAGCCATCAGTCAAATCCCACATGGCAGACACAGATGGCATCCGCCTTAAAAGTTATGATGCCACAAACAAGCAACTCAGAATTGTTTTTTTGTTCCATTTTGCATGTTTATTCACTTATGAACTCAGCTTCAAGTGGCTGATTCAGGAACTGTATGTTTTCACGTTTCCACTTCACTGATCAGCCCTTATCTCTTTTGTTGTTAAAGGTCTACAGTAGATCATTGAAGGGTTAGTCCAGATGTTAAATGTTACAGTTTAATTCATATTCTGTTCATATTTCATACTTAAGCTTCCCTCCATTCTCCTAAACATTTTCTTCATATTATATTGTTTATAATCCCAGGTGAATTTCAGTTTCCAAAATTGTGTTTGTGTGCAGGTTTGAAAGGCCTATTTTTTGTCCAATAACCGTATGTTTACAGTTTACCCTTGAATAAAATTGGCACATTGTTTCACCCTCTTCCCCATGGGTTGCTAGATTAACCAGAAAAGCACTTTATGAATTAATTATGGAGAACACAGAAATGCTTGTTCAGTGCTGAATAAACTAGTTCTTTTTTTGGTTGAGGTATGTGCCTAAGCTTAGTAAAGTTAAAAGCAGCAGCTATAGAGAAAAAGTAGTATTATTCCCTTGTGGATATTAGAAACATAATAGATAAATCAAAGTCAAGTTAGATATTTTATTTGAGCAGCACAAAAATAACTACAAATCCAAGAAAACACACACACAGATACGGATACTGCTGTCAACACCCCTTGTCATTATGTTCTATATTGTACATGTCTGTCTACAGTTTCCTTTGACAAGGTTTTTGACCGAGGTTTCTCTGTTTGGCCATTTATAGCATGGTGAGCTGAACCCTGTATCGTAGCAACAGTAACTATGGGAATAGAAACCTGTGGAGAGGTCAATGTGATGGCCTCCACTTGGCCTCTTTACAAAGGCTTACACATTGATTTTTCTAATTCACAACATCTCTATAACCACCTCCGCCACACACCGTCCACCTCCACAAGGAAAACAGAAAAAAGGCCTGTGTTGTTCATTTACTCCAAAGAAAACAATGTTTATTGGAGATGATGGTTGATTTTTAACAAATAAAACAGGTCAGAACTTGGTTGGGTCCTGCATTTCATTCAATTTCTCCTTTTTTTGCCATAGACACCTTCTCTTTTTATCTCCCGTTTTCCTTTCTCTTCCACCATGTGTGCATTTCATATCAGCTTTCGTCCTCGTGGGACAAACTCTCCAGGGACCTTTAATTGACAAGTATGTGCAAAAACTAATCAGCGGCAAAGCAACTGCCCTTTAAAATGATGAATTAACTAAACTAATTTCAGATAATTCTTCACCACGCCGGGCCATGCTGACAGCATCAATTGATATTTGAAATGAAGACACCCCTCGTTTATGCCAGTCATTTCACTGCAAACCTGAACCTGCCAGGAAAAGGTGGCCCGGTTAATAAAACTGCTCACAGACGATTACAGCAACTTTTCAGATCGCCAAGCTGTATGTAACGTGACACAAATATATACAGCATGCTGCCACAAAATTGGCGTGTAAGGTATACATATTCAAGAAGTCATATCCGCATAGCACTATAACACACACACACATACACACACACACACACACACACACACACATATATGCACTTGACATGACATTACCTTAAGCACAGTCTGCACTTAATCACATGTACACATGCACAAGTTGTAATGAATTAATTTGGAAGAGTAGGTTTAAGTCTAGGAGGCATTAGCCCATTGAAGTCCGTGCTTTATAAGAGGGTTACCATTTTAAAGTGTATTTCTGTGTAGATGCCTAACCTTTTCCCCCTAAAGCCTTCTAATGTGTTCTGTCAACACGGTCTTCTCCTGGAGATTAATTCTGTTGGACAGTAGTAGTGAGAGTTTTCATGGCAATAAACCAAACTGTTGACAGATCAGCCGACTTGGGCTGCAACTGACAATTAATCTGCAGGTGATTTTCCTCGATTAATTATAAATATAGGCTAGCGGGGGGAAAAACACCCTAGTAATCTTCTATAGCTTAAAGTAATGTCCTCAGAGGGATTTTACTTCACCAGTCAACTGTCTAAAACCAAAGATGTTTCACTGACTCTCATCTAAGATTAAAAAAAAAAAATGTGGGAATCATGTTTGTGAAGGCAGTGTTTCTTTCTTGAAAAATTAAAGAGGTAGTAGACTATTTGTTCACATGAATGTGTGACTGAATGATTGCCTCTTATGAGGGACTATATGGGACATTATTCAGAATTACCACTCACACACATATAAAATGCATTCACACACACAAATGAAAACACACACACATATGCATATGAAATACTTTCTCAAACATATTTTTTTTACTTCAACCGGAAGGTGTTTTACTTTAACTGGAAGGCGTAGAAGTGGGAACCAGAAGATTAAACTGTTGCATTTGCTGCCCAACTCGTACTGATGTTAGCGAGCGATTTATCTGAAGCACTGACATTGCTACATAGTTTGTTAGTTTCTGCACAGACACTGACAACTCTGGCAAATGCGTATACAGATGGCCAGTAACCAACTACTTCCACACAGTCTTTTATTGGCTGCTCAGGACAAATCACTTTTGGTTGAAGTAAAAAATTTATGTTTGAGAAAGTATTTCACATGTGTTGTGTGAATGCATTGCACACATGTGTGTGCATGCGTTTTCACGTGTGTGTGAATGCATTTCATTATTGTGTGTAAATGGTATTTCTGAATAATGTCCCATACGGCCCCTCATAGTCTCTTGTTGAGCAAACATACAAAATGAGGAATGATCCCAAAATAAGACCAATGAACTACACCTTCATATAAGGACACAATGTCATGTTTATATTAGTGGAGGGACTTGATTAAAAAAAAAAAAATCTAATTAATTAGTGACTGTGTAATTAATTAATCATAATTAATCATATTTTAATCATATATCAATATTTAACACCAGAAGCAACATTTTCCAGTTTAAACAGATTTGGATAGCTGACTAAATCAATAAACAGACACATACATAAATTTAAACAACCAAATCCTGTTTATTACTTTATATACACTACTAAACCTGTTTGTTTTGTAAATAAACAGTACTTTCAAGTACATAGTAAAGTGATAAATAAATATCCTTAGCCAAAAATAAACAGATTAACAGTTAAAGTGCCATAAAACATGAAGTGCAATACCATATAAAATTATATAGAATAAAAGACAAACAAAAATGGTCCCTTAACTGACCTCAGTGTCATAAAGCTGCTGGATTTTGTTTAAAATTGTCTTTGTGCATAGCAGTTCATGAATAGGGTCAGATGACACTATCTGTAGCACCTTTTCTCATCAGTCATCTTAGCTCTAAACCCATTTTCTGGTGGAGTGTTGTTTGGTAACTCTACTTGGTGGTAATAGGCGCATTAGTGTTAGTGTTAGCTGTGGTGTTTGTACGAGCTGCTTTGTGTTTGTCATTTAGGTGGTACCGGAGGCTTGAATAACTGTGGTGGTATCCAAACTCTTTGTGGCATAGTTTGAACACAGCAGTGCTCTTATCTAGGCTTCCACCCAGCCGTTTTATAAATGTAAATGTCTCGTCCACTGGAACAAGCAACGCTGTCTCATCCCTGTCATCCATCTATTCTTCTGTTATTTATTGGCCTAATGTTGCTGTTTCCACTTCTTCAGTGTATCAGTATGATCAGTGTAATAGAAACCCATGCTCTGAGAAATGTTCCGTGTTGTCTGTAGTGTAAAAATAAAGTGTGATTAACCCGTAACGACCCAAACAGCCACTGGTGACCAAAACCATCTACTGATCTAAAATATTAAATACCTATTGATCCACTGATCCTATCAATACATGTAAATAAAAGGTGTAAAATGCAGTTTGTCATCTTTTCATGGTCATCAGATATGACCCATTTGGACATTCAGGGGCTTCGTAGTGAACGAGGAAAAACCATCACCTTCTACAACATTGATTCACCAGTAAAATCCATGGAGTTGGATCAATGACAGTGGATGGAGACACTTGGTTTTATGTTCAGTTTTTTGATATATTTTACTGAAAAGTCACTTTTTCTTCAGTTATTTTTCTGTTTTTGAAATAATAACTATTGACTTTACTCTGAGCTTTAATGAACATTTACATGATCAACAAATTATATATAGGAAAATATCTAATTTACACTGAAAAAAACGCTAAATACAGAGGATAATATTAGAATAATATTGATAAATCACTTAAGAAAGGTTAAATAGAAAGAAAAATTGATTTGGGAACTGACATCAAAGTAGCACTTTATGGGTTATATACTTTATTTTTTTAACACCGTTATTTTTCCTGTACTTAATTAATCAAAATTCACGCGTTAAAATCCCAGCCCTAGTTTATATACATATTGTCATGTGATGGAAATGTGTAAATGGTTTGTTATTTTACTGATACAGTGGACTTTGGTTCATAAAATAATTGTATTTGTTCAGCAGGTGTCTAATTGCCAGTGTTTCCCTATCATTACATCACCTCCACTGTGTGATTAAGGAGTCTTATAAAGGTTGGTGTGAAGAGTGGAGCAGAATACCAGGTCTTTGATAACAGCTAGAGCCAGCCTAGAGATTGACACTCTACAGATCTTTCAATCAATTTAACTGATATTATATTGCAGCAGCTTTTTTAACATTTACCAGTTGCATTGCTTTGAAAAAAATAAAAAAAATCTTTGCACAGTGCATACTTGCGGGTGAATAGTATACTGTGTGCTGTGGAGAAAAGCATCTGATTCTAAATAATTTATTGATAATTATTGATAAGTTTTGTATTTCAAGCATGTGGTAACATGTGTGTAAAGGCTCATCCTATATTTCTTTCGCTTTTGAAGCGTTGTAGGTTACATTATTTGGGTGTGAAGAAACAAATTAGCAAAACGATTTTTTTTGTTCCCCACAAATGTAGCAGCTAGAATACTCTCTCTCCTCTGTCAGCATTACAAGAACACAACACACTACTTTTTTATTTTTTTTTTGCCATTGTCAAGTCAAGTCAACACAGTATTTCTCTCTAGCATAATATTTACAGTAGTGTTTAGGGATATTTTTCCTGCATCTGCTGAGTCTGAAGGCTGTCTAGTTGACAGTAAGTAGTCTAGCATGGTGGAAGGTTAGGTGGAGATGTGGTAAAGAATCCACCCACTTTCACCAAATAACACTCATTTCAGCCTGTAAAATACTGTGACTGAATGTCAGAGGCAGGGTGAACTAGACCTTATGCTGCTTTATAAACCATACATGAACAGATGCTCCCAGCAAGAGTGTATTTATTTATTATTAGAACCAGAATCTGTCACATAATCCTATGTGTTAAAGATATAATAGTGTTTCCTGCACATAGTCAATATTTGCCAATATCACCCATACAAATTAAGAGACACCAATGTATATGCAGTGAGTAATTTCAACACTTTTTCCTCTGCTAAGGAGACTGTGCATTGCAGCCTGCTATAGTCTAATTTCACCAGGCATGACTTACCTTGAACAGAGACAGTGAAACAACTTGCATCTCTTTCCAAACAGCCTTAAATGTATGAGTAGAACATCACTCTGTTGCACTATGCACACCTTATCTTTGATATATATATATATATATATACACACACACACACACACACACACGCACGCACACACACACACACACACACACACACACACACACAGTGTAGCGTCACTAAATCAATTATAATGGTTAAAAAAAACATAACTGACTGATAAAGAACTATACATGATAATATGTGCAGTGTTTTCAATCATGTCTATTACTTGTGGATACATTAAATGGGACTTCTCTGATATCTACAGCTGGACATGATCTGAACTCAGTTTAAGTCCAACATCATGACTTTACTGTGACCCCAGAACACTGTCCACAAGCTGAAACAGTATTTCCCTGAAACATTTATTTACCTTCAGCTGTGAACGGCACCAGACCTTTATTTCAACAAGACTTGTATAACCCTATTACGCTGAACGTATCATATTTGATACATGAGTTTTGAAGCCCCCTACATGATCAGTGTGATATTTTTTGTCATGAAGAACCTGGTGTATACAATTAGATACATGCAATAGATGGATAATCCACCAGGGGGGGAGGAATTTGTTCACCAGAGGCCTTTCCAGTGACACTACAAGATTGTCAGGAGGCAGAACTTTGCCAATTTTGAAAAGGAATTATCAATTTGTCAGACATGTTTGTGTTATATTATGTTTTTGTTTGTTCAAAAATAATCCATTTGAGCATTGAGACTGGATGTATCAAATATGATACAAAATTGAAACTCATACATGGGAATTTATATTAGAAAAAACTTTTTTTTTTTGGTTGTTCAGAAGGACCAATAAAGGCTCCAGTTTCAAAGAACTGGAATTTTCTGTCAATGATTTAAAGGTTCAGACTTTACAGGGATAAGAGGCAGACCTTTATTTATACTTTTCTCTGTTTAATAAGTAGAAATGGTCCTTGTTTTGATCCACTTACATTTGCAATTTTAAAGTTTCTGCAGTGTGTTTTTCTGCAAATGCAACTCCTTGTCAGAACCCAGGACCTTCTTGCTGTGAGGTGATGGTGCTATCCACTATACCACCGTGCAGCCCCACATAGTTGGATGTATGACATTAACTTGTAATGGTGTACATTATGCTTAATGGGACTACATTATGTCACAGATGCCAGATGTTTATCCATATATATATATATATATATTTGTGTGTGTGTGTGTGTGTGTTGTCTGGCCTTTATTTGAGGACCGGCTTTTATTTGTTTGTGTCATTCTCACCCCCTGCTATTATTAGACACCCAGCTTGTAATTGGGTCTGTTTTTTGTTTGGGAAATACAATAACTGAACACTTTTAGTGCTGACAGACTATGTAGAATCACTGTACTGACTCAAAACTAGCAATAAAAATGGTATCAACTCATGAGGCAACATCCTGTACAGCACTCTGCTACACATGAAACCCATGGGAAATGCCGTATAATTGTGACATTATTATCAGAATCAGAATATTTTATTAATTAATCTCAGGATGAGATTATTGGGTGTTACAGTTGCTCCATTCAAGTATAATAAAAAGTAGTAGGAAAGAAACTATCAATACAACAGTAAAGAAAATATATAAACCTCTAAATGTTTAAACATATATATAGCTCTGAATAAATATATACACACACACACCAAATACACATTAAAACACTCAAAAGAATCACATTAGAGCAGCAATTTGTACTATATATACTAGACAATATATTATCAGTATGATATTTAAAGAAATATGCATATATAATAAGTGTGCAAAAATATTGTTGTGTGTATATGTATATACTCTATTTTCTATTCCAGAAACTTTTTCCCCCTCCTTTACAGGTTACATTATGATTCACATAGAATACAGGTTATCAAATGTTTGTAACTCAAAAGTTTTAAAAAGTACAGAAACAGCATTAATGTGAAAGCCATCTACTCATGCTTCTCAACCCATGTTAAAATTTTACTCTGGCAACAGCTCTGTGTGTGAATGTCACTTTTTTTTTTTTTTTTTTACATCATTTGTTCAGTCAGGAAAAAAAAAAAAAGGAGGGACCATAGTGGCAAGTGTATGAACAGAAGTCGAGGATCAGATGTGTGCAGAGAGCCACTGTCCCCTTCTCCCCTCCATGCATTTTTCATCACACGCTCTCTTTTTCATACTATTTAGCTCTTTCCTCCCCTCTAAACTTCCATGTGGTGCGTGCTGACACGGCATTTCTTCGGCTGGCACACAAAGCCCTCTGGTGCTCAGTGTACTCGAGCTGGAGCCTACCCATGTTTGTATGCCTGCGTGTGTGTTTTTTGGTTTTGTGTGTGTGAATGTACTCATGCTCGCATACGTGTGAGCTGGGAATGTTATTCTGGTTCGTTCTCCAACTTGCATCACGGCGTATGTGATCCCGTAGACCCATAGGCGGGAGAGAAATAGGAAGATACACAGAGAGAGAGAGAGAGAGAGAGAGAGAGAGAGCTGTCATGGAAAGTCCATTTAGTCTGTTGGCAGCAGCTGAACTCCAAAATAGTTGAGACTCCCTGCATAGAATGGATCATCTTAAATTATTCTGAGCAAAAATTCAAATTTCATTTTGTTTTGGCCCTAAGCAATGGGAAAAACTGCCAGGATGAGATCAGTAAAGGTCAGGGGGAATTAAAATGCTTACTGTAAGGTTTGTCAGAGAGAGAGAGAGAGAGAGAGAGAGAGAGAACTAGGAAGAGATAGAGGGCCAGAGGAAAAGGCCATCTGCCTGATAGTTTAGTCTACATTTGTGAGAGATATAACTCAGTCTTTTGGTGGTCCAATGCTGTTAGGTATTAGCTTGACAGGTCTAAAAATTTTTCATATCTATCATATTTCAAGGCTCAGATTACATTTATACATCCTGAATGCAAATGGGAGAAGTAAGTCTTATGGTTCAGTGGTTTCATCAACAGACTGTGTGTCTATAATACTTCTGTATTCATGCCAGGACTCTGATTATTTGCTATGACAAAAAACAAATCCAGTATACAGCGATGCCAAAATGAAACTGATGTTTGAGGAATAATTTCAGCCTCTCCACCCAATGATTGGTAGAATGTATAGATATTTATTTCAATGAATACCAAGCTAAATTTGTGTGGAAATGAGAACAAATATGCTGTCAAGAAGATTCGGTTGAAGTATAGAGATAAACAAAGACAGAGTACGACATCACTTCTGAATGTACCCATGTTATTATTATTATTATTTTCAACTCTTTCCTCTTTGTACGTAATTATATTAGGCAGCAGTATGCTTTTGGATATTTATTTGATAGCTGACAGTAAAGTGGAGAAGGGCACAGAGACAGTGACAGTTGAAAGGCAGACTTTGTGGTTCATGGTTGATGCCCTTTACTGCTCGTCGACCGCAACACATCAGCCATGTATTTTACAATGAAGCAGTCTATAAGAGTAGTTCCCTATGGATTTGTGAGGGACAGTTCAATGTAGTTTGTTAGCTAGCATATCAAAATTAAAACACATTTATCTGAAAAGAGCAGTAGATCAGAAATTCATTTATGTGTTTCTTGTTGAAGGGCTGCATGAACTGTGATGTGATTTTGCTTAGTTCAGCAATGTTAATGTCATTAATGATGAAAATACTATACATATCACTATTTTTGACATCTAACAGGTCAAGTTAGGTTTTTGATATAGCATGACGAAAGAAAGCAAACGAGTGCATCAATAGTCCTCGCTGAAGTCAAAATACATTCAGTATTGTCTGCACATTTTCCCACAGATAAAATATGAGATATGTTGTGGAGACCTTTGTAGCAGCTCATCATTCAGCAGTGAAGGGTGTGATTTTTCAGACAAGTAAGGATAAAATAGATGGGTAAAGGAGCCGCATATACATTTTTGCCTCAAGCCATCAAAACACTATGGCCACCTCAGATTATGAAAAGCTACTAGTAGAATCACATCGTCTTAAGAAAAAAAAAAAAGTACTGATTGACCTTCTAGCCTAATTAAAGTGCACCATCGCCAATAGAGAGCAGATAAGACAGCTTGGCTGTCACTGTGACTGACAGGGTTAGGCTCTCCCCCTGCAGTCACATCAGCACTACAGAGGCCATGCATACAAAAAGCACACGACAGCACAGAGTGGAAACAGCTCTAACTTTAGTATCTTGCCTCTATCAAAAACCAGCTCATACTAATAATATGGAAATGGTAAACTATAAAAGTACACCAGTGACATGCTTAAGGGCTTATGTATTTATTTATGTATTTGCAACTTCACCTCATACAGCATTTCCCCATCGCATAACTGTTAACACTGCATTTTTTTTTTTTTTGGAGTAAATGGATGCTCTGCAGTGAACAGGAGTATATGCAAAATGAAGCTGCTAGCTGATGTTGTACATTCAGAGCAAATCTGAATCCACTTCCTCTAAGGTCTCTGCAGGCGAGTGTTGGAAGTGTACCCTATGTGCTTCTACAGCTGTCTCACTTCGGGTCAGGGGAGAGAGCTGACATGCAGGCCGGCCTATAAGCCTCTTTTGTCCATGTGCAGCAAAGTCATCTGCCAGCTCAGTTGCTCTAACAGACAAAGCTTCAGCGCGATAGCCCATATTCTGGTACATCCTTGCTCTCTCTTGAGCTGGAGTTGGGCATGGCCCCTCGCTCTGTATCTCCTAAGCTTTTGCTCTTTCATTTCTCTCTCTCTTTCTCTCATGCTCATGCCCCCTTTTCACATTTTCTCATCATCTCTTTCATCATTTCCTCTCTGCACTTTTTGCTACATCAACACCAGTATTTTTCTGTTTTGCTGTCTCTGGTAATCGGGTGTAATAGCGGTACCTTTAGATATTATCTTACTCTTTTCTTCTGTGTGTGCTTTGTCTGACTGTCAAGTTTTTGTCTTTCCTCAGACAGACACTTTTGTTCCAGCTCTGCTTCATGTTTTATAATATTACCAGTGTGCAGAGGTGAGAATGTAAAGGGATATTGGTCTTGTACTCTGTATTCTACAAGAGTAAAATGGGGTTGTTGGAGGCTGGTTATCGCACAGGCCTCAATTTGGCTGTGTGTATAATGAAGTTTGTTGTCTCTTGCTGTAGTCAATTTTGTCCTTCCATCTGAAGAAAAAAGGTAATTACTTGAGAGCAACCATGAAGGCTAATGAGTTACCATGAAGGTAACTCATTAGCCATCCAAGATAATCACAAGGTAATATGAAAGAAAGGAGAAGGATGGAGGTACAGAGCCAAAAATTGTAGAACAGACAAAGAGAAAAATGTCAGGGGCATGGGATAAGAGAATCACATGGAAAGAGCTT
>JAPQRP010000020.1:27725299-27767731 GCA_037367295.1 Apogon hyalosoma
TGCTTCAGTTTGAACATTTGACAGATAAACAGTACCACAGTGCTTCAGTTTCAGCTTCACAGTTTGTCATGTCTTTAATGGATTGTGATTGTCTCTCACAACTCATCACATTTTTTATTAACTTTTTTATTTTTATCAATTACTAGAAATTTCAGGCGACCTCATTTGAATTCCAGGCAACCCCACGTGGGGTCCCGACCCCAAGGTTGAAAAACACTGGTATAGAAGCTCTTTGGTTTGTGTTGTTGGAGCGAAAAGTCCAAATATCCAACAAAGACAGGTCATAAAAATCATTGGGAGTAACATAGGTCATGCATTTATCATATACTGTATATTGTTTTGGGATTGCTCTACACATTTCAGATAGAGTCCGACTGATTAATTGGGCCAGTTGTAATGTATCACCAATTGATCAACATCGGCCAATATCTAACCGATGAGATTCTGTCGCTCGCTGCTCCTGTGTGTGTGTGTGCTGCCCGGAGAGTTAGAGGAATAGTAAGGCGTGTCAGCTTCACTTACACTTCTACTCTGACAATCACTCTACCCCCCAGTCAGGGACTGATATCCCCCCGTTCCGAAAATCAAGGACCTCTATCCCCCGCTCTGACTCAGATGGACCGCTACCCCCCCTTTCTTATGAACTGTTCACCTCATCCATCCGCTTCCTGTGTGCCTCACAATTTCATTCTGCAGGTGCGTCTGGGTATTAATACTGTATATTAATGGTCACTTACATTGTAAAGAATGATTTACCAAACAGTTTTTATGTCACAATGTTTCCCAAAAGTCTGCTCTCCCCAGTATAAAAAACTACCACATCTACAGCCTGTGGTTACCCTTGGGCCACATACTAGTCTAATAACAACTAATATACAGCATTTTAAAATTGTGTCAGTTATCTTTGTGAGATAAACAAAGATGCCACTGTTAATTTACATGTCCACCGTTATCTAATATAAGACTATTATATCCTGTGTTGATCAATGTTCTTATTTCATATATCAGCCAATATATCAGTTATCGGACAATATATTGGATATCGGTCGATATATCAGCTGTCGGCTTTTTTTAGCCCCCAATATCAGTATCGGCCCCAAAAATCCCACATTGGTTGGGCTCTAATTTTGGATGAACAACATACCTTTATACTATCCCATATGGATTTTCTCTCTGTCACAAACTTCTGTCATTGTTGTTGTCAACAGCATTTTCTCAGGCCGGTAGCGATTAGTCTTTGTAATCTCATCATCTGTCCTAGTATATTTTTGACAACTTCAGTGATGATTCATCTGTAGTCTATTTCTTCACTAACAACCAGGACACTTTGGGCTAATTCACACAGGCTTATTCTCTCCAATACTAATTTTTGAAAACGTGGGCTCACAAAAACATGGGGGAGCACTGCTAAAGAGTATCTGGTTCCATGGACATACAATTGTGTAGTCCAGGAGATCCCATACTTTTTCAGCTTAAGATAAAAACATAATAAATATGGTATCTTCCGAGGACCCAAACTCAGACTAGAAACGTCTGTGTCTCAGTCTTTCACAGTCAAAACAATGTTGGATATGCATTTCAATGGTTAGCCCACATTATCCACGGACAGAATGTCATAACATTGGTTGCAGGTAGCATGATAATATGTATAATTGGTCCTAACACTAGCTAGCAACTATTGTCTACTGACTTGTCTACTGTCAAAACTGTCTTTGCAGGAGGAAAAAATTTGTTGACTTTCTCTAAAATTGAAAATAGTTTTACGATGTCTGTCCAATTTGCTCAGTGTTCAGCTTTCATTACTGAGGCCTCTCCTCTGTATTTCAGATGACTTTGGTGAACCCAGTGTTTAGAAAATCTTTTATTTTAGTTTAGCATTGTGTCTATGATCAAAAGTGAGGGAATTACAGAAGTTAGAGAGAGTGATAAGACAGGCATAGCACAAAAAGAGCTCTATTATTCCATTTTGATCTGAATATTTAATTGATATATCACTGGATTATGTATTTTGCTCTGCCACTGTCACAGGCACATTTTATGGCCCAACCCTAAGTTTGGAAAAGCAGTGTCATTAAATATAAGAAACAGCTTGTAACATAGCACAAGCAGTAACATCTGTGGCTGAAAAGTAAAGCCTTAAAAAAAAAAAAAAAAAAAAAAAACAGCAGTTCAGCTCTGCAGCAGTGCAACAGTTACAAGCAGAATAATTTTTAATGACATTAAATGTGTAAAGGCCACAATGGTGACGTTCTGTGGTTGCAGTATAACTATGCATGGTGGTTTACAGTAAATAGCACTAGCATATAGCAGTGGTCATGTGTGTAAGGCTGAGCTTTTAAACAATAATAGTTGCCCTAAGGAACAAGTCAATGCACTGTAGTTAGGGAATCATAAATGTGGACATGTGCTGATCCTTGTTTTTCTGTATGTGGTCATAGCAGGGAATCTGTTGTATAGTCCAGGGTTTGCAAGGGTTTCCTAGTTTGCTCACGTAATTTTTGTTCTCACGCTCTTTCGTTTGCGTCTTTGTTCCTCCCCCTTCAGATGTGTGTAAATGACTGTGTTTTGGGCTGTGTGTATGTGTGTGTTTGCCTGTGCTGCTGTGTTGTAGATAAATGAGATAATGTTTCTACTGGCGATGAACACAAGACCTGAATTCCCAAGGTAGCGTTTTAGTTCAGAGCAGCCACAGCAGAATCCTAGACGGTGGAACAGATCTTCTAGATGATCTGTTTTCATGCGTTGTTAGCTTGTTTTCAAAGCACACTCACATTGCAGAACATGTACTCCATCTCTCTCTCTCTTTTTCTCTCTCTCTCTTATTCTCAGATGAAGAGCTGCTGCTACATGTTACTACTCTAAATTTCACATTTATATAACGCCACATCTCTCTTTCAACACACTCAACACCTTTCAATGTGTTCAGATTAGTACATTTTTTAAAGTTTGAAGTAAAAAAAAAAAATCCAGCCGACTGAACACAGATCCAGTGTGTAAGGTTTTTGTGTAACTCACTGTAAACCAATATTACAAAGGAATGTGATATATAGTGGCCAATGATCAGGTTATACTTGCAGTCCTATAAATATTATTCCATTCAGCTGGAAGTGACTTGCCTGCAGGATGGATGCAGTGTCGTATTTTAAGACATGCCACATGAGAGCTGTTCACTGTATGATCGCCAACGTAAAGCTCATATGAAATTGATAAAGGTCATGCATTAATTCAAAACTTGTCAGACTCCCATCATCTACTTGAGAAAGGGGGCAGAGTTATTGCCAAAGTAGGGCTGGCAGTAGCACAAAGGGGCGACTGCAGCTGCCCATGTGATCCTGCATGTCTACATACAGAAGGAGTACTGTATGTGAGATGTGGTCTGGCGGCGTTCAGGGAAATTTGCAGTCTGACCCCTCCCCCACTCCCACCCACGACTCATCTGCCCCATCCAACCTCGGAATTTATATTCTCCCTCCAGCAAAAGGAAGGACCATCTTGGCCTTTCATTTTCCAGTTCAGGGCTTTCCTTTTTTGCAGATAAATGCTCTCCAATCCACCCTGACAGATGTCACATTGCATCACTTCCATTTTGATACATAGCCTCTGATCCTGCCACTTGCAATAAGGAGCCAGCACCAGGGACGCCCCTCCCTAGACAACGCTCTGACATGGGTGATTATTTTAAAGGTGCATCATTGGTGGTGCTGAGTGCTGAAACCCTAGCTGGGCGCTGTGTCCGCGTACACATTCATTGTGTTGCCCACTACAACAATGTGGGTATCGGCTTGTGTCTGGGTCAAGGAACAACAGCAGCACGACGCACCCAGTAGTTGTCACAGGTCACCCTGACACAGTGCAATACCTCTGGCAGCGAATTATGCCGTGCTCAAGCTCCTTATAGCTGCTTCTCACTCAGTCTCTCTGCTGTGACTTCATAGGTCAGAGTTTGAGAAACAATCTGTATAAAGGGAAGCTTTTAGTGCTTCTACTGCCAGCAGAGATGCTCAGAACTGTGGCATTAATCATACAAGGCCAGAGTACATCAGTAAACACAGTGTGTCAGGTCAAGGTAAAGATCAGATCCCACAGCATTTAACAGGACTCAGTAGCATACAGACTATCTATTGAAAAGTCAGCGTTATTCATGGCATGTCTCCCAGCCTTCGTTGCTCGCAGGAGAGACACACTATTGTTCACTGAAGAGTACGCTGAAATATTTCTCTGGCTACACAAAAAACACTGGATCAGCAGCAATTAGTAGAGTAAGAGAGAGATAAAGAGACGAAGGGAGGGAGGGAGGCAGTTGAAAAAGAATGAGGGTGAAAAATGTAGAATCAGCGAGAGAAAAAGAAAATCAGAAAAGAGAGAGATGAAGAGAGAGAGAGACCGAGGGAGAGCGTGAGTTTTTAGCCAGTGCAGTGTGGTGTGTAGGAGGCTGGAGCCTGGAGCCCCTGATGCTTTTAAAGAACCAAAGACTTGCTCATTGTCTTGGGTCTATGCGAGTGTGTGTGTGCGTGCGTGCGTGCGTGTGTGTATGTGTGCATGCGTGTGTGTGTGTGTGTGCGCGTGTGTGTGTAAAACCTCTATTAGTCCTCCCATTGCCCTCGCTTCCAGCCCCTGACCACTCACTTACCCCCCAGTAGCTATGGGATACGTCCCCATATGGGACGAAACTCAGTTATATTAGAGATTATGTGATCAGTCTTGGAAAAAAAATAATGCAATGTGACTGAAGCCAGCAGGGCAAAAATAATATAGACAGCTACTCTACTGTAGTGAAATTCTATAAATGTCTATGTTTGTGTGAAAAATGGCCACGTCTGTAATTGATTTCTTTTCAAATTGGGGTCAAGTTCACCTTTTGTCCCTTTGTTTGTTTCAGAAGACAGGAAGTTGTTTGTGGGGATGCTAAACAAACAACAGACTGAGGAGGATGTTTACCGCCTCTTCGAACCCTACGGAGTCATCGAGGAGTGCACGGTCTTAAGAGGTCCCGACGGAAACAGCAAAGGTAGGGGCCCATCATACAGTTGTCAGCATTATTTAGGTCATGAAAAGTGAACTGACAGCTTTTCTGTTCTGTTTGGAAATACATGTGACATATGCATCAGATGTGGGTCAAACGGCATTCTGACATAATTAGGAAATTTTTCTGCGTCACTCTTAGACACTCCAGGTGACTTTAATACTAGGCCGATAGATTAGATATTATTTCAGTTATTTTCATTATTAGGATCGAAAATATATAGAAGTAAAATGAAATGGATGGCTCTGATTTGACTTTGTCCCCTGGATTATTTGCAGAAAAAAAATATTATCCTTTTGGTGGAAACCCTCAAAATCAAATAGTTTTATAATCCTGTCATGTTTTAACAGGATAATAACGGATTTGATTTCTTTGTTTAAATGGATAGAAGTGGAAGTTGTAAATAGAGGGATAGAAACATAATCTGTGATACAACCCAAAGGTCAGACTCTAAACCAGGACACGACACATAAAGGAAACCGCACATTCTGTAGCAGCCAGCAAAACATAACATTACATGTACAATACATTATTCAGAAAATGCTAGCAATATGAAAATGTGGATTTTAATATCACAAAGTTTTGCTCAGCATGTATTTAAAAACACTTCTTTTCTGTCACTTTGCATGTTTTTTTTTGCAATGTGTTTATCTGAACCCATTTTTTTTTTTTCAGATGTTTGCTCTACTGGCCCTTACTGTAAGTTGGCTACAGTAGCGTTGATATCATGCAGGCTTTTTTTTTAAAGACAGCCAAAACTTTTTGAGACATCAATTCCCTATGACATGCAGCAAAGAGCAAAGGGACTAGTGGTTTTTCATGTCTCTAAAGCCTATTCCCCGGTCAGCGCTTATGGAAATTGTTGTGGAATTATATCTAAGGGGGTTTGAAGCCGGAGCGTTCTGACTCGGCAGCGGTTTGGAGGAGGAGAAGGGAAAGATGGATGTCAAAACAATTCAAGTGTCCCCACTGTGAGGATGGGAGCAGCCAGGGGAAGTTGCATTCCTCTTCGTGGCGCTGAAATATTTGTGCTCCAGACTCGGGGTTGAATCGTTTACAGCGTCAAATTCCAAAAATCATATTCATATTTGTCCCATATTATGTTCCTGAGTAAGCTCGGAATATTTTATTCCAAAACAACCACAGTACTTGTATAACTATGTATCTATTGTGCAAAAATATTCGTACAGAATTGCTTGCAGTAGCATGGCTGAGTTTGACAGCATTTTTTTATTCAGTTATGTTACAGCAAATACAATGTTTTCAATCTCAGATATCCAGTTTGTTAAGTTTATTTCAAGCACAGGGGATGCTTGGCTTGTTTTATACTGTATATTGGAAGTTAAAGGCCTAATTTATAATAACAAATAATATCAAAGTCCTTGTGTTGGTCAGGCCAGTAAGTGTTAGTGATTTGATTTACACTAAGAGGATAAGAATGTAATGAGGCTGTGTCATGCAGGATAAATTATAAATGGAATAAAGTAGGAAATATTAGTTAAGGATTAAAAGAAACTCAAAATGAAATGAAGTGGAAAAGGGGGTGATTATAAGAGGATCCAGGTCCTCTTCCCAGGTTTATTCCACATTTTTCTGTTTGGATGCTTTCAGGTGTCCACTTTGGTTCGTCTTGCATATCCAGATCAATCTCTACACTTCATTAGTACTGTGCCAGAGCTGTGGATAGACCTGGCACCTGCCACTGTCATTCTGCAATAGGGGTAAAAGTTATTTGGGTTATTTGGCCAGTTCTCAGTGTTGGGAAAGAACTTGTGTTAGTGTTTGCACGAGGAGGCACATTACAGTATTAAAATAGTTAAATCCCTGCAAAATAAAATGACACACATTGACATTTTCAGGCTTTAGTTGCAGGTTGGAGTATGTTGATCATTCATGTAGTGAGAGGGAAGCAAAAATAATGACAATCCTTCCACTGTGCTATGGAAATGTTCACAATTATTCCCAACAGAGGGCCAGATCTACTAAAGGCTTGCAAGTAAAATGTGAATAAACTCAATGCAAACGCAAAAAAATGTACAAACTGATTTACTAACAGTGTGCACCAAGGGTTGCATCTTTTTCAAAGGTGCAAAGTTGTGTGTCTGCATCCAGTTAGTACATTTGCCACAATGAATATGCAATTTGGGGCGTTTACACGCAATTGTGTATGTGCTGGATGGAGAATATGTAAATATATTAATTTAGCACACGCAAAGTGATTTATCAAACCTGAAAGCAATTTTACTGATAGAAACTGTGTCTATATTCAACACGTCTCAAAGGGAGGAGCAAACAGTTTGTATGCAAAATTGCACATACATGGCTGCCGTTATTGTTGTATTATTATTGTATGAAACAAGACACAGAGAACGCATTTTTCACGCATTTCAATGTACCCCCCTCACACACGCACACACACACACACACTAGGGCTGTAACGATACACTAATCTCACAATATGATACATGATATTCAGCTCACGATGCGATATATATCACGATATTTGACCAACGATACGATTGGATACGGCTCAGTACGATTCAATACACTTACATAATTTTCTGACAGATTTAAAAGGAACAGAGTGATTTTGGTGACATCTTGTGAGTGTTCCATTGACTTGGATTGAATTAATTGAACTGAAAACTGAACGCATCAATCAGTTAAACAATATATGGCTCTGACTGGACAGAGAGTCTACAGCTGCAAATGCTGGACAAAATTAATCAAAGATGTGATAAGAAAATGATTTTGATTTATTGAAACAAACTGTGGCTTACAAGCCTTTGAAAAGAGCAGCATCACAAGTGAACAAACCTGACAGTGTTTCCTGTGGAACTGATCTGTTGGTGTGGCTGTGGAAACCTGGGCGTATGTGTGTATGTTGGGGGGGCGTGCGTGGTTTGGTCGGTCAGGAGGCGGGCAGGGCTCAATCGGTTTCCTCCTTATAATACTATGAGGTACGGGGCATAGACATATATACGGTACGGGGCACTGCGGACCGTGCCGCCTGTGGAAGTGAAAGTGAAGCCTAACGCTCATTTATGCACTAATGCGATGGTGAGGATTTTTTTGTATGAAATGTATGGTTTAGCGGCAACAATTTTGCCGTGGCGCTGCGTCACTTTCCTTCTTTTTAAAGCCGAAGTGCTCCTCACACATCTGCCTTTAAGTATGAAGGTGCTGGATTTATATTCACCTCCTTTCTCCTGAATCTCTGAGCTCTGACTGCGTAAACAGGAAGAGACAGATGTTGGCGTCTGTGTAAAGAGAGTATCTAGACGGTAGACCTGTAGAACTGCTCTACAGCGACACTAGCGGCTGGATGACCTAATCGCTCTTCCTGCAAAGTGAACAGGGGAAATGGGCGGCGAGCAGAGTATTAGACAGAACAGGGGGATTTGAATGGGGCTTCATGTATCGATACTCGCGGATGAAAAATCGATACTTTCTGGGCAAACAAAATATCGATATATATCGCAAAATCAATAAAATCGCCCCGCCTTAACACACACACACACACACACACACTTTACAGGACTTTTTTTCCACTCCTGATGATTGTGATTAAAAATACGCACCGACATTAGGCTACAGTGTGACAAAATTATGTGCGACTGACAGTCATTCAATCCAATTACCCCACCCACCTTTAAAATGAAAACTAAATGAATGAATGAGTCATGAAATACCTTCTATGACAAAACTCCTCTGACGTTACATTTCCATGCATCTGGATCATTCAGTGCAGTTCCCATTAGTGCTGACGGGTCCCAGAGCAGTTTAGCACACACACACAAAATCCTCATTTAAATAGGGCGGGCTCCAAGACTTTACACCTGTTGTAATTTCACAAGCAATCTTTATAATTCACCTGTAAACAGCGGTTCAACCCCACACGCAAAATTCTAGATTGCACATGCAACTTAGTACAAGCAAATTGGGATCTTAGTAGATCCGGCCTAAAGTTCTTCCAGCAAACTGGACTATACTCTGGTCGTTTGGGCTTTCTCTACCATCTTCAGCTCACTTGCAAAAGCAGCACAATGTTGATACACTCATTTGACTTTGTTTTGCTCTGTGATTCAGTGCTGGTGAAAAGTTATTGGTGTGTTTTAAGAGTTTACAGCTTTGTACACTCCAAATGTATTCAGCTTTGAGTCAGTTTGTAGAATATTTTATTTGAAGTTACAGTATAATACTACCCAATTTCCAATAATGAAAAGAGGTCATTCTTTAATAAGTGAATTATTAATGTCTAACAGCTCTGTTTATAACCCAGAAAAGTCTCCAAATTGATTTTGATTTCTCTTCAGGATATTCCTCACAGACATTTGAGCTAACAGTGTCAGTGCTGTTTCTGGCTTTTGTACAAAGTTCTTCATTTTCACAAATATTGATTAGAGTTTGGTGCTGTAGGAGCAGTATGGAGTGTTAATTCTTCAGAGCATGTTATAAGATTAGCCAGTTTAGCTAGCATTTAATATGCACAGACAGGCATGTGGTGCTAAATAGCATGCTTTTCTGCTTCATCAGTGCAGTGTTTAGCCTGCAGCTCCTGCCTGCTTGTCTGCCTGCCTAATACCCAGACCGGGGCGGCCTGCTGAGCAGTGGGAGTGTCTCACTACACAGCGATTTTTGTCAGTGTCAAATATTATTCCTTATCCTTTATTAATGTCTGTAGGTTTTCATACTTAGTATTATGTCAAATACACAAAAGCTGCAATTGTGTGTATGTTTGGCTTTTTTTTAAATTATTCATTTACTCGTGTTCTTTTTCCAGGTTGCGCCTTTGTCAAGTTCTCCACACACACTGAGGCTCAGTCTGCAATCAGTGCTCTCCACGGCAGCCAAACCATGCCAGTGAGTACACCTTCCTCCCTAAAATCTCACATGCACTGCACTGAGCAAATGTCTCATCCCTCCATTAAGTTTATTACTTTAGCAAAGTTATAATAACCATTCATATGCAACTGTCAGTCACTGGATTAAGATAAAACCAGGATATATGGGAAATATGTGCAGCTTTAAAAACATACTAAATGTGTATAATGCTTAGTGTAACTTCAGACAATATGAGATTTACTGCACTAATCATCAAGTTTTACACCAAGTTTCATTCCACACAAGCCAGAAGGGCAATTTTTTTTTTTTTTGTCATGGGAACAGAGGACACACTAAATACTGATTTTAGGCATGGTAAGTCAATTTTGTGTGTTTTTAATATTGTGATGTAATTTCAGAAGAAAATACATTTAGAAATACATGTGTTAGCCTTGTAGCATAATTGCCTGACTCATACACAAATGGACAAAAGTATTAGGACATGTAGAATTCAGGTGTTTCTTTTCTAACAGGGGTCTGAGTTACAAAACAATAATGACAAATGTCATAATATAGTTTCATATTGTGATGAATATCATTGCATTTGTTAGTTTGGTTTAAATTGCTATCTTTGCTTCCAAAATGCCTCAGAGATGTTTTTTACTTAATTTCTTTCAATATTGATTTTGTTTTGTTTTTTTTATCCACGACTATGATTTTAAATGTTCTATCTCTAAATTTGTAGAATATTTTTTGTACTCTGACTGTAAATAATAATTTTCTTCCAAAACTAAACACCTACTGTCTTCACATCTCACTCGGGAAGAAAAATCTTCCATTAAACTTTAAGGAAATATTGATATTTATAAACTATATGGACAAAATATTGGAACACATCATATCTACAGCTGTAAGATGTCCTGTTCATGCAGATTTTAGATATAAACATCAATATTAATAATCAATATGATATTTATCCCAATATAAAACTACATGATGACCTTTGTCATTCTTATTTTGTATCCCAGACCCCTGTTAGAAAAGAAACACCTGAATTCAACGTGTCCCAATACTTTACTCCATTTGTGTATGAGTTAGCCAATTATGCTATGAGGCTAACGATGTGTGTGTTCATTTTAATCCTGCAAAAACAACAAAGTTAAAGAGGGCCTAAGACTGTGCTGTACAACAGAGTAATAAATACACGTACATCCCATCACTACTGTGGAGTAGACAGCAACATGTAACAGTGTTACATCATTGAATTAAATTTAAAAATACTTGTCATTTTGATACATAGATAGACATATTTTTTATTTCGAACATGTTCAACATTCACAGTACTTACATAGCACTTTTACATCTTCTTTTCGTGCCATATTTGAAAAGGAGTAGGCAGAAGTACAAACTTAATCTCTAACAGCTGCTGTGAACACATTTCTGATTAAATTACAGTTAATAAAAATGTGGATGAATGGATTCTTTTCAATAAATCAGCACAAGAGCATCTTCTACTGCTCTTCTCCTTGTCGTTCTGACATCAGAAAAATACTTTAACATTACTGTACAGCGTAGGGTTGCATTTATGTTTTAGGATTTGCCAGTTTTATCATCTGCTACCACAATCATGTAGTAAATTACATGTTTGATAAATTATTTACAGTGTTGGAAGTATTTTTTTAACGTTTACGACAAAGTAATATCAAGTCAATAATTTGACAATAGGCAGCTGTAAGTGGCAGATGATCAGGCAGAATGTGTCTGGACAGTGTGACATTTTTTAAACATATTCATTTATGTGGTTTTAGTTTAGGCTATTCCCCTTTGGGATTTTTTTTCCCACCTTTTCACAATTTAGTTTTTATTTTTTCTGTCCTCTTATGCTCGATGGAGCTGATAAGATGTATAGTGATGCACAATAAGAAAAAGTTAACATCATGTGTGTCTACAAATTTAATACAGAAAAATGTATGTAAATTGAGAACACACAAAAAGCCAATTAACACAAATTAACAACATTTGACATTTCTAAAGCTGTGTCTAATTTAAAAAGACAGTTACATTACGAATTGTATTTTTTACAACTTAGCTAGCATTTTATTACAGTACATTTCAAAAGTCATCTTTCTAACTCTGGGTGCTATGTACCATCCATCACCAACATGGCAGGAATGGACACAGGTCCATAGATTATGATTCAGTACCTGTCTGGACAAAAAGTTGTAAAATCTGTTTTCAACTTAAACACATCTTCAACATTTTAATCATTTGACAGAAAGTGCCACATAAATGTCAAGGATTAAACACAAAAAACTAAAAAAAAAAACAAAACAAAAAAAAAAAAAACCCAGAAATACTCCTTTGTCTCTTTAATTTACATAGTACGTTTAAAAAAATAAAAAAATCCAGATCTGATTTCCAGATAAAATACTTAAGAATGATAATTGAATTTTGGGTGAGTCATCAATCAGTAGTTCTGCTTGCATAATCACTGAATATAACTCCTGTGTGAGATTACATTTGCTTGTTATGTAAGCGCACCGTGTCCTCTGAATTCCCTCTGTATTGGATTTACTATGAGCACACAAGCTTTACTGCTCATTTGTATGTGTCTCATGTTTAGGCATGGTCCCTGTATACCTGATGGTGTCAAAATAAAACCCACTTACTCCGCACTCCAAACCTGAATAGAGTCATTCTGTGTGACATCCGGCAGGCAGACAGAGAGTCACGTTCCATATTATACAGTGGCCTGAAGTACACTCAGCTTTTATCCTCATTTTTGTTTCAGCAACTCTTGCCTCATAGAAGCAGGGACCCTGAACTCTCTGCCACCCTATCTCACAGGTGTTGTGTTTCACTGTATGATTTCATTATTAATGGTTACCAATGTGTGGCTCAGGAGAGAAAAGCGGACGGAAAGCACTAGAAGCCAGCTGTGCCATTTTGGTGCAACCTCTGTGTCAATCTAAGTGCAAATGACTGCGGGTCGTGAGGATGTCCATTCTCCATAGATACCCTCCGTCTCCATCCCCCTATCTGTGCTAGCTCTCTTCCCTCACTCGTCTCTCTTTGGCAGCCTCTCGGGATATTAGGCAATAGACTTGTTTACTCCACCTTTCACCACATTGGCTCCTGAATTATTCATCTATTTATAAGCAGGGGGCCGGAGCAAGGGGATGAAGGAAGGAAGAGTGGAAGAGACAGAGAGAGCGAGAGGCAGAGGGAGAATGAGTGAATGGACAGGATTTATACCTCCTGCTCTGCTAAATTGATTATAGAAATCTGATCAGCATCTCATATCCTGTGGCTGGCGGAGGAGAGGGCACAGTGCGTCTGCCTCGCTGAGATTAGGGGACCACCAGTAGACCATTACACCTCAGCAGGACAGCGCTATTCAGAGCGTGTCCATCAATGCAGCAAAGATCCGGGGGGGAAAAAGCCTCGGACCATACATCCTGTTGATTGTAGATGAGCTACAGCTGCGGCACAAACTCATACAGAGGGACAAAAAGTGATGCATTGATGTGATTCAATGAATAAATGTTCCCAAAATGAATGCATAAATAAAGAAAGAGAAAATAAAAGAGAAAAAGGAGAAACACTGAAAATAATACTGAACTTGTAAAAGGCATCTATTGCCTCCAGCTGGAAACTGTTAAAAGCAATTGCTTCACTCCTGCTTCTCTAGAAATTACAAGAAATATCACAATAAAATACATCTAACCAAGCCGACATATTGTACTTATACAGCTGTGTGCAGGTATACCTGTCTGCAGCTGATGAACACGGTCACATGGATGACTATAAATTAACTCCATTACCCTCAAAAGCTACACAACTTCACCAAATACTCTCACACCCTGAGTGATAGATCTACTGCCAATCCCCAACAGCAAAAGGTTTCTTAGAGTTTATGACTGTGCACACACAGGCACACATGAAAAGCATGTGTGTGCATACATAAACATCTAAAAACAGAAACACTTTGCATATAGAATGATTGCATGGGCACACACAAACACGCACACACATATGCCCGTTCTATAACGCTCCTCTCTCTGTTTCACTGTCACATGCTTGTACAGCCACAGGCTAGGGTCAAAGGCTCCCTGACTGATCTTATTTTCCAGCTCGGAGGACTTGAGCTGAATACATTTGTGTTATTCATGTGAAGCGGCATTGGGCATTTTGTATGTATCGTAGGTGTGAGTTCTGAAGGAGAGAGGAGAGCTGCATGAGGTGTGTGCATCTGTGTGCACTTAAGGATAGGTGTTCACACATATAAATGACTGCAATGCCTAGATATACAGTAATAGATTACATATGTATGACTATGTTTCTGCCCAGGGCATTTATGTAGAATCATTGAATGGTTGTGAACTGAAACTGTCATCTTTGTGAGAAACATGTATTTCTACATCACAGTGGCATTTTTCAATGCTACACTGCAAAAAGGGGTGTCTAAAAACAAGATAAAAACACTAAACGTGAGGAAAAAGGCACTCAAAACAACTGAAATATCTGTCCATGCAGCAACATCATTTCACTTGACAAGATATCTTGAATTTAGTTTGTTAAATCTAGAAATAAGCATGTCTACAGATGTATGAACACTTAAAATAAGAAATTAACTCTTAAAACAAGATAAATTATCTGACACTTCTAAATCTAAGGTTTTTTTTTAATCTTGGTAAGAACCAAATAATTTGCAGTGCATGAGTGCAATGTTAATTTTGTTTTCTTTAGGCAATGGCAGTTGATTGGAGTTAGCAGAGTTCACAGATAAAGTACACAAAAAAGATTAAAAAGTGAGTCACAATGAATTTAAATCCAACATCCATAGCCCTAATCATACTGGTACTGACTAAATTCTAAAAATGACTGGATGTGGATGCAATCTCCAGTCTCAGGTGCTAAAGTCGTGGATTTTGTTTTTCCATCATCCACCCCAGCTGCCTCCTGCCTATTGATGAAAGACCAAAAAAATATTTTAACAGGTTCAAAAACTACTCAGGTCTAAATGTCAATATGAAATACATGTTTTATTCAAAAACATTGACAGTATGTGTATTTGTGTGTTTACAGAAATATACAGTGCCACATTTTTCTGCCAGTTGGGTCTTTATAGTCACATATAAAACCTTTGGTTGATCTCTGAAATATACTTACCGTCCTAAGTCAAGCTTGCAGCTCGTCTGCTTCTCCCCATGCACGCCACATCCATCCCTCTGCCTCCAACACACACACATACACACTGCCACAGTTCAGGATACGAGTGGCTCAATTAAACATTTAAACGATAGAGCTGTAAAGCAAATTGCTGGGATCCAGCAGGGGCCGTGTATGAAGTAAGTCCCGGAACAGAATTACACCGAGACGAGGTGTGCGAGTGTGTGTGTGTGTGTGGGGTGCGGGTCAGGTCCATAGAGTGGCGCTGATTTTCTCACTCCGTATCCACGTCAGCTTATTCCGGGTTTGAGGCTGTTTCAGCTGACACAGGGGCTGAGATAGAACGACTGGAGCAGGATGATGGAAGGATAAGAGCAGAACAAAGGAAAGCAAATGAGGTAAAGTTTGCATAGAAGAGAGAGCTGGATGATTGATTCCCCGGCTGCAGGAAACTCTCTGTTACTTCAGACAGAGGACATGCACACACACACACATACACACGCACACACACACACACACACACACACACACATCCATGCACTATGTATTGTGCGTGTGCCTGAATTTGATACTAAACAAAACACACACAAGTTTCAATACACTGATCAATATGCCATTACCTTTAATAATGATGAAAGGAAAGGGAAAAATGAAAAAAAGCCCCTGGACTCCTTTACTGAGCCCCTGAAGTGCAAAAACAAAATTTTAACTAATGACTACAAGATATTAGATCCATCTCGAACACAAAGATAATATGTCGTCTTTTAGGACTGTGGGGGCTCTGTAAAAGATTACTTTAAGCCAGACAACAGTAATAATCTGATTGTGTATTCAGTGCGAGGCAATTTTAATGTCACTATTTTACAAAGATGAAAGATTTTGCGTTGCTACTCATTAAACATTTTGCCCTGGTACATTTTACTCAAACTACTTACATTGTGATTATTATAGTAGATTACAGTCATATATTATTTTTCCAGCCAAGCTTAAATAGAGCCTTTATTTATGAATTTGTGTTGCTTGTTTGTGATCGCCAAAAGGTGATAATAACTTATTAGTATAATAAGCATGGAATATCATCATGTAAAGCACTTAGTGTCTGTGCCATGAGAGCAGTGGTAGAAGTATTCAGATCTTTTACTTGAGTAAACTCACCACACTGTGAAAACAAACAAACTCTGCTACAGTTAAAAGTTCTGCGTGCAAAACCTTGAGTTAAAGAATGACTGCATTACCAGAAGAAAATGCAGTAAAAGTAGTCAATGTGCAGTAAAATGGTCCCTGTCAGTGTTTTACTATTATGTTTTTACATCCATTTTACAGCTGCATTAATGTGTGTGTTGCATTTTACTACTGTAGGTGTTTAAGGTTGAGTTCATTTTAACTACTTTATATACTGTTGGTAGTTTAATCTACAGCAATACATTACACTCTATAAGATCATCGTATGTTTGTAACATTGCTGTCTTGTGAGAACCAAGTCTTTAAAAAAAGTCAACTTTTCATGAGTTCAGAAAAACAGGCCTGTTTTCAATTTTGAGATGATGCATTTTCTAGTGAATCCAAGTGGGTTTTTAAAGAGTTTATTCAGCTTGAGAAGTATAAGAATTAATAAATAAAAGAACACATCACCAAACATTAAAAAATCAGCAAATTCAGGGATATTTTTTTTTTGTTAGTTTTCACCAGATGGGGACTGTATGGAGATTTTTAACCATTAAGTTGTTACTAAAGCTGTCAGACAGACGCAGTAAAGTGCAGTTGATATATAGCCTTGATTATAATGCAAGTCTGAGATTTGTAATTAACTGCACTACTCGAGTAAATGTACTTGGTTACATTGCAACCGATCATAATTCCAATAAGGTGAATGTCACAGAGTAAAATTTGACGTCTGTAAAGTATGTGATCTTCTCTACAGCCTCTGACCATGGCAAACATTGTCCAGATGAGCCGCAGACGCTGTGCACATGACTGCTGATTGAACGATTCTTGTCAAGTGCATTTTTAATCTGAAGTCAAAAGTTGTTGATTATAAAGCCGTGTTAAAATCTATGAGGGATGTGGATTGATTGATGATGTGATATGTTGTTGAAAAACAGGCAGTTTCAGTGGCATTAGATCAAACCGAAGAATTTTTTTTTTTTTTTTTTCAGTCACTGCTCTCTTCTTCATCACAGCCATTACATTAGTGACACCAGCAGTGGTGAATAAATAATGCCTGCTGTTCGGATGTTTAAAATCACGTTCATCAGAAAGACAGAATATCAATGGTGATCATCTAAATCCCTCATGGCGTGCGTGTATTTCTTCATTTTCGACACATTATCAGTCTTCCCTCTAGCTTTTTTTTTTTTTCTTCCCTGAACCAATGCAAGAAGATAGATTCTTAAAGAAATAATGTAGCTGGTTCCACAGTTTTATTCCTATTTTTCCACATGAAAAAGTGCAGCTTGGACAGACACCAAGCCTTGCACTGAGAAGAAACTGCAAAGAGGTAGACTTTCCTTGTGGTTCTGAATCTCTGTAGTACCTTTTTTTTTTTTTTTTTCATTTTTTCATCCTCCGTGTTTAACTCCCCTTCCTTCAGTGGCTCTGTAGGCAGCTGGGAGCCGCCCAGCAGGGGGATTCTGCTCACACTTGGCAGCTTAAAAATTTAATGAGACTTTTACTTCACACATCATCCTCCTCTCTTTACAGCAGTGGAGATTCTGCTCGCTGATGTCCTGACACGCCTTAGTGCAAAAAAGCCGGATGATAAACAAATGTGGCAATGAATGCTTAGCCAACAGGCCATAGGATTCAGGTGTCCTACAGAGAACTAGTGGGGAATGAACTCTGTGCATAATACCCTTGAAAAAAGTTTTGCAGAGTGAAACATGCAATAAAAGAGACTAGTCCAAGTCTGTTTACAGGTCCAGACAGGTTATTTCATGATAAATTATACTCCAGCCTAGTTCAGGTGGAAATAAAGACTGACTATATTTGTTTACCTAAACATTTTCACAATCCTAGGGAGGTAAAATATGCAATGTCTAATAGGGACTGTCGTTTACATTCTGGTCCTGCCCTGTCCTGGACTAGACTCTGCCAAAGTGAAACCCTATAATAAAGTTCATGATGCATATAGTAAAATGCTGGACAGATGCAACAAAGACTAAAGCTTTGACTATTTAACCCTGGAGGTGCTGAGCTTAGTTTAGTTTAGTTTATTTTGAATATGCAACAAAACACAATAATCCTACTTAGTCCTTTTAAATGAAACAGATAAGAAAATAAAACAAACAAGAAACAAAACATATACATGAAAACAAAATATGACTTAATTTGCATATTCAAAAAGGAGTGGGTGGAAGTAGAATTTATTTAATCCCACCCCTTCTCCACAAAACAGTCTATCATTTAGCTTCCTATCAACATATTAGCTTAATAGTACTATACAGTAATCAGGAGCTGTTTTACAGAAATGCACATTGAAATTGTTGCATATCTAATTAAAGATGCATAAGCCAAAATCAGGGAGAAGATGCAGCTCTCTCCTCTCAGTCCAAAACAAAAGACCAAATGTAGACACAAATGGCCTCACAGTGTTTTGTGCCGTTATAGAGTAGAATCACATCCAGGTTGCATAATTATAGTTACCACGTGTTTAGTCCTATCTATCTTAAAACACTGGTGATTAGTCAAAATCTGTGTCATGGGGTATATTTGCTACAGCCTAAATACACAGATGAGGCATAGATATGAAAGTCCTGTTCCCTCTCAGACCACTTAAATTACAATATGATGAAAGATAATTATGCAAGGTAATCAGTGATGCTAAAAAACAATCTGGAACAGCAGCTTTAAGATGCTTTGTTTTGTCTCTTTGGGACAAAAACGGTTGAATTATAAACTTATGACTAAGGCTGTCATTGAATGTAGAGATTAGATTATTATGCTTAAAAATAATAAGAATTTTCTCATCTTGTGAAATCAGAGACAGTCAAATCCAACATATGCAGAGCTCTTTGGTATGTCCCTTTTATAAATGGTGGTGTTTTGTCTTTTGGCTCATCCACTTCATTGAATAGTCATACATTGCTCTCAATTACCAGGAGGAATGTGTTCCTGCTGTCACCGGACAGTAAGAAGCACAAACAATTAGTCACTCAGCTGGCCGGACTACAGATGTCAGCCAGCTTGACAGTCTGACAATTAGTCTGTCAGCCATTTAGACAACCTTTTAGCCATCTAGCATGCTAGTAAGTCAGTCAGTCAGTCAGTCAACCACCATTTAGTCAGGCAAGTAACCAACTGGCCACTCATCTGAATGCTCTTGTGATTCAACCACGAAGCAAGCAAGGTAGAAAGGGCTTAAGGGGGATATTGGGAAAAAGTTGGAAGAAAATAGGAAAGGATAAAATCCATATGTTACAGTTGAAAGGTCCAGTGACTGTCTCTAAACATCTCTGGCAATCTCTAGATGTGTTCATTAGCAGAACCCCAACACTATGCATAGAAAGGGAAAGCCGTTCTGTAAACTGCAACGCCTTTCTTGAGCTAAAATTACAGTTATTATTTCCAACTGTTCACCTTAAGAGAGCAGCTGAGCTCCTGCCAGATCATACCCACATCCAACCAAACCGACAAATACCCCTTTAGGCCTTTAACCCCCCTCCCACACACACACGCACACGCACGCACACACACACACACACACGCACACACACACACACACACACACACACAGCCCCCAGCCCTCAGTCGTCAATCCAGGCACTAGTGCTATTGACAATCTTGCATCAATTTCAGGGGGGCTCTTATCAAGAGTGACTCACAACCTTTCTACATTGTCAGATCAGAGTAATATTTCGGCCTTTTATGTGGATCGATTGGCCGGTTTGGGGGCACCAAGGGGAGGAGAGGCGGAGCACACAAAAGGTCAACTGTAGTGCTAAATCATTTGAAGATTCTTAATGAAGGGTGTGTGGCAGACACACCTGCTGGTTCCATTATTGGGCTGCAGAAAGAGATAATAGTGTTGATAAAGGGATGGATAGCCAGAGCCACAGAAAGGAAGAGACACGAACACAGAAAAAGGACAGAATGACAGAAATTGCCCTAAAAAGCAACATTTTCTTTTAAGAACACCTTCACCAAGGTCAATAGATGCTTGTCACTACCACTGCCAATTGTAGCTCTTATTTCAAAGCAGTATACATGACAAATCTTTTAACCTTAACAGTGGAATAAGGGAGCACCAAGGTTACATATATGTACCGATGGGGGAAGGCTGCGGGAAAATATAAAGTATTTATGCCATGCACAGCGAGCCTGCTTTGCCCCGAGTGACTTTGTACATATGTTAAACACTGATTGAAGGAGCTGAGGGTTCCTGCCTGCACATCTGCCTGCAGAGCTGTTCAGTCAAAAAAGTAGAATATTTTTGTTCTTTACATATCTCTGCAAGGTTCATGATTCCGTATGCCAGTCACAAAGTAAAGAGGCACGATTCTCAGGTACAAATGTGGAATAATGTTGTGTCTAGAATGCCAGAAACTCTGACACGCAATTAGAGAAGCTCAGTGTGTACTGATGTTAACGCTGGTTGTTGTTACTAATGAGCACAGCATATTAAAAAATCTGAAATAATAAGCAATAACATTCTTTATGCACATGTCTTGGACTTTTTAAGCCCTTTAGTAGCGGCTGTGTTTTAATATGAAGCAAATCAGAACAGTCATACATGCAAATTATTTCCTCAGGGTTTATATGAATTAAGCCTCTCTATCCTGTGATGTCTGACTGTTTGCATTAAAGGTGTTTGCATTAAAGCAAGGTCAAGTGTCTATGTCTTCCTTCTTCTGATTTTTCTCCTTTTTCTCTGTTCCCACTTCCCCCCTCAGGGTGCTTCCTCCAGCTTGGTGGTCAAGTTTGCCGACACAGATAAGGAGCGCACCATTAGACGTATGCAGCAGATGGTTGGGCAGTTTGGCATCTTCAACCCAGCCATCGCCCTTCCCTTCAGCACCTACAGCTCTTACGCACATGCGGTGAGTTGGAAAAGACATATGCTGCACACAGTAGAAGTCAAATGGTCACATATTAAGTTGTTAGAGCATTTATATACAAGGCAGAATTTTGTATCTCTGTTCTCTCAAACTAGAAGTGTTTGGTTATGGGCTTTATATTAAAGTCCACATATTCACCATTAATTAGTTGCTTATTAGCATGCAGTACATGTAAGTAGAATGTTGGCTGCTTATTAGTCATTATGAAAAACTCATTCTGCCTTATTATGCTCTCTGTATATAAGGTAGTTGTGGTACATGAAGTAGAATACAGTATGAGCGTCTCATCAGGCCTATGCTCTACAAAACTGTTCATGGCCTTTATTGTGATCATTTCACATTGTAAATCCTTGTCCTGGGAGACATTATTGCAGTATAATTTTAAATGTGATTATAATTGTGATACTTATCAAGGTGGTCTCATATATATATATGTTACATTATCAAATAAACCAAATTGTTTCAGTATTTTGTCATAATTGTGTCAAATTCTGATTTGACACATTCTGTAAAATCAGTTTTCCTTAGGAACACAAATCAATGTTTGGCTCAGGAAAATTCATAACGTAATAAAATTTTTACCCATGTAACCCAACTTTATGATGATAAACAGTCACTACTAGTATATTATTTAAAAGTGAATAAAGTGTCACCTATACTTCAAACTCAGCTTCTTATGTATGTGATTCTCATATATTTTATCCAAATAAATATCCTGGGAAGTTAGTCATGATGCTGTTCATTTAAAATTTGTGATCAAGCTTTAGTACAGTGTGATAAATGTGCTAAAGGCAAACATCCAAACTGAACAGCAGTTTTTTACAAACAAAAGCTACAGAATCAGATAAACAGTTGTTTTGTGGTGCAACTGTAGCAATGCCAAAGTTGCCACTTGTGTTTGACTTTAATCCCTGCTCAGCTAATCAGCGTATTGACAAGGTATGACCACTGTGTGCCCTTTCTTCTCCGTTTTGATTTTTCTTTGACATAATTGTAGGTGAAAATTAGCTTGTTGAACTGTGATCACAGTCATCAGCAGCACTCCTTCCTTCCCTTCTACTTAAGCAGTGCTGCCATGCCGTTATATCCAGGCTTTCGCTACGCTCAGCACGTAGACACATACACATTGAGTTAGCTGGTTCCTCTCAACCCCATCATCAGCTTTTGCCTGCACTCCCACATACACACATATACACACACACCGTACAGGCCCCTCACCCTCCCACCCCCAGGCCATGGCACCGTACACACAGCAGACCCCCGGCTCTTTGATGAGTTCAGACAGCCTATGCAGCCCGTCTCACCATGCACCCCCTCTACCCTCTATTACGCTGCTCCTCCACCCCCTCCTCCCTCCCACTGTCCCTCCCTCTGGGCCCAGAAGATGCTTCAGGGTCCACAGTTGATTCAGAATATTCCACGGCCAACTTATCTGACACAAACTTTCCTCTTCCCTGCTGAGGCAGAGCACACGTGTACACACAGACACGGGCGCATACATACGCAAAACCTGCTTGAAGAGCATCAAAATTAATTTGAGAAAAGCTTTCCATCCAATCCTCAGATAAAACCTGGGCATCTGTCACCACACACTGCATAAATACACACAAACATCTGCACAATATTTATTTACAGAGGAGGAGGGACACAAATTCATTTCTTCTCAACTTATTTGGATGTAAAAGTTATATATTTCTGCTCTTTCTAAATGCCAGAATTAATTGTTGACGTTAACCAGGTCTTGGGGGCTTATCCATTTCCCTCATTTTCATATCACAGCCATGGGACCCAGTGTGAAATGTGCAAATTGACCATCCCAGAGTAATTGCGAGGCCATCTCTTGTGCTCTCTCCAGTAAAACTCCCACCTTCATTACCATTCATGAAATGCAGCTCTTTCCCAGGAAATGTGGAGAAATGCAAATGTTTAAGGGGTGGTGGAGGCAGTGGCGGTCTGCCGGGAGACCATTGTACCCTGCTCAGGTTGGCCATGACTCTTATTTACGGTGGCAGAGACCCGTGTCGACTCATACAGGCGCACACAAGAATGTACACACTCACGCTCTGTGCAGCAAATTCTCTTTCTCTCCCCCTCTCTCTCTTCTCCCTTCTCTCTTGCATTCACACATATAATATGACAAAGAGCAGGATGATGCTAGGAAATTGAGTTCCAAGTGAAAGTAACAAGGGCATGGGGGATACTTCAGCATTAGAGAGAATCAATTACCATTAAATCTAAGGGAGAAATTGCATGTATGTGGTTCCTCGACACAAAGATTATGCAGCATGAATGATGTTAGTGAAGGTGAATTTCTCCTTGTATTAGTATTATGAATCACAGACACTGTGGATGCCATGTACCTGCATATAATGAATTCAACAACATAAACCAACTCGGTGGAGAAACTCAAGAGGCAAGGCAACCTTGGAGATAAACTCACCCCAAGTTGGATAAAGTAATGAGTGCACAAGAGGCATTAATGGATTATCAGCGAGGATCTTGTTCTCATATCTTAAGCTAAAGAGTTTTTTAATGAATCTAAATACTGTTTCGGACTGCTAGGTGCGTAATAATGTGGAATAAAGGGAAGTATTAGTTATCTTAAATGTGGGTGTCCAGCTTGTGCTCTGTTTATGATTACATTACAGTCACTGGTGCTGGCTGCATGCACATGGTGTGCAGCCTCCATTCCCCTGTAGCCAACCAATGTGCTGAAGTGATACGATGAATGTTTCTTTACGGCAAGATAAACTACACATATTCCCCCAAGACGAAAAACCTGCAGTGACAGAAAAAGGACTTTATCTCCAAAGACACACTACATGTTCGCCTACTCTCTACATACACTGGCCAAGAGAAGAGGAGGTGGCACAGTATAGAATACAGACGTGGGGAGAGATGGTATATATAGCTATAACCAGGGAGTACAGTAAATGGTAAATTCAAAGAGCTACCTCTCCACTACAGCAGTGGATAGGATTATAGAGTTGAGCTGACAGCCAGTAAATTGGATTTTAGTCAAACCAGGAGAAGGAGGGGGCTCTGAACACAAATTGGAGGGGTACAACACTGACAACATATGCCAAAAATGAGAAATGTGCCATTTTCACGACAGACACAGACACTGGTGTGCTCTGACAGGAGACATCCTATTTGCAAAAAGGTGATTTCATAAAATACAAGCAGAAGGGGAAGCGACAAACCGAGTTTCCATGTTTTGTTCCAATGTTAGTGAGTGATAATAGTTCCCCATGAATCTCCGAACGCATGTAATAAAACCAGCTTTTATTACCTTTTGTTTTCCCCTTCAAGAAACAAACAGCATATTTGTACACAATTAGATTTGATTGAGTCACTTTTCTTCCTTTAGCTGCTAAAGCCTCCTTCCGAAGACAGCCATTTTAGTTTATTTTCTTGGTCTCTTTCAGGCGGAGGACTACATGCTGTGTCAGAGGACAAGAGAGAAGTTTTAGATTTAAAGGCACCTCTAGCTTCATGCCTCTCTTGCCTCCCTAAAAGATGCATTAGACTGAGAGTGAGGTAGATAAATGGGAGGAGAGAAAATGGTTTAACTCGGTGCTAATAGTGACAGTGTGTGGGTGGATGAGAGGGAGGATGATGACTGTAAACTCACATTAGGAAACATCTCCCCCTGTTGGAGGGATTCACTTTGGAACAGAGCCGTTTGCAACACAGCACATGAGAAATGATGGTAAAAGATTACTGCATCATTTGGCGGCACTGTAAACTGCTCAGACACGTACACACACACACAAGCATCTGTGACCTGGTTTGTGTGAAGCGACTCTTGATAGTTCCTGCAAGGGTCTACACATGCACACATATAAAGAAGTGCATCAGGGATGGCAAAAACTATTAAAATCTTTCTGAGGAAATATAGTCTGCTAGCACGGAGGTAACAAATGAGGCCCTTGAGCTTCAGTGTTCTGTCTTCAGTCTTGTAATCCACCTCATTGACCCACTGTCTCGCTCTCCCTCTTATTTTTTCAACCTCTTTTCACCCCCCTCTCTCTTCTCTTTGTGTCTCTTGCTCTCTCCATCCCTGGCTGGTTGGTGCTATAAGGGGTCACATGTGACAGTGCAGCGCTCAGAGTCGGCAAGTCACAGAGCAGCGCTACAGAGATAATTGCCATGTGATAAAGAGGTGATTGCCTGCTGGCACCAGGGGAGAGTAATGCCATCAGGTTGCAATAAAAAAGCAGATGTCTGACACTAAATGAATGCCGCCGAAGCCCGGGCAACTTTCTTTGCACCCTTTCATCTCGCACACTTCGCTTTTGTCCCTCTTGTTTCTATCTGCCTTTTCTTTTCTTCCCCCCCTTCCTTTCTATTCAAGAGGAAGCAGAAAAGGTTGCGTCTGTGATGATGAAGACTCAGTTCTGCTCATTCTCTACAGGAGACATTTTCCATCCACTGGGTAGCACATAAATAAAGAAATGGGAATGGCTTTTGAATGTAATGCCTTTGAAATTATTAAAAGGAAGAAGAAAGCAAAAAGTAAAATAGAAAGACTTTGAATATCTCTGTCAACACAACCACCCTCCTTTCTGCTCTTTATTTTATTTTTTATCAGCGCCAGTTTGTATTAACCACAGCATTCTGACATAATTACATGCTTGAGTTTCCAATTTGCTCCATTTTAATTTGGAACGAAGCATCAATGAATGCCAGAGTTGTTATCCATGACAATCTGACGGATGGCATTAAGCATTGCATTATCTAAGACATGCATTTGGATAGAGTGTCGTATTTTGGAGGCACTAGTATTCACTCGTACTCCATTATTACTCCATCAAGTGCTGCAGCTTGTATAAGGCAAACGAATGGGCTGCAAGCTTATGAAAGTCAGTGCTAAGTCTGTAGTCCACACTGAGAAAAGCCTGAAGAAAGACAAAAACCAGTGACAGTGCATTTATTCTGTAATACCAGCTCAGCCAGACCCTTCATTCTGAAGTCCAACCTTATTCACATCCTAATAGGGGGGCAGTCACAGCGTTGCCAAAGCACAGGAGCCCCAGCTCCTTTAGACCTCTTTGTTTGTTTCTGTGTCTTGCTTTTGTTTAGCTTCTTGTTCCCTTGCTGTCTTTTGCAGCTATGCCCCCTTAAAGGCTCAATTCATCTTATTTGGAAAGGAATGGATGATCCCCATTTGTCACGTTGATAAAATTATGCAAATGACAAAAGGCGTTAATAGATAGCAGTGGCAAGGCATGTGGTTAATGGATGAGATGCCAGTGCTGGGCATTCTACAGCGGGACAGCCACTTTCAGGTTACCTGACAGGGGCACTGAGGGAAAATAATTGGCTTTTCCGTTGCAGTGTCCCCATGCAAATCCAAGCAGAATGCCATTTTATACCTCCACTGTCTCACAATATCGTCATTAGCATTAGTGCCACTGGCAGAGGAATTTGATTTCTGCTTATACGAGTCTCAGGCCACGGCCATCAGCAGCTCCCCTGACACATACAGTAGCAGCTATGCAGTATTAAACAGATGCAGAGACAAGGCCAAGAGGTTGGTCCAGCTGTGTTTGTATTCCTATACCACACAGGTCTGCATGCCTGATGGGCAGCTACATAGCCTACAAAAGATTATTGATTGCCTAGATAAACCCACTGGTTCACAAGCTGCAAAAGCCATTGTACAATGATGGATTTTCTTTTGAATTAGGCATTCAGCATGTGGTTTGCACAGGGAGAATTTAAGCTGAGTGTGGAAACTTAAATAGACTCGATCTCTCTTCATGCATCTGTGTGTGCGCAGTGCAGAGCACTGGTGCATGTGAACATGTCCTATGCATATGAATATATTGTTTTGTTGTTTTTATTTCCTTGTCAGACTGTCCAGAAGGTGAATATCAACTGTGTGACATTGCAATTTTATGACTCATAACTGCATTACTAACATGGCTTGGAATCTGAGTTTCTAGCTACGCCTGCTTTAAAAATATTGTTTTAATGACTCGGCCTGGATTCTGTAACTTCTCCAAACAAGCTAGAGTCCAGTTACTCAGTAAAATATATATTAAAACTTTTCTGTTGCAAAAGGCTGTGGTCACTTAATTAAGTTCTGCCCCTAAACACAACTTATATTTTGAAAAAAAAAAAAAAAAACAAACAAAAAAACGAGGCAGTCCGAGTGGTTTTAGACTGAATTCTAAAAAAAACACAGACATTGTTCAACTCCAGGTGAATGTCAGGCTACTCTGCAGCAATAATTACAAATACGACAGAAAAATTACAGACGGGTCCAGGGGAAAACAGGAGAAAGCAAGTCATCTTTGGCATTTCTATACAGCCCGGCATGGTTTTTTGAAGTCTGACAATTCTAAGGAAAAATTGCAACTCTACTGCAAACTTTGCCTGTTCCCCGAACACAGAGATAATGTGCACATGTCAATGCCTTGATTTGTATGAGCCCAACAGACAGCTATTAAATCGTTTCTGCAGCTGGTGACAGGCCTCCTGCTGGGAGGATAGACAGATTCACTAAACATAGGTTGACAGGCTTCTTTTTTCTTCCCTTTCTTTTATTCCGCTCTACTTTCTCTGTACTTCCCATGCACTATCCATCCATCAACCTCAACATACATCCCTCCCTCTGTTCTACCCTGGCTATGTTTCTCTCTCGCTCTGCTCTCTGGCTTCCCTCTCGTGCCTTTGTCTGACTCTTTCCCAACTTGCTATACTTTTCATTACCATCTGTCCTCCCCTCACCTCACACCTCATCTCCCTCCTGCTCCAACCCTTCCTCTCCTCTTCCCATCTCACCCTGTCCCTCTTCTTTAGCTAATGCAGCAGCAGGCAGCCATCATGGCAGCAAGCCACGGGGGTTACCTCACGCCTAGTGTGGCTTTCCCGGCCACGCAGATCCACCAGATGGGGGCGCTCAACATCAACAGCCTCCCACCCACCCCCATGACCCCGGTGTCGGGTGAGTTTCATCAAACCCTGGGTGAGCACTCAGTTTCATTCCCTTTCCTCTTGTGAGCATGTGTGCATTCATGGTGCGAGAAGAGATCAGTGGTGCTTGTGTTACTGTGTCACTGCACGTGTGTGTATATTTTTGGTAGTGTGTTTGTATGAGGATATTGCTGGGGATCAGCTTGTGTTTTTGATGATGTCTGTATAAATATTTGCGTGTATGTGTGCACAGCATGAGGGAAAAAAAGTAGAGCTGCAACAAGGCCAAAAGACAGTGCCCACACAGTGGTAATCCAAAATTATTCCACTGGAGAAAAAGGAAGACTAAGATGAAAAAATCCGTCCAATGGATTTGCATGTTTATGTTGTTTGTGAATTCAGAAAATTTGAAGAATAGTAGCAACGGAATAAAGAATATCAATAAGTAAGTTTACAGATAAGGCGCTAATTTCCCCGTAGTATTTTGACCTTGTGCTTTGAAGCACTTGAGCATGATCTGCATGCAGTTGGTTTTGTTTTCCATAACAAACACCTCCTATGCAGATACGTTACAGAGGAAAGGGAAGGACTTTGAAATACCTACCCACTGCATAGCATTTGCTTATTCAGCAGTGCTTCATTTTCCTTGAGACAGAGGAAACTTCAAGATTCTCTACTGAACAAAAGCATGAGCTGAAATAAATAATACAGTATCCAAGTCTTTGTTGTGCTCTGCTCACCTACTTTGTCAACACTGCAGTATTGAGTTTTTAAGGTGATGACTTTGGTAACTTTAAACCAATCCGTGTAAGAGAGAACTGCCATCAGAGCAACAAGGCCTATTTTAGTTTTTTCTTTATATCCATCATCAGCTTTGAACACAGACTTACTGCACTATATCGGATTTTTTTGTTTTTCCTCTGTGGTTTCTGTGAGAAGAAAAAATGTTCTCTGAAGTTGAAGTTGTGTTCAGCTTTTCATCCAAAGATGCAAAGAAAGGATGTGTTTCAATACGCCTATTTTACTTAATTCAAAACAGACATAAATTTATACACACTGGACAGGAAGCAGGACATCTGTGGAAATAGAAGCTTTTCATCAAACATATCATATCTGCACCTCAAGCCAAAAGAACACATGTACACAAAGTGAAATGAGCATGGAGTACCAGACGACAGTGTACAGTACATCTGCAATCACTTTCAACGTCGAGCAATATATCTAGAAAGGAGATCCATTTGTCACATATTCATGGTGATGTTTTCAGTGCAAAGTGTGCACTTTTGGGCAGGCATAATCAATCAGAGACAGTGATTAAAAGTAGAGCTCAGTCTTGCTGAGAAGCATCTTATTTTGATGGGTAAAAGCACTGACAGTATGGCAATTCACATCTTTGGGTTCAGCATGCATACCTGTTTTTGCAACACAATAGTGCTGATGAAAGACAGTGCAACTGGATTGCAAAAGGCTGTGTGTGTGTGTGTGTGTGTGTGCGTGCGTGCGTGCGTGCGCGCGCATGCGTGTGTGCGTGCGTGTGTGTGTGTTGCGCTTGTATGAATGTGTGTTTTGGAAGGCGAAGGGATGGTTGGACTCGACTCTTATTGTTTGCACTGTTTGTATGTCTTTTTTTCCATAGCCCACAGAAAAGTGAAATCATTGCTTTTGTTCTGCTTTTGTTGTCATATATTCTGTAAAAAAAACAAATAAAAGTACTCCTATACAGTAACATTACATTTTATTCAGTGATAATGCTTGAAGCAAACAACCAAGGTTAGAAAGAAAAGAAAGTAGTTTGTTTGCATATGTGATACAAACAAAGGAAGATGAGAAAGCATCTGTTAACAGACATCTCTGTGTACGCCACTGTCATGTGATTACCTTTTATTACTGAATCTCGTATATTATTAATCCTTGAACGAAAGCAGTGCTTTCTCGCATTTTCAAGAACCATCATAAATATGAAATGTTTTATTTCCCCCTTTTTTCATTCATTAATTTCAGTGTTGCTGCTAGCAGCTGCAGGAGCTCACTGGTTTACACAGCTATTTTCCCTCTCCTTTTTCACACTTGTGGCTATGACTTATTTAGTGTTCATTGAAGGAATACATAACATTACTGGCAAGGCTGTCTGTATAAGTAGGCCAGCAGACTCTGACACTACTGAGAGACTTAAGTTTGATGTTTGCCATGAATCAGTGAAATAATTCATTGTAATATCAGAATCTGTTTTAGGGTCTGGCAGCAGAGTGCTTCTGTGCTTCAACAGAGCTTTAATTTATGCATTAAGTTGTCTCATCAGCCAAATAATATCAGAAGATAAATCTGTAAATCTTGACATTTGGCAACTCTGTGAAGGTAGAAAGTTTAATGTCCCCTTTCCTTTCAATGTGAGAGCAATAGCCCGTTGATAGCTTCGCTTTCGTCGCTCTGAATTGCACATGCCACTCTCCATTAACATAAAACTCCAATAGTAGTTTAACAGATGAAAACCCCTGCCTGATCTTGAGGTAAAGGAGCAACATTAATCTTTTATTTAAATGATCAGTATAACCTCTGCAGCATAAAAACTCTTGTTTGTGACAGCAAGCTGAAGTACAAAGAGGCTCAGAGGTTAAGGGTGTTACTCTGAAAACAATGAGACATCCATTTGATCAACAGATGCAACGCATTTAAGCTTGATGGTGCATAAGCCGTTTGCCAGATGGTTCAGCTGATTAGAGCATGTATCCTTACAATGATGCATGATGATGCTTTTTGAAAATAATGTTCACCAGGTGCCGCTCTCTGAGCGCTGCAGAAGAAATAAAAGTTAAACAAAACAAGGGAGAGAGTGAGAGAGAGCTGGGTGTAACAGGAAGAGAGAGGCAGCGAGATAAAAAGGGTGAGGAGTGGGTGGGGGATGGGAGGGACATGGAGTGAGATGCAGATCCTGCTGGGTGTATGTGGTGAGGAACACATAGTGTCAAGGATCCTTTGTTAGGATGTGAGAAGTGTGTAATCAAAGTCACTCTAATGTTGTGTTGTGCATGGCGCTGCTCTGCTCTGAGGACGTACATGCACAAGTACATGTTACAGAAAGTCTAGTGCAGATGCTCCACAGTCAGAGACACTCAGACAGCCTGGATCCCACTGGATTCGAGTGTGGTTACATCACTGATGCAGAACACTTCCATGGTGACAAACACCGTGGAGCTAATGAGCTGTTTGACATGGTGATCTTTCTCAATGTGTGCACCTGTCTCCTGTGACATGTTATACAGATGTGCTAAATATAATGACCAGTTCCTAAACAAACAAACAAAGCTACAGACTCTTAAGTCTGTTACAAAATATCTAAGAACATTTACCTTTGGAATGAATGAAGCTTCCAATCCACCAACCAGGTCCTGTCAGATGGACCAGCTGGGGAAATTAAACCTGTGTGTCTTAATTGTATAGTGCGTTCCTTTACCTTCAGTACACACTTCTCTCAAACTGTTCAGATTTGTTGAATTTGCTCTTTTAAGACTAGATCTAGGCTTTTGGCCAGACCTGATCTGCTTGAGCAAAGCTAAGCCTTACAAGCTGCCCACTTGGTCTGCTCTGGGACTGGAAAGCCAGGCTGGTTGGCATGGTCAGTGCATTGTATGTATGAGCCTCAGGGGTGCAGCAGACAGCACTAGAGGCTTAGTAGACTGGAAAGTAGCTGTACTGAGTACTAAAGGTTAATGATTCAGATTTAATATAGTCCTCTTTAACATTAGCTAAGGATGGTTCGCTAAGACTATAAAAATATTTATTTGAAATCAATTGTTTATATGCATTCTACTGTACATCTATTGTATATTTACAGCTGTAGATACAGTTACATGTACAACATTTGGGCTATTTTGAATTGAAAAATGTAGACATAGTCTCTGTGGGATATAGAAAAAAGGGCAATATTTCCAGAAACATTGATGCATAATTACTTTCGATTTCATAAACTGTTACAAAAAAACAGTACACAATTGTAGGGTGCCAGTACCTAGTAAGACCCCCCCCCCCTTGGCAGATATTACAGCATACAAGTGTTTTTTGTAGCCATTTAAAGGTCTTTCAGATCTTGTATTTGGGGTTTTCTCCCATTCTTCATTGCAAACCACCTCTACTTGTACATGTTATGGATCATCTTGTTATTGAATCCATTCTGTTTTAAGATTAAACGTTGGGATGTTAATTTTCAGAATTTGCTGGTATTTAGTGGGATCGATTCTTCCCTCTTTAATGTTTTCTTTGCCACTGGCTCCCATACTTAACAGTTGGCAAGGGGTTCTTTTCATGAAATGCTTGGGGGTTTTTTTCTCAAAACATACCTTTGCAGATTGTGGCCAGAGAGATAGATGAAGATTTCAACTTTATCAGTCCACAGCATTGTTTCCAAGGCATACATTTAATGTTGGATTTTATGATGAGTAGGCAGTAACGTTCCCTCGTACAGACTCCTCCATGAAGGTCTTCTTTGTGCAGGTATTGCTGCACAGTGGAATGATGCACCACCTCTCCTGAGTTTGCTAAATCATCTTGCAGTCTTTTTTTTTTTTTTTTTCCACCAAATGGAGGTTTTGATTTGCCATTCTGACCCTTCTACTGCCATCTCTTAATTATATTTTGCACTGTGGGAACTGCGAGCTGAAAACGTCTCACTATCTTCTTGTTGCCGTCCTCTGCACTGCAGACATTGACAACTTTCATTTTCAGAGTCTCACACAGCTGCTTAGAGGAACCCATGGCTGCTGGGTGTTTGCACAAGGTTTGTAGAGTCAGTGTTTAAAAGCTTTGAAATTTGCACCAGCTGACACTTCCACATGACAATGGTTGACATGTCTAGCAAACTGAGTAAGATCTGACCCTGTAAAAAAATAGAATCTCAGACTTGGGAATGATTTGAGTCCTTAACCACAATGAATAATTTTAATAAATGTGTTTTATTTATGGTGCTAGGGGTAAGTAAATATGCAATAATGTTACTGGTAATATTATTTTTTCCATATCCTATAGAGGCTGTTATTACATGTTTTCTATTAAACATCTATTAAACTATTAATATCTCCAAATTATGCTATTTTTCAAGGGTTGCCCAAATGTTCACATATAATTGTACACAATGGGTGACAGTTCTTTGGTTTCAATAATACATTACGTTTCTTTCATGTCATTTTTTATTTGCTTTAGAAATGCGAATTAGTAAGGAACTGTATTTAAAAGCACATGGGTTTTGTGGGTCTGTCATCTGGCCTTTGAAAATTCTGCCCTTCCCATATTCATATTTATTATTCACTTTCTAAGGACCAGACAGACATCTTCTCTTTGAGTCTAAATGTATCACATTTTAAATCAGTTAGATGAAAGCATCTGTTTTGAGTGCTTATTACTTGCTCCAGTGAAAGACAGTCCTTGTGCTGGTAATGACTGCACTCTCCACTATGGGTATAGCATTCCTCGTTGATTTGAATGTATAATTAGCATAATAAATACTTCTGTAGCTTGTGAAGACTTCTTTCGTGAAGCAATCATCGCAAAGAGCAAATCAACAGTTCTCCTCTTTAAGAAGTAGCCGGCCAGAATACGAATGTAATTTTGCTTCCATAACATAAAAAATATATGACATACATAGATATATACATATATACATACTGTTTAGCCATGCTGACTCCTTTATTGTAGTAATAAAAAGTGTGAAGTGATGGTTAAGAGCTAGCTGTGTAGGATATGTAATATGCTGCCCCATAGCTCAGTATTCAGCCAAGCCAGAGTCAGGGACAACACGTCATTATTACAGGCCAATACATGTAGCACACACTGACAGCCACATGTATATTGGCACTTGCGTGTGTGTGTGTGTGTGTGTGTGTGTGTGTGTGTGTGTGTGTGTGTGTGCATTGTAAACAGGCTATGAATACAATTTTCCACTATGCAAGAACTACATGTCCATTGAGGTATAAAATGAAAACGTCCTGTTATTTTCTAGTTCAGAATAGTAGGAAATACTTCCCCATATCAACTAAGGAGACAATTTCCAGGGTCTGCTCATGTTTGATTAAAAAAAATGCCATAATGCCATTGTGACAGACGATGGTCACGTAAATGGCCTTCACATGTAATCACAGCTTTATTGAGCATGGATATTGTCTCTTCCTTATACAATATAATTCTGTGACCAGTACACGGAGAACCCAGCTACTGTACTTTTTCCCATCAGTTGTGGAATTGCAGTGGGATGGTTTTCTCCATACTTACTGTGTATGAAATGTTTATCCATTCCATCGTGATAACTTGACTGGAATTGGTGGCCCCAAGGGGCAACAACCATGGCTGGAAAGTGAAGCCATTGCCAAAGTATCTTAATGTGTAGTTCCAGATAATGTTTCTTCCCTCTCATTGTGTCAAAATGAAGCAACAGTTCCACAGTCGCACAAGAAGCCTTGTTGTTGCTTTTACTTAGAGGCAAAGACACAGCTGTCACTGTGGTTGTCACCTGTGAAAGCATCAAACATCAAACTTGACCACTGGGACATATATATTAGTCTCATGAAAACAATCAGCTTTGGTAAAAATGTACTGGATATTAATGAGTTTTTAGTCCATAGTTTAATCCATTTGATTAACATGGAGGGATGGGATTTAACTGCTATACCACAGCCAGCCACCAGAGGGAGATTAAGCTGTTTTAGCTTCACTTTTCTTTTTATATACAATCTGTGGTTTATGTGTAAAATGCCACATTTCCTCACAGAGTGGCCTTGTCCTTTATTTGTCTCAGCTGCAGAGGGTGCCAGGCCTTTTTTTGAAGGAGGCTTGTATTAGAGGAAGGTCTGTTTACTAAGAAGAGATGATCTTATGGAGCACAAAAGCTGGTTTTGATCTGCTCATGTGTGTAGTGTTAGAAGTGTTGCACTACACTTTTCTACAAATGCAACACTTCCTTAAACTTTACAAAATAAAAGTCCAGTAGCATTTCAGTGGATGAAAACCATTCACTACTTAATAGAGCATTCAGTGCTTAAACATTGTTTTCCTGTTGCAGTTGTAATTGTCATCTAATGATGGTTTTGCTAAAAAAAAAAAAAAAGCAGTTGCAGTGACTGAAATCTGGCAGTGACACTTCAGATGAGGGATTTAAAACCATAAAGTTTTGAAAATAACCATACTTTATGTTGTGTGTATTGAATTGAACTGAACTAGAAGGGTACATTTTGCTTCACTGGCTCTTTTGACCCTAGTTATCATGATTCTTGATTTTTAGTTGGGTAAAAAAAAAACACCCTTCAGCGGTCAAAATTTAACAGTAGCAGAAAAGGGCTGGTTTTGTATTTTTGGTTAAGTTTTGGGTTTTTTCTGATTTTCCATTTTTACTGTCTAGTTTACAACATTTGTTAGAAAACTGGTCAAAGTCACACTTATAAGTTGTATTACTTTAAGCCACTTAGTAATATAGGAACCTATTTCATTTCAAAAGTAACCTTCACCAACACTGGCTCCAGTCTCATACTTTGGTTGCATCTTCTACTCTCAGCCTTTACCGTAGATGTCACGTCCAAGTGCTGACCCTGGAACTTATGTAATTGCATGTAAGGAGTTGCACACTTACCACCTTCTACTGCAACTACTACTCCTACTATCACTACAACTGCTGCACATACATAGACGCACACTTCCACAAGCACTGCTAAGCCTTGGAAAATGAATTTGCCTGATGATGGAGAGGGTGCATTATCTGGCGGTACAGTGGAGTGCGTGTGGCCCGAGCAGACTAGCTGTCTCTAGCCCTCGAATAGGAGCGGCAGTCTCCTGGGTCCTGGTAGGAGAATGGGCTGAAGCTGCAGTCTAATTCATCACAGCTCCGCAGGAAACAAGCAATCGTGGGGAGGCTTCAAAAAAAAAAAAAAAAAAAAACAGTGCAAAAGACACAACAGCTCTCACTGGACCTGGGCAATTCCCCTGGTCACCACAGTTGCCTGCCTGACTGTCAGGCTCCTCATGACTTAAATGCTGAGGCAGGGGAGGAGGCGCAGAAAAGAGGAGAGGAGGAATGGTCGGCAGAGAAGGAGAAAAGCAATTCCATATGGATGTGTAGGTGTTGTTACTCAGCGGTGGGTGGTTTCTGCATGTGATGTACAGCATATTTACAGATGCATTAGCATAAATTGAAGCATATGTAATGCGCATACTGGGTCCAATTGTTTACCCGATGTGGATCACCTCTCATAGGGGGTTCTTTACTGAGACACCAGATTGTGGGGATATGGCATGCTGGAGGGTTTCCGTGACAACCTGGGCTTTTCATCCAATCAGAGCGAGGGTTTCCAGATTGAGAGGTGGTCCTCAGGGGAGCTGTACTTCACTGAGCTTGGATGCTTTGCCACGGAGCAGCCCTTTTAGAGAGACCATCACACAGTGAGATTCTGCTCAAAATGGGTACTTTGACGTTCCTGGCATAATTGGAAACACTTTGTAAAGGAGGGTTTTTTAAAATGCATTGAATGAGAGAGGACAGGGAGCATCCAATTTCAATGCTACTCATGAACCATCTTCACAGCTGCCTTTCAAACACGTTCTATATATGTTATGACCCACCCATTTGTCAAACTGCCAGTGGTTATTTTGTCTTTTTAAATGATGTATAAAACTAAGAGGCATCTTTGTGTTTTTGCCACCTGCTCCTTCAAGCAGATCTCCCTCTGTAATCTCCTTCTATCTAGTCCACATCTTTTTTCCTTTTTTTTTACCCCTTTTTTTTCACCCCCCCCTCTCAGAAGTTGCATAGTGGTTTCATCATCTTGAGCAGTAGGAGCCAGCAGGGTATCGCACAAACACTACAGACAGGCTCATTTTTCACAGGTTGACTTCCCAGCTATCCTGCAGGATGTGTCACGACAAACGGCGGATATGTGACAGACTCACGTCGCACCCGTGTCCTTGCATTAGAGAGGAGATGCAGTGTGGCTCGCGGTCACAAGCTTTGTGTGTTTTGGTGTGTGCGTATGTGTGTCTGTGCTTATGCGGGCAGACGTGCTAGTGTTTACTCAGTATACACAATAAGAAAGCATGTCTGTGTATACACCTGCGTACATCTTATATTGCTAGAACCATAGACGTATTTAGTAGTATCAGCAGGATGTAAAGAAAACTATGTAGATAAAGTCAGCGCTTGTCATCTGGTAACAGTAAACCTTTTTTTTTTTTTTTCCCCAGCAGGCCTCAGTTCTCCACCAGCCAACATCACCACTTCTGCTGTGCCAAGCATCGTCACGCCCATCGTCAACGGATTCACCGGCATCCCTCATCAGCCCAACGGACACCCTGCTGTGGAGACTGTGTACACCAACGGCCTGCCGCCCTACTCCACCCAGAGCCCCACGGCTGCTGACACCCTGCAGCAAGCCTTCACCGGGGTACAGCAATACACAGGTGAGAGCCGCATTCCATTTGGTGTTGTATTCTACAGTATTTGTGAGGTTTTACAGTCCTCAAATGGAGATGTGTAAATAGATTTACCTCAACTATAGAAGGTAACAGGGCTGTATTAGAGGCAGATTTGACTCCTAATTGCTTGCTATGGGTATTTTTATGAAACTGGTCCTAAAAACAGGACAGAGGGGCTAAAAATTCAAACCAGATGTAGACTAATGTTATGAAGCAAGTTTGGAAGCACTTTGGGTCAGTTTAAAAATAAATATTTACTGAGATAAGAGAAACTATTTTTCAGATAAAACACAGTTTTACATTATTTTTATATTTATTTTGTACAAAATTCCACATAGAACACGGTAACAAGGACACGAATATTATGTACTATTTTTTTTAACATTTTTGTATTCTTTCACAGGTACATTTTAGGAATCAAACAAATTATGCAAGGCAGAGTGTTTAACAAAAATAACCGCTGTTGCAAAATCACTCACAATTTATTTGTGTTTAAATGGGCAGGTTCCACATGTAACATGAGTGGACACGATGGTTTACACACTAAACCTGAAATGAGACTGCAGATCCATTAAAAACCTGCATGTCTGGATTAGAAAAAACAACTAGGATCATCAAATTTAACACAGTGTCTTTATTTATAGCAATGTTTTCAAGATTAAATGGACTGACAAGTAAGTAGCTTTTCATGTCCCAATTTTGGTCCTATTTTTGGCCCCAATATTAATTTAAAAATTAATTAATTTTGGGATGGCTCAGAGCAAGAGCATCATTTTTTTGCATTTATCTGAGGTCATCATGAGGTGTATCTTGGGGGGAAGTATGTCTACATTTCTCTTTTATTATTGAGTCTAAAAAGCTGGAGAAGTGCCAGATACCAAAATTATTCCAGTTTCATAGAAGCACCCATATGTTGATTTTGTACAAATTCTCATTTTAATGCATTACACTGTTCTTGTATCCAAAGCCTTCAAATGCACAGATGTGGACAGAAGCCCTTCAGCTTTTCATTTTGACATTTGCATTGACTCACGGTATTTCAATGAAACACCTAAAGACTGAATTTTGTGGCGCAACACTTGAGGTGAGCAGTTCAGAGCCACAAAGTGTTCAAAAACATGTTTGTGTTGTTAGAAGTGAAACTTTATATGACACCAGGCACCAGACGTTTCTCCCAGGATGCATTTGAGAACTAGTCTTTGTTCTTGCTGACCTTTATCAAAGGCCTGGCTGTTTACAGAGTGGATGATAAAATGATAATGATTTTTACTGCATCCAGAGGTCTGATGCGCAACATACATTTGCATGTCATAGGACAGTGGAGGGCAGCACTATGCTCGCATCTAGTACTAACAGAAGAAAGAGAAGGCCACCACATTGTAATGTTTAAAACATTGTTTCCCAAAGGTTTTTCCATGGACCCACTTTTTAAGAATGACAAACCATCATGACCCAGTTCACAACAGTCTAGATCAGAGGTTTCAAACATGCGGCCCGGGGGCAAAATCCGGCCTGCCAAAGGGTCCAGTCTGGCCCATGGGGTGAATTTGTGAAATGCAAAAATTACACTAAAGATATTAAGTTCAGTTCCACATACAGACCAATTTAATACTAATAAAATACTATCAGAATAACCTATAAATACTCACAACTCCAAATGTTTCTCTTTGTAAATGTAAACATTTTCATGTCATTTTACTGTATTTACACTAAAACAAACTATCATTTCACAAAAACACAAATAACCTGAACAAATACGAACATTTTGAAATGTCTGAAGTGCAACTTTACCAATATTCTGCCTGTTATTAAATGTTTTGTGAATTTGTTGGTCCACTGTGATCTAAGTTGAAATCTACATGTGTAAATGACAAACTGAGACATAATATTGTTAAAATTGCACTTTAATTTTCTTAAGAAACTTCAGTTTGTTCATGTTATTCACATTGTTTTATCACATTGTTGGTAGATGTAAACATTTTCGTCACATAATTTTACTTTTTTCACTCTAAAACATAGAGGAAAGTTTGGAGTTTACATTATTTATATATTATTATGTTATTATTTCACTGGTCTGGCCCACTTTAGATCAAATTTGGCTTAATGTGGCCTCTGAACTAAAATGAGTTTGATACCCCTAGTCTAGATCTATAAATTGTAAGAACTTTATTCACATATTCATTTATACTGCCATCTCTGCATCATCCAATAGTATTATCTTGAGTAAGTAAGCCAGCCATGTAGAAGAGATTCCACAAATCAATACTGTGATTTAAGTACATATTGTTCATTAATAACATTTTCTCTACTACAACAAACAGAACATATTGATTAAAGGCTCTAAGTACAATTATTAGAACATGAACATAAATTGCTGTCAGACAACAAACTTGCTGTTGAAAGTTTTCAGACTGCTTGAGATGCAAATTTATTTGGCGACCCAAATAAAATCTTCCTCCCACCTGAGGGTCCCGACCCAGTCTTTGGGAATGGATGGTTTACAGCCGCTGCGTCTGACCGGCTTCTACCTCTGATCTATAAAATGTTCGGTTGTTTGATGATAACTTTCACTCAGGAGACCAATTCAGCCTTTAAACTTTACTGAAAGTTTTAATCGTGATAACATTTTTGCCTGTATCCCTCAGCCCTAGTGTACCAGTTTTTGTAGTTTTTATTGAGGAAATGCAGCATATACCAAATAGGACGTAACTGCAGTTCAGCTTCCATTAAAAACCTTCTTTTTATGAGCCTGTGTGAATTTATATGGTGTAGGACAGAGCATCAGAACGTAACATCAGAGAGCGTTTGATTACACATGTAATGCTTGTGTGATCGACCTTAAGCATCCTTGACATCATTCTCTGTGGGATCCACATTTTTACACTCCCCTCCCTCCCTCTCACTCATTCTCTCTCTTCTTCCTTTCTCTTTTTTTCGTCCTGCAGCGATCTACCCAGCCACTACGCTGACTCCCATTGGCCAGACACTGCCCCAACCACCCCAGGTCATTCAACAGCAGCAGCAGAGAGAAGGTGAGGGTGAGAGAACATTATTACTTTTACACTTCATACATGTCATCTCTTGTAATAGGTATATAAAGAAGATGAGCATGAGAGGCCAATATTGCCTTTGCACTGTACACACTTCATTGTGTGTAATACATATATAAAAATGTGAGGGCGAGAGAACAATATTATTTTTCACACCACACACATCTCATTCTTTATAATAGTTCAATTAAGTGGAATGGGTGAAAGAACAATATTAGTTCATACAGTTCACATCTCATCTAATGTAAAAGATACATAAAGGATGAGGAGTGTAGAACGGTGTTAATACTGCTATATCTCAAAAAAAGACAGGTTCTACATTATCTGCATGGGCCAATGTTATTTTATAAGTAAAGGTTAGCAGTTATATAATCAAATCCTTGCTGTGAGAACACTGGCAGTGCAGCCCGGATGGGAAAAAAAATTAATGAAAACATGGAAGGGAAATTGGAGCAGCTTATTTGAAGATATTCAAAGTGACTCACAGAGCATTGTGATGGTATCCAATCCTCCTCGACACCTACTGCAGATTTAAAGACATTCAGTGTTATGTTATGAAGTGTTTAGCTCCTCTAAATCCTTCAGGTGGCATTCAAGTTATGTAATTTCCAGTGAATTATTCTGAACGGTGAACAGCAGTCATATATTGTGGATGATGGTTATGTCTTAAATTTCCAGTTTAATAACTGCATGGAGGAGGATTTAAAGTAGCGCTAGGCGTTACGGAAAAAATATGATTACAATATTCATCATGATATACTGTATAAGTTGATAAGGCCGCTAGTTTGAAGATGATGGTTGAGAGGCTGAGGAAAGAGGTTCATTGGCTAAACTTTACAATATAAACATGGGGAAGCACTTTAATACTGTCAGTGTAATGATACATGTACTATTTAAATAAACGGTTTCCTCCTGTTTGAGCAGAGATTCCTGAATTGAAGAAGTATACTTGAACACAGCAGTCTGTCTGTCTGTGTCCACATGTTTTATTGTTCAAAACAATGAAATTTGTATTGTATTGTATGAGGTGCTGGAGAGAGGCAGAGCATCTGTAAATCAGACCTAATCACAACACATTCTGGGTGTTTCTATGAAACTGGGTTCGTTTTGGTATCTGGCACTTTTCCAGCTTTTTAGACCCAATAATAAAAGAGAAATTTAGACATATTTCCACCCAGGATGTAGCTAATGATCACTTCAGATAAATGCAAAAAAATTATACTCTTGCTCTAAGCCATCCCAAAATTAATGAATTTTTAATAAAATATTGGGGCCTAAAATAGGACCAAAATTGGGACATGAAACACTACCTAGGTGTCAGTGCATTTGATCTGGAAAACATGGCTTGAAATGGTCTTATATACCACTATAAATAAGGACACTGTGTTAAATTTGATGATCCTAGTGTTTTTTTCTAATGCAGACACGCGGGTTTTTCATGAATCGGCATTTCAGGTTTCGCACGTAACTCATTGTGTCCACTTACATTACATGCGGAACCTGCCCATTTAAACACAAATAAATTGAGTGATTTTGCAACAGCTGTCACTGTTGTGAAACACTTTGCCATGCATCATTGGTTTGATTCCCGAAACGTACCCGTGAAAGAATAAAAAGATATTAAGAAAAAGAGTAATATGTAATTTTTGTGTCATTGTTACCATGTTACATGCAGATTTTTGTATAAAAATAATATAAAAATATCTTTTATCTGACAAATATTTTCTCTTTAATCTCTAAATATTTATTTTTAAAATAGACCCAAAGTGCTGGGTTGGAATTTTCAGCCCCTCTGTCCTGTTTTTAGGAACCAGTTTCATAGAAACACTCTTCTCAGAGTAGATTAAACGTTTATAATTTTATACTTTAGTGCAAACATTCACCTGCCTGTGTCAATGAATATCCTTCAGAGGACACAAAATACTGAATATTATAATACTAC
>JAPQRP010000020.1:27769446-27781946 GCA_037367295.1 Apogon hyalosoma
GTCAATGAATATCCTTCAGAGGACACAAAATACTGAATATTATAATACTACATATATATATATATATATATATATATATATATATAAATACACACACACATATATAACAAGTATAATATTTGAATTTTCCCCTTGGGGATCAATAAAATAAATCTTATCCTAAATAGATCCATGTCATATCCCCATGTGGTTCTTCATGGGTGCATTTATTTTTTCTATTCAGTAGGCTTTTAGAGCTATCTGTATCTATTAAAAATGTCCAGTGCTTATCACTGTTACATGTAATTTAGTTCATTTACATTTTATTAACATCAATAGATTAAAGTATATTCCAAGTCAGTATATGCCCTCAGTTGTGGGTGTGTATTTTTAAAGTGCATTTATCCGTGAATTTCAATAAATTAATGTATTATTTGCTTCTTTTTGACTGTATCCCTCAAAGACATATTTAAATTCCATCATTAAAGGTGGTTGAAATTAAACGTGTTTAAAAATGCATAAACACAGAATTAGAATATCATTCTTCAGTTTGGTTTGTGTTTAAAAATGCTCACAATCATGTCACAACTTGGCAGAAATGCATTCCCATTTATCATGCTTAAGTCTAACATGAAAGACTGAATGGATCAAATACATCAGGTATGTCAAATATGTCTTTTTCTTGTTCTTTCTGTGTCTAGGTCCAGAGGGCTGTAACCTGTTCATCTACCACCTGCCGCAGGAGTTTGGAGACAATGAACTCATGCAGATGTTTCTGCCCTTCGGCACCGTCATCTCCTCTAAGGTCTTCATGGACCGGGCGACCAACCAGAGCAAGTGCTTTGGTGAGTTATTCACACAGGCAGCACAACACACAATGTACAGTTCTACACATCCATACAGGACCCCTACCTATTGCATACATGTGCATCATATAAAGATAAATCAGTGGCAGATCTGGATGCACCGGCTTTACTCTAATTATGTGTCTGCATACAGTAAGAGGATGTGAAGAAGTAGAAACAAATACAGGGAAAATAAACTCACAAAGCACACACAAGGGAAAAGTGCATTGGATTATAATACATGACAGAATTATTTTCCACCAAATCCACCAAGCGAGTTTATTTGCAATGTGATCTCTATAGTTTTCTCAAAATATTCAGACATTTGTGGGTGTTGTGTAAAAACTCACAGCTAAGGCGTGAAGCTTCATGGTGAAAGCTCCATTTTCACAATAATGGAAGTTTTTTATTTATTATTTTCATGCTGCTCACAAAACAACAGACTTTCTTGTTAGAGGAAAAGTAAGTTTTCTTTTGTGCCGTGGACTCTGATGACGTTTGACAGCACGCAGACACAGAAGCTTGAATGATCTTACCCTGACTGACTGACCTGAATTTGCATCTTGATGACTGCTGTGTTTTGGCATCCGCGCTAGGGGAAAAAATGCAATGAATACATTGTAGCCAAACTAGCCATGATGCAGTCGATCAGAGTCCATGTCCTTGTTTCTGTTTGGCAGCTGTGTGACCTGGAAACCTTGAGGTGCTGTATCAGCATCCACATCACCGTTCTGTAACCCCAATATCTGTCAATAGGCTCACTGCTGAGGCTGATTCACACACCTCCACGCCTCCTGTCCCATTTAGCTCTGTCAGCCTATGCACACTAGCAAGCCCCAGGGCTTATAAAAACTTTGAGGAGGCAGGAAGGGATGCTGGGAAAAAGGGGGGAGGGAGTAGGGAGGAGGAGAGGGGAGCAAAGGACAATTATGGATCAGCATTTGTTTTCACTTCAGGGAACCGTAGAACCCTGGGCAAAATTGATCACCAGTGCTGTCTCCCCGGGGGGACTTAATAACATATAAATTCATGAAAGAAGACCTATTTGCAGTATTGACTTATACACTATGCATTTACAACATAATGTTAGGTCTGGAAGGAGGGAGCACACTGGTGTAATTAATCTAGAGAGGAGAAAGAGGGGATAAACTTAGATTGATGGTGTGCAAAAGACAGGAAAGCAGCCGGAAAGAGACAAAGCACACTTGTAATGTGTGACAGGACTGAGAGGAGGGCTTAGAGCTCTAAGCCTGCATCTCCACTCCATCTTATCTCACCACCCGAATGTGTTAACGTGATGGTGGGTTAGGAGGTCACCTCCTTTCCCTGCCTGTATACTTTCTTCATACTTCCACTCAAAGCTTCGTCGCTGCCCGGTCTTCGCCCTAATGGGCCGACCCGGAGCCAAGCAGGCCAGGCAGACACGTCTCCCAGGTGGCTGTGGACGTGGAGAGGCTCCTGCTGTTTTTCACGGGTCATCGACTGTTCCTAATGACACCACAGACACAGGGGAGCGCATCAAGCAGAGACACACTCCACTGCAGTTTCTGGTCACTGAATTTTCAAGGCTTTATTTTTACACATGATGGAAACAGGATGTTCAGCATAGGTTTGAGGAGTGGTTTATCTGGGGGGAAATGTACCGGGGGGGGTTGTGTCTGCAGCAGACATGTCTGCCCACCTTGAACTGTGTTTGCTCTCCAACAGCGACTTGTGCTTATTCATTTTTGTATTTTTGTGCTTTTGTAACTAAAAACAACACATATTGACAGAGATTACCTAATTTATTTCAATAATGATCAATATTCTGGAATCAACAGGTCCTTAAACTCATCACCAGTTCTCATCTGCACAAGAGAGTCAGCAGATGACATGTCAGCATCCTCCATTATTAGAAATAGTCAAGATATACACACTTTCTTCACACTTACCACAGTATAAACCCTCCTAAATCCTGGTTACCACAAAACTGTTGAGTAGTCTGTCTGTTTAAGCTTGGTGTTCCATGTTCTGTAGATTCAAATTCATGTAACATTATAATAATGATGTTGTATCAGGGTTGTGGAGTTAAAAAATAAATGTCATTAATGGAAATAAAAATAAAAAGATCATTTTCAAAAACTTGAAAGCGAAATAGAAATTAAATTTCAGGTAAATTCATTGTTGTTTTCATGTTAGATTAAACTCTGTGAGACCAGCATTAACATTAATGGGTGATGGTGTTCAGGGGTAAAACAGCTTTACATACTGTGAGGCCTTTTAATAAATACTGGTTTGTAGATCATATTTGATATCATGCACGAACACATGATACACAAAAACAATAAAACTGACGCTAAAATTAAATGAGAATTAAATTTTTAAAGTTTCTGAAAATGTAGATGAAAATCTTCCTAAAACAAACTTAAATGAATGTAAAAAAAGAACTGAAAACATATAAAAATAAATAATCAAAATTTTGGAACAGTTATAACTATTGTATTTTATTAAAGCTCCTACGGTTGTTATTGAAGTCTTATAATAGTGTCCCCTATTTTTATTTTTGTTAAAAGTGGATGTTATGCTGCTTTTTTCCATACTCTTATTCTCAAGATTCAGGTTTTTTTATTGTCAGTTCATTAGATGCAAAGAACAGAGAATTGAGATACTGTTTTTCTCTCACTTTGTTAAATGCCATGCATTAAAAAAAAAGAGGTACAAATAGAATAAGAATAAATAAGCAGTGTAAAGAATAAACTATAGCAGAATATAAAGTGTTCATGTCAGTGTATTTGCAGCAGTAGTCCAGTACAGTAATGGTTATGAGGTGAGGAGGTGCATCATGGAACCAAACAGCAACAGAAAATACATTTATTATAGTGCTGTCAAATTATTAAAATTTTAAATCAGATTAATCACAGGGTTGCTGTGGATTAATTTCGATAAATCGTGATGAAATATCATTCATTTTTAATCTATATTAATTGTGTTTCATTTTGAATGAGCAAACAGACTCAAGAAAGAAGCAAATAAATATGCACTTAATGTGTTTATTAAACACCTTCAACAGTTTCAACAAAACAACTTGAAACAACTGTTCCACCTTGGGTTTTTTTGTACCCATTAGGGATGCAAATTATTGATTAATTCATTAAACATTAGTTGGTTGACCTTATCGATCGATTTACTATTAATTGAGAAGCAATGATTTTCCTGAGAACCTGAATTCCTCTTTCAATAGGGTCTATAAGAATAAAAGCTAAAAATTGTTTATATACTTCATGAAAAAAGCTTGTCATATTCCTTAATGATTGATTTATTGTACCATTAGGGCACAGTACAGGCAATGACATTTATGTAGTTGAACAAAATAAATTCTGCAGAGAAATAAAATAAAATAAATGGATCTGAAGCGGGGCAGTTTAGAAGAAATGGGTGTTTCTGACTTTGCATCACTACCTGACAAAATGGTGCTAGATTTCAGCAATTAATGTAATTTAATCGAGCAAATTCATATCGACAATCAATCAGTATCGAGTCGATTAATTGTTTACATCCCTTGTACCCATATTTCCATCCAGACGGCCATCGTGCTGTTTAGTGTCTTCCATCTTTATGGGTTGGTTCTGTCACTACTGGATCACCTGCCCATTTGCACACGTGTGATGGCAACTCTACTTGGACAAACTGCTCCAAATGCATTGGCAGAGACGTTCAGAGTCATTCACACTGCAGATGGGTTAATTGCGTTAAAATTTTTAATCAGATTAATCATGATGATGGCTTGATCAATTCACGTAAACACATTAATTTTGCCAGCTCTAATATATTACTATATTAGTTATGTTCATATTGAAAATGACATGTTTTCACAGTCTCTCCAAACGAACCTGTGATAACATGTGATGTCCACCAAAACTACGTTACATCACAGACTGCTCTAGATACTGGTTTTCTGAAGAACCAGATGATGTGTGAGGATGTTTCTCAGCTGTTTTCCAGTAGTTTCAGTCCTTTGTATTAAACACTGCTCTAGAATCCTCATGTTAAAGCCTGCATGACTTTTCCTCTCTTAGAGTTAATGAGCTTGTCCTTTTCTCCAGGTTTTGTGAGCTTCGACAACCCTGCTAGTGCACAGGCAGCTATTCAAGCCATGAATGGCTTTCAGATCGGGATGAAGAGGTTGAAAGTCCAGCTAAAGAGACCGAAGGATGCCAGCCGCCCTTACTGACACAGCCTACCTTCAGTATTCACTGCAGCAGCACAGGTGAGGTGTTAGAACGCTGTCGCCGCTTCAAGGTTTAGATCAGGGGTGTCAAACCTAAGGCCCGCGGACCAAAACCGGCCCCCGGGATGAATTTGCAAAGTGAAAAAATGACACTGCAGATATTAACAGTCAAGGGTGTCAAACTCATTTTAGCTCAGTTTGCTCTCAAGTGGGTCCGACCAGTAAAATAATAGCATAAGAACATACCAACAAAGAAAACTCCAAATTCCAAAATTTTAACAATATTATGGTTGATACTAAATGTTTTGTGGATTTGTAGATCCGTTGCAATTTGTGATGCACATATATACAGTCACGGAAAAAATTATTAGACCACCCTTGTTTTCTTCAATTTCTTGTTCATTTTGATGTCTGGTCCAACTAAAGGTATATTTGTTTGGACAAATATAATGATAACAACAAAAATAGCTCATAGTAGTTTAATTTCAGAGCTGATATCTATCCATTTTCCATGGTTTTCTTGATAATAACCAAAATCACTTCAGTTCTTCCATCAACATCTATGGTATTGTACTGACAAAAACAGTGCTTTTATTCATTCCATGTTTTTTTCTGTCTGTTTTAGTCACATGATACACACAGGAGTTAGTACTGGATTGCAAACCATTGTTTTTGATGACTTTTGATGGTCTAATAATTTATGTAAATGATACACTGAGGCTTAATATCGTTAAAACTGTATTTACTTTTCTGAGGAAATTTCAGATTGTTTTGTGTGAAAGGGTAGCTTTTAAATGTAAATATTTTAATAACTGAATTTTACTTTTTGCTGTAATACAAACAGAAAAATTAAGAGTTTTTATGCAATTATTTTAATGGTCCGACCCTCTTGAGATCACATTGAGCTGAATGTTAATACCTGTTGATCCACTAATATTATCAATTCATGTAAACAATTGGTGTAAAATGCAGTTTGTCATCTTTTCATGGTCATCAGATATGACCCATTTGGACGTTCAGAGACTCCGTTGTGAACGTGGGAACACTGTCATCTTCTACAACATTGATTCACCAGTAAAACCCATGGAGTTGGATCAGTGACAGTGGATGGAAACACTTGTTTATTTGTTCAGTTATTGATATCTTTGCTGAAAAACTCACTTTTTCTTCAATTTTTTGCGTTTTGATATAATGACCTTTGAATTAAGTCATGAACATCTAAATCAAAATGTGGGAAAATACATGATTTACAGTGAAGAATTCGAACTATAGAGGACAATATTATTATAAATGATGATAAACCACTTTAGAAAAGTTAACTTGAGATAAAAATTCATTTGGACACTACCACAAACATAGCCCTGGGTCTTTATGGGCTAAGGTTCTGCAGAGCTGTGGTATCTGCACATTTGTCCAGACTATAGGGGTTGATTTCATATGCGGCACAGCAGGCATATTAATTATGGCAAAATCTGTCACCATGGTGATTGACAAAGATTGATCGGTGTGCCTGTGTGGGTTAGCTCTCTCCAGACCATTAGACTGATATAATGGAGCCATATTGAACTATAAAGTTTAAAGAAATGGATCTTTTGAATGACAGTTTAATGAGCAAGTGAGATCTGAAATGGCTAATTTTCCATTTCTTCTATTTGGCAGGTTTTAGAGGACACGTGAAGATATCTCGGAGGAGTTCAACTTTTTTTCTTTGAAAGCAAAATATGTTTTAAAAAAAAAATCAACACATAAGGAATTTTTGAAGACATATCAGCATTTACTTATTATGAAGATATAGGTTATGGCAGAAAAAAAGAAGATGTGAAAGAGGAGGCGCTTCACCGGGGGACTTAACAGTACCAGATGGCACAGTGCAAGAAAGACGAGAGGAAAAAAAATTGAAAAAAGATGTGATGAGACTGAACAACAGAACTTTTTTCTTGTTGAGACTTGAATTGTTAATTAAGCAACAAACTAACAAACAAAAAAGCAGCAACAACAAATAGATTTCTATATACATATTATATACACATATATATAAGGAAAGAGGCGCTTGTGGCTTTTACTGTACTGGACAAATGAGGGTTAAAACTTGAAGATCAAGAAAAACAGTGGAAAAAAGAAGCTATTCTATGAGTCCACTGACAGACTTTCTTTCTCTTCCCTCTTTCTCTTACTCTCTCACCGTCTCTCTCAGCAAGCGCAGAACTATGACTCTTGGAGGTCACTGAGGTTTCCATTAGCAACAGTAGAACTGCAAATCTTTCACCCCTAAGGGACCAAAGGACCAAACATTTTTATTGTTCTGAACAGTAATATATAGTATTAATGATACTAATACTACAAACTACTACTAATAATATTACAAGTTAAACTTAAGAAGAAATACTAGCTTCAGGTTGATTAAAAAAAAGAGGAAAGGGGTTTTGGTTTCTTTTCCTTTTACATTTATAGCTACTGGGTTTGAGAATATTAAAACATACAGAAAAATGTATAAAAAAAATAAAGCTATACTATTTTAGTGGCGTAGAATATGTGGGTTAGGCATTGTTTCGGGCATGTTCAGATATGTTGTTTTGCCACTCATTATTCCATCTCCATGTCAGTGTTTCATCTCGGAGGTGTGATGTGTCGGTGTTATTGTGTCTGAGGAAGGAGAGAGAACAGTCCCGTAGTGCCAAATGTGACACAATAACAAACCTCTTAAAGCAAACACCAAACAGCCACAGCGTGTTTAACCGTGTAACGCCGCCTCCTGTTCTCATCAGATACATCCACCTTCTAATTGATCGTCATTGAAAACTTACAGAAGCGAAGGGTCGAGCCGTGTCGTCATTAAAGCCTCAATATTACAGATAATCTGACCATAAAGCACTGTGGTAAAAGTGCCAAGCGGGCCGATCTGGATCCGCGGCAGTAAAACGGAGCAGCATCTGTAACTGCTTAATAAAATATACAAATGAGCTTGACAGCAGTTGTAAAAATTTCCATCGGGGTGTCACTGTCCGTCGGTGGCGGGTCGTGGCCTCTCTTGCTGCCAAGCTGCTCCAGCTGCTCCCAGCAGGAGGGAGGACACCCCCCCTCCTTTCCTCCTCTTCCTCCTCTCTCTTCCCCCTTTTCCACCTTCTCTCCCCTCACCTCCAAGTGCCAGCATATCTTTTTCTTAATAGGGACCATCGGTTCACAGGGACTGAGCGCTAACCCACTGCATAATTAGGATAATGATAATATTGATCCGATGAGGAGCGGCACCGCGGGGCAAGAGATGCACAATCAATTCCACATTGGCATTTTGAATGAATTGACTGACTGACAGAGTTCATTTTTCTCTCAGTGGTTGGATGAGTGAAAAAGTAGTCATTTTTCATCCCCCCTTACCCCGTGTAGCTGCTATGTGGTGCCTCTGAGCGGGCCCCAAACCTGACACATCCAGTCTTGACACCTCATTGTACTTTATTATTACATAGAAGCTCAAAGGTTGGTGTTTTTCCGCGGCTGTGACAGGATGTTTATATATTGTTTAGACTAGATCGTATGAGTTCTTCAGTGAAGAGCAGCTGTATTTTTTTTTCCAAAGGGTATAATAGCACAGTAAGAGCTTGTACACGGTGAGGAACAGCCTTAGGAGGTCAAATTAAGAGCAAAATGATCCATCAATTAGACAGCGGCAGGCCTGTAAGTGTAGCTGCTACAGCTGCTGCTGCTTCAACAAGACGACAGCTTACCATTAGCGGCGGTCACACATGGCTCCTATACAGTGTGGTCACGACACATCACACCGTCTCAGGTCTGCTTCATTAACTCAACCGGCATCACCTCATGCTGATGCGTTTACAGAAGGAGACGTACCACACGCTACATCCGAGATCAAATCAGGTTTTGTGTTCATGTGTTTGCTTTCAGACTTGCCTTTCAGTTCTCCATTTCAGCCTGGTATTTGTTGAGCTACCATCCTCTCTGTCTTATAATTCATGTTTCTCCCACTCGTCTGTTGGTGAACTCAGTTTGCTCTCTGAAGCAGCGTGCCCCTCAGGACTCAGCGAGACCTCAGAGCTCTGATCATTTCTCTAAACTTTCGACACATCAGTGCTTCTCTCAGCATCACAATGCCGTCTCTGCGGCCCCATCCACAGTCTGCACAAAACACCACTACTGTACCACAGATGTTATCGCCGTAACGGCTTCCATAGGACTTCTCTGAATATGCTCTATCCCTTCTTTGACTTTTACTGCAGCTCATTCTTTTTTATTTGTGTGATTACGAAGGAAGGCGGTGTGTAATTTTCAGCCAACACTTTACACATGTTTATCCTCCTTCACTGTATATTGTTCTAATGCAGGCAGCACTTTGATGCTGTAAAAACTAAATATGCCTTTTTCTCATTGTGAATTGCCAAATTATGCAAGCATGTCCATGTCAGACTTTAAATGTGTGCCAGATTCCTCCAATAGCATACATTTCTAAGAGGAAATTACATGAATTTTCAGGAATAGGATAAAATACATGACTTTTTTTTATAGCAGTGAAACATTTCAGGAGACGGGTCAATTCAGGCTACATGACATACAAAAGGTTTTTCTTTTTTTGTCAGTGAAAGCTCTATATTTTCCAGAAGACGGCGTTTTGCCCCTGGTGAGTTACTGTCAGGGCCGAGCAGCTTTAAGAAGCTGTGATATACGAACGCTGTTCTGTCCCCAGGCCATACAGGGCCTTCCAAACCCTCTCAGAAATCCTTTCTTATGGGATTTCTACTGGAGAGTTTTGTAAATTATTAAAATCAAATTAAATGTGGCCTTCACAACAGTTTGGGTAATGCAAATTAAAGATGCCAGCTGTGGCTGAAATTTAATGAGTTTGAAAGATGTTGAGCTAATTTTATTCTGCCAAGGAGAAAAAAAAACAACATTTGATTGAACACAATTAAAAGCAGTGAAGGTTTGTGGATGAAGACCAGAGTGCACTTACCGTCTGCAGTCCACCGGCCTTTACATCCTGTACATATCCACTGTAACACTCAAGAGAAAGTCAAGAAATCAAATAAAAAAAACTTCAACACATGTTGAAATGACCAAGAAAGAACAGAAATGGAAATGGCAGTAATACTAATTCCAATAGTGTTCTAATTTAGCTGCATGTTCTCAAACTAAAATGTATCTTTTGCATCGTTTTCACTCTTGCATCAATATTTTTGCCATTCTTACTATTTCTTGTCCTACCATAGTGCCCTTTCAATCTCTGAGCATGCTCAATGGGGGCTGGGAGGGTTAAAGATTATGATTATGGTACTACTTGTATTAACAATGATTCTTTAACTATGGTTTGAATGCTAAGGATAGTAGCTTATTATAAATATGAAATCTGTATATTATGGAAAATCAGCACAGGACCTTTCTTTGGGTACAGATAGGTTAGTGTTTGACATGGGATGGGGAGGGCTGGGGGGGTGGGTTTTTGCTTTATAAAGATGTTAACTTTCTGGTTTCTCAGCACAAAGCAAACAAAAACATATAACCGTCAGTACGGGGTCTGGTCCGACCGGAGACTTTACTGACATACAGGGCGCAAAAGAGAAATCTCAGTACTATTTTATCTTTAAAACCTGACGGAGAAAAATGCTGTTTACAGGTTGTATTGTTTATCTTTCCTTACTTTTTTTTGGTTCTTTTTTTTTCTTTTCTTTTTTTTTAAGGAGAGTGCCACCTATTTTGTGGCAGTGTCAGTACAGCATGGATTAACTGACAGGGACAGCAGTATCTTTTTATATAAAAAAAAAAAAAACTTTGGAAAAAAACAAACAAAACTCTGTGTTCTGTATTAGCCTGAGAAACCAAACATTTTTTCCCCTGTTGAAATGTCTTAATACTTGCTGCTTAGATTAACTTCATATTAATGATTGATGATTTAATAATTTTATAATTACTTATCAGGTCAAGTGTTTAACTTGATGTTTATTTATTTTATTTATTTTCAAATTATTTATTTATTATTTATTCAGCCACTTTTATTTTTCCTTTTAATTTTATGATTATGGTAAGATAAAGATATGTATCAATAAGAAATGCTTATTGGGGCTTTTCTCTCTTTCTCTCCTTTTTTTCCAATTTTACAATAAAAAATCAAACTGGATGTTTTGTTTGTGGGGTTTATACAGATGGATGCTTCACTGCACTGCAAAGAAAGGGGGAGGTGTGGAAATTTCCCCCCTCACAGCAGCTCACGGACCTTGAAAGTTTCTGATGCAAATGATACAACCTCTTCCAACCGGCCACGCCACGCACCGGTCCTGTTGAGTGATGAAACTGTTATTAGTGTCACGGCCCTTTAAAGGATAACTAGGTTACACTCATCCACACCCACAGCTGCAGCCTCTTGTTTGTTTTATTTATTTATTTATGTGTGTACACCCACGCACCTCCAGCTCATAAAACGCCAGAGGCTCCAGGTACAGAACCCATCTTCAGTGTCATATGTAAACCCGCAGCGTGGAGTGGAGTGGGTTGGATGATTTAGATCATCTGTCAAAGACCTGCTCTTTACAAGTCACCTGATGCTGCACACACACTGAGACACACTGAAATATGTGTCAGCACATACATGATGGGCACAAAACACACACACACACAGAGGCTTCACACATGCGCAGCTGGGAGGTGTCATGAATCACAGGAAAAGACAAGGGAACAAATAACATTATCATTTAGACAAGCACTGGGCTGTAAACTGAAATAAGGACGGTAATGTTGGATCAGTGGGGTTTGGGCGCGTGCTGTGACGTCAGAGCCCAAAATGTGATGCAGGATCGGATGGGATGGAGGTGGATACAGCTCAATAACAGCAAGCCTTTAAATCCACATCCGCACTTTGAGAAGCAGGGACAGATTAAAAAAAAAAAAAAAAAAAAAAAAGACGGGGAGAGAATGGGAGGGACAAAAAAGTAGAACCAATGGCTCATGAAATAAATTGTCCCAATTACAATAAAGTGTGGCTCTTGGTCAGTGTGCACGGCAGGCAGTTCATCTTTATTACAATCAGTTAATGAAAATCAATCCCCCTCCTGATAAACTCTTATCTCCACGGCCTTTGCGCGCCCCTCGTGCAGGGAGATAATAAATTAGGGTAATATTGCCTCTGATGAGGGAGTGAATTGCAAATTATTGTAACTTTCTAAGATTTATGATGCAGATGCTTAATTTCCGAGCTGGGTTTTTTTCGGGGCGTCAGGGTGCCGGGGGCCATTTGTTAAAAGTTTGGTGACACAGACTCGTTAATAAAAATACACAGACAGACAAGCAGGTGTTCTCAGCTGCTCTACTGTTACAGTAGCACGGAACGGAACGGAACAGGGAGTCCGCATGCGCTTTCCTCCTATAACATATGAAGAGGCTCAAACCCGAGGGATGCAACGTGTTTGTTAAAGTAGGACTGCCAGTCACCCCCCCCCCCCCTGCAATCTCCATCACACAATCACACA
>JAPQRP010000020.1:27798910-27818566 GCA_037367295.1 Apogon hyalosoma
ACACACACACACACACACACACACACACACACAAACTCACACACACACACACACACACACAAACACACACACACACACAAACACACACACACACACACACACAGATGTGCTTATTACACTAATATGACTCTACTACCACTACATACCGATGCATCTAAGCTCAGATGTACTATTTACTGTGTTTTCAGTGGATCAAACAGAGCTGACATAGAACTTTGCACTACAAAACTCCCAGCTCAACTGTTGTGTTTGTCCCCCACCCCCATCCCATAGACAAATGTTTGTGTGTTTTCAGCTCAAAGCAGGAATCTCTCACCTGTTGTTTTCTAACTCCAGCTTTACTGCTCAGATAATGGGATGTGAATGACACTCATGTGCAAACTAAGTGATCACATCTAGCTGAGTATTTTGAAGTTCAGTAGAAGTAAATAATACTCCTCGGTGCAGAGAAGCTGTGGTATTGTGCTGAGATGTTTATCCGCTTGCATTAATGAGTGAAAAGTAGGATGGCTTTTATACTCTGTGGAGTCATTTTTTCTGGTGTTTTAAAAGCCACTAAAACGTGACTATCTGTTTTTTTCACTTGAAAATTTTCACAGAAATTACTCGTATTTTCTAACCAGCAAAATCTCTGTGTGCTATTATTTTTTCCATTACATTTTACAGCAACTTGTATGTTACTCTTTTCCTTTTGTGGCAAACTTTCCATCTCTCACTCCTCCAACGACACTCCGTCTTTCATTTGCACAGCTGCTGTGAGGCCAGACCACGCATAAGGCACATAGACTCACACAGCTCTCAGACTTGGGATACATTCTGTGGTTTTTGTGCCATGCAAATAAAGAATTTTAATGCACTAACCGGTTAGTAAATGAAATATTGGTATTAAGAAAATCAACAGTCAAAGTGTGCATATTTTGTGGAATTAGATTAGAAGTGATAGTGTTGTTTTGGTGCAGCTGGAACATTTAGGTTGTAGCTGTGGGTCTCCTTCTGCACCTCCCTCCTGATTTTATGAGAGAGAAGTGAACCTAGACAGTTATTGGATCACTGGTTTTTCTATACACATGCTGGCTCCTCCGGCCACACAATTGTGTGATTCAGGTGGCCTGTCAGTCTTGTGAAAGGTCTTCACAGGCCCATGTTGATGTGGGGCTGATATATATAGTGGAGGGGGAAACGAAGACAGCTCAACCCAAGTGGAACGTTTGGATTGTTCTGAGCTGCCAGAAGGGCCTCTGTCACACTGGATCCAGTGTGCCAAGTTTATCCCCCCAGAGGGCTCTACCTTACTCTGTTTGTTCAGCTAATTTTGGAGGTTTGGTAGGTTGGTTGGTTGGTTGATCTGCTTTATGGCCGGGCTTTATAGTCACATTATAAATCCCCTTGAACAGGTTATACACCGTATTCCCCAAGACAGCTTAGACTGAGTGCAGCGGCGCAGTCAGTGTTTGAGAGACATGTTGATGATATGGATGCACAACAAATTAAAGTGAATAAATGCCATGTGTATCTCACCTTTTACAGTATTTGTCTTGACAGGCAGCTGATGACATTTCCTGAGAAAGAAAGCACATATTCTTGTAACAAAGATAATGTTTAGTTTTAGTAATAATAACACAATCCATGCATGTGTGTTACACAGAAGGAGAAGACAAGTAAATCAAAGTTATGGTGCAGATCATAGTTTCTCTCATTGAGCTGTTTTCTTTGAGATGAACGGACGTTCCACACCGCGAGACTGATGACCAGTGAACCAAACAGTTAATTGACCCAGGTGGACGGTAAGGATGAATTCAGCACATGAAAGCAACTCCTAGACGGCCTGTCAGGGCTGATGGGTGGAGAAAGACCTCTTTCTTCCCATGTTTCCTTATACACGTATTGCATTGCATGACCCAGCAAATATGTATACACCGACTCTGAAACAACTTGGAGTGAGTGAGTGGGTGGGTGGGAGAGCTATAAGGGTGTTGATCAAGTAAAAAACAAGGCCAGTACATTTCTCCTGCTGACAGTGGGCCACTTGTTCTGGTACAATAGAAAAAAAATTAACTGCAGTGAACATAAGGAGAGACGGAAAGCAGATGAAAGGGAAGTTTTGAACAAACTTTCATAATGTCTGAGAGGATAGAAGCAAATAAAAGCAACAAGGACATAAAAACATAAGCTTATAGCAACAGATATGTAAAGAGTAATGTGAAAGAGCGAGAGAGAAAGAAAAAAGAAAGGGGGAAGGGAGGAGGAAGGGGGAGAATAAGAGGGAGTGAGGGATTGGGTTTCCTCTGACTGTGTGTCTGGGCAGCTCCACATGTTCCTCATTAAAGTCCTCACACTGTGGGACCAGCTCCACACCGGGATGCTTGTTTTTGTTATTAGGCCCAACGTGCTGTGGTCTGGTGGAAGCCCCAAAACAGGACTGGTTCAGGACCATCTCCTCTGCACGCTGTCCTCAAGCCAGTGAAAGACTAACAGCTCTGACACCACAAATATTACCTGACAAACCTGCATCGGCACAGCATTTTTTAACATAAAAAGTTCAGATTTTGATTCCTTACACTATTGCAATGCTTACTTACTTATTTTATTGCTTTACTTTATTATTGCAAACCTAACCTTATATTCCTAAATTGCACAACTATTTATTGAAGGCATATGTTTACACTGTGGACAAAAGCCACCCTATTGCACAATCCTAAACACAATTCTGAAAATTTAGTTGGAAAGTTTTTTTTTCTGCATATGCAATGTTTACAAATTTTTAAAAAGTACAGATGCAGGAAATTGGTAATGTTTCATGCTTCTGATTTATGTTTAATTTCATGCCTATCTAGATTTGTCAACTGAGACATGTATCATGTTTCTTCTAGAGGCTGATAACATCAGAGATTGGAATCAGAAGTAGCACGAGCCCTCTGTAGCCTCCGCTAGCACCACACGGTTGCAATAGAAGCCACTCACTTATTGAATTTTAAACAGGAACTAGAGCAAATTGGCTGTTTTTTTTTTTCTGAGGGCCCCCGTCTGAAATTAAGTGGTGTATAACACAGCTGAGACAGGGAGTAAGATACAGAGAGAGACATGCAGAAAGCGAACGTGTTTGGTTCAGGCCTCTCGCTGTTAGAGGGGATCTGTTATCTCAGCAGAGATAAGGGAAACTGTGGTGTGAGTGTATACGGGGCAGCGCTGATAGCATCTCTGCTCAAGGATCCCACTTACGGCGCTCTGATTGATAGCTGACAGCATACACAGGGGGGCTTTTGGAGTGTTTTTGTAGGGACCCCTCAGTAGGTAGCCGAGCAGGCATCTGTTTACCAGCCTCCTTTGGATCTTTGTCACTGAGTAAACAAGAATTATCACACATGTGTATGATCTTTGTAGTCAGCATGTGAGTTAGACCTCTGCACCATACAAAGCGTGAAGAAATTACAGATGAAACCACAACATTTACCATTTAACTGATGGCTTTATGTGTAATACAAACAATATCCTTAGATTTTATCTGGACTTTTTCTTTTTGTTTCCTCGGTCATCATCACACAACTCCTTCCTTTTTCACAGAGCAAATATTGACACAGCGTCAAGCCCCTTGCTCATGAATAGACAGTCAATGTACAGGTAACCCTAGCTCCGAGGTCACGGGGTCATCCCAGCCTGATGAGGGATGATGGGTAAAATAAAGGGAGAGCAGCACACAGAGGGACCTCTGATGTCCTTAGCCTTAAGGGAGAGAGTTCAGAGCCGTATGACCTCTGACCCTAGCCCTGCCAATATGTTTAAGGGAGCGTTTTAAGAGTTAAAGCTCTCCCCAATCTTGCATTCTCTAATATTTTTCTGCACAGTAGATCAAAAACTGCACTGTATAAAGCTTCAATCAGCAACCTCAGAGACATATCCCTCTGCACAGCTTTGTTTGAACATGCCTCGTTTTTCTCTTTTCAAGATGACACTCTTCAACTTGTAGTTGCCTGAACTGCTCTATATTGTACAGAAACAAGCAACAAATTGCTTTGCAGTGACCTATGACTCCTCTTTGTGATCCTAGAATTGAAGTGTTAATAACGTAGCCCAGCACTCAGTTAATATTCAATACTATGGAATGTTCTTTATTTTCTTCTTTCAGTCTGTGTATAGGGGTCAAAATATGTTTATGAAGCAAAGAAAATAAACATTGGCTTTTGAATCTAAAAAAAGCTCCTGTAACGAAAATAGAGAATGGAGGAATGTAAATGGGCTGTTTTATTGCGTTTGTTAGTGCTCTTCATTTGCTGTCAGCTACAGAAAGACCTTCTTATACTCAACATATATAAGCCATAAATACACCCACAGGAGTTCTCAGGTATTCACTTGTAATTTTTTTTTTCTTTTACATTTTACTGATACTTTCATGGCTACATTTGAGATCACATGGATAATATTTGATGGAAAATCAACTATTTTTATACAACATACAGTAAAGACAAAGTCATAGCAATTGTTTTATTGGGTTATAAAATCCCTTCCTCCTCTTTTTGCCTGATGGCTTGAGGCTTAAACTGCAGATGGATTTGTGATAAAGCATGTCCTTCAGTTAGTCCACAACAGATGGTATTGTTTCGTCCCTGGCCCACCCTGACAACCTGAACCAGGAATAGATGCACAGACAATAACTCACGAGAGTTTACATTTGGACATTCTGATGCACCAAATTTAAGCCAGGGAGGCATTTGGAGAATGTTTCTTTCTGTCTGGATTGGTTTAAGGCAGTCAAACATGGAGGAGCATGGTAAGGGTGTACACATCTACTAATCAAGTCTGACTGTACACAGAGATCTGTTAGGTGTGAAGCAGTCCACATGAAGTGCTGCGAAATGGATATGACTGCTTTCCCCTGTTGCTTTTCAGCAGATGTTTCTCACAGTCATGTTAACATTAAGAAAAAAGAAAGTCCTTATATGGTTAAATGTGATTGTATGTGACACTCTGCAGAACAAAACAATCAGAGAAAGAAAAATGAACTGTTAGAGTAGTAGTGTTCAAGCTGTCACTGATCAAGCAGTAGAAAGTATGTGAGTAACTGTAGTATGTATTAAACCCCAAGGAAATTATATTAGTGATAAAATAATACAGCACTGAAGGACAGCAGAGTACATATTTAAAAAATCTTGATTAGGAACACCATCAGTTTGAGGATGTTATGAGCCATGCCAGAGATGAGAAAAAAAGAAACTTACCGTAGATATTGTGTTTGTGGTTTATGCTGTTTAGTGAACTGGATCACAGTTTAAATTGGCAGGCGCTGTTAAACCTCACTCCCTTGTAACTTCAGCTGGCCAAATAAGAACTTGGGCAGCTACAGGGACAGATAGCCATTGGAATCAAGGCACATGACAACAGCTGTCTGTTTCAAGAATCGGCACTTTGATTAGAGCAGGATGGTAGTGAGCGATGTGGCCTAATTCCTACATATCTGGGTAGGGCACTTCGGAGAAGAGGAGGAAAAAAACAAGTGAAAGAACAGAATGGAAAAAAGTACACATGCGTGCATATTCAGAAACATGCACAGTTGCAAACACACCCACTGATATTACACTTATACCACTTATATTCATAGATATTCATAGGCTTGAAACCATGTGTCACACTTGGAGGGCTTCCCATTTTCTCTATCAAACACACAGGCAGAAAGGATATGAGTGCAGCCGACCGTTGGCCTTGGTGTGAGCTGTGTGCTAAGTGAACGCGACTCCTGCCTGTTACTGTGGTTCATCCGCTACAGCCTCAGCTCCACCCCTGTCTATCTTCCTTTTACAGCAATCCTAAGTGTGCATTTTCATTTTATTTGTGTTGTTTAAACACCCGAGACCCTCTTTCTTACACCGACCCGCAGCTTTATACCTACATCCAACTCTTTCATGTGGCGTCATTGTTTAAGCGTGATATGAGCAGAATTCACAAAACAAGAGGGATCATGCCCCGTAATGTGTGTTTGGTTATCATTTGGCTGCTGCAAACGGGCCGAGGAGATGTGAATGTGATTAACCTTGCCAGACTGACTCAGTGTGCTCGCTCCAGGATATAAGCATGCGTTCCTGGTGATTTATAGGTGTGGAGCAGTCAGCCACAAGGCCTCAGGCTGAGGGGGAGAAAGAAAGGGAGAGAGCAAAACAACAGTACTTAATTCAAGTCTGACAAATATTGTGCAGGAAATCCACACAGACTGCGCCATCAAATTCTTCAGACCCCCTGGTTCTTCCACGTTCGTAAATTGCATCTTGTAAACTTACAGAGTCCACATTAATGAAGCTAAAAGAAAAAGAAACATTGTCTTCTTCAGCTGACTTTATTCAATAATACACCATACTGTTTCTGCTCTGCCCAGACAGCATAGAAAATGCATCTTCGCGAGCTCCCTGGGAAACACGCCTCGGAACAGATGTGGATTTCCAATAAAAGTGATTCTTAATCCTGCATGCATTTTTCAAAGTTGTGAAATTACAAAATACCTCATAGGCCACATATGATTCATTCGCATTGTTCTCTTCTACCTCCCAGAGTCTGTTCAGTCCAATCTTTTTAGGCAAGCAGCTGTTCCCTCAGACAGCTGCATGGGCCATTCATTTCAGCCGGGAGGCAATTAAAAAATCAAGCCAATGTTGTGTTTCAGTTGATCCATTGCTATTTCTACACGTAATCCCCTCTCTCATGGCTCCCCTCTCTTTAACGTCCATGCACGCACACAGCCCTCTCACACATGCACACATGACATACAGTAAACAGCCCCATCAAGAGCAGAGTGTCAGACACCGCTAATGGCCAATTGGTATGAAGATTCACTTTTTCTACAGACAAAAGCCCTAAATTGCAGCGACGTGGCACCGTTGGATTTTGAGCATTATTGGGGCCAGAGCTGAGAGGAGCCATATAATCTCCCAAGACTTATTGGTCCACAGATTTTTTCCATATCTTCTTCAGTGGAGGCATGTGGCCGCACAAAGTCTCTCTGGCGTCACAGTGGCATTCAGAGGAGGGTTAAATTGAGCTGAGGCCATGCCTTGTGCCACTAGCACTGACGCATTCTTATAAATCCGTGCACGCATAAACATACGCATTCATACAAGAGGTTGCATGCCCAGTTGTGCTCTGGTCCAAACACACACACACACACGCACACAGACGCACACTGTCCATGCCTCCAGTTGTTCAGTCCTCTCATGGCACACAGCAGGTGTGGGGCGGTCTATGATAGAGCAGGGCCGTGTGTGGGGGCGTCTGGGTGATCTGCAGCCTTAAGAACAGCTTTTCTATTGTTTCAAATATGTGTGCTCTTTTGGAATTGATTTGGAAAATTTAATGGGATTAAACTATTGGCCATGCACTTTGGCTTCTAACACAGCACAAGCACATAGTCATTATTGAAAAATGACTTAATTGGATTTGCCATATGTGAAAGTTTCATATTTTGAGGGATGTGGTTTTTACTGCTAACTTTCTGGGGCATTGTTTGACATTAGTAAACAGAGTAATTCTTCTTCTAAAAACATGCCATACTAGTTACCCTACATGGTGCCAAACTGGCTCGAGCATCAAAGATATTGTTAGCCTTGACCTCAGTGTCTTTAAGTAGGAGATTTGACAAGTGAAATACCCGGTTGTACAGTAGATGGAGGATCGTCTCCCGCTGTTTTAGAATCAGAAATAAACCTGCAGGGGTCGAGTAGTTTGTAGTGTTAGAAAATAGCAAATCAAGAGAACATTCCTGCAGAAAACATGTGGGGTTATGCAAGTGTTGTCATATTTAGAACGCTAGAATTAAAACTTCATGCAAAATAATGGAACAGGTTATTCTGTATAAGATGAAAGAACATCACATTAAAGTCAATAAATAGAAAAAAAGAGTGTTTTTCAGATTTTGTTAGTATTAGTGCAGTGTGCTAGGTGTGGAAATGGCAAAAGCAATCACCTTTCAGTCTTTTGATATGTCCTGGTGCTGTTTTGCGATTTTTATAGTTGCAATACAGTGTCATCTGTTCTCATTTTTTAACTTCAGCACAAACTCATGATGTTCAAATCACTCATGGTTAAATTTCCTATTGAAGGGAAAGCAGGTTGACTATCTCCGACTGCCTTACCCGCCTTGCTTTCCTTCAGCTCCCACTAAAAGGTATTTCTGTATAATGTTTGCTGGTCTATTTGTTTCTGCACTGTTCTTTGCCGTCTCGCTGTGCGTTATTCTTGGCAGATGCCATCACTTTGTCAGTGCAGAGCATAATTATCCCCGACCAAAGAGATAGTCCGCATGATTTATTTGTAATGGATGGTGCACAGACAGACCATTATGTGAGCTGAATGGCAAGCTTTAACCAGCTGTGCGTTCACTGTTTCCACACATGCTGGATATCTTTAAAAAGCACTGTCCTATTTTCTGGGAAGACGGGAAGTATGGATCATATAGGATGGTGATTTCTGACTTCCTCTGGGGTCTTGTCTAATGATTGCCGGGGATAAAGGGGCCGTCATCTTTCCTGCTCCCCCTCTCTACCCATAAGCAAGTTCTTCCTGTCTGCCATATGTGTGCTATAGCATCCAGACGACCGTACGCTTCATTCTTTTTTCTCCAGTCTCGGCAGAAGTGTTGAGTGAAAGAGCTGAGTCGGAGTAGTTACAGGCTAAGAGGAATACTTATTTCATGTTGCTAAATCACATCCTTTTCAAGCCCCTTTTCCCTCTCTTTCTCCTTATCTTCATACCTTTTTTCTTCCTCCTCCTCTTCCTCCCGTTTCAGACAGGAGCATTACAGAGTAATAGCAGTCGGCTAGGAGTGCTTTCGTAATTGCCTGGGCTCATGTGCTATGGAAAGCCAGGGCAGAGGCCAGCGGCATCAAAGCCTGACTGATCATTCCTCAGCCTCCCTCCACCGAAGGGGGACAGAGGAAAAGGTGGGGGAAGAAACACAAATACAGATGGACAAACAAACCAGGGGAAGTCAAAACTGAAGCAGATGTGGTGATAGCTGGCGATGGACAGATAGACGGACGGACAGGAACAGAAGAACCTGGATTCACTTCTCCTCCTCCACTCCCGACACCTGTTAATGTTTAACAAACAATGGGGGTGGCACCAGCAGTAGGGAGGAAAAAAAAATTAGAAAAACAAAAAAAAAAAGTGATGTTGAAGTGACATCATGGATTATTAAGGTGGGGGTGGGTCTAATAAGGGTCTGGTTTGGCCTGGTCCGTAAAGAGGGCAGGAAACTGAGGCAGAAGCAATTTGAGAAGCTGAGGCCTCAGTGTGCAGCTGTGCACTCAGTTTTTCTCTCTCAGCTACACAGCTGCAGGATTGACAATGCTGCAAGTATTTACCCATGACCTCTCCTCTAATTTGGATTCCATTGTGTGTTTATTTGACACATATGTGACAAAGGAATATGCATAAGAATGAATCACATCAGTGTTTCCATAGACACATTTCAGATGCAGATGTAATGTCTTTTCAGTACAAGTAGTGATGGACAAATAGATGGTATAGTTGTATTTCTGGATTAGAGCAGGGCTGGGCCTATGCTACAGTCTGTATTTTCTTGACTTGTGTGTTTGTGGACTTAGATTATATAAAAAATTGACAATATTTAGATTTATAGATATATTGGTCACCTGTCAATGTTGTTGTATCCTTTTGTTGAGCAAACATCAGAGGTTAAGTGTGTTAAGCAGAAAGTGGTGGCTGGTTCACCATTTTTACTGCTTGAAGAAGGGGGTCTCTTTAAAAGTGATGTAAACATATTAAAGTTTAGAAATTAAAAAATAAAGATAGAAATTATGATAATGCTATATCCTGAGCCTCGTACTTCATGTCAACATTTATTCAAGTTGTTTTTTTTTTTTTTATTTCAGAGTGAATTCGTTCACTGCTTGGCCACAGGGTGACAGCCAAATGAAGAGACTGATCTCATTAAATTGAATTGTATGTCATGTCAGTTCTTATGACATTTGGCGTGCTATATGTACACATTTTCATCCTTTCGCATGATATTCGATGCCATTTCATGGCGTGTCAATTTACGCCAAGATCTCCGGTTCACATAACCCTAAACTTAACCCTCAGTGCGTGGTGTTTGACACAGTATGAACATACACACAAAGTTTATAACGCGTACAGATAACACGCCCCATTATACAATTGTTTGTCAGAGTGTTTTTGTGTTATAGTGTGTACAGAGATACATTGCAATATAATAATTGTGTGGACAGATTTTTTTTGTAAAAATGTATAAAAATACCCATCTAGAAGGATCTCCATGTTAGTGTGAGCATGACGTCAAAAAACCCAGACATACACTCCATATTAGCATGTGGTCACACGCTAATCTTCCATATTGAATCTTTAAGTTGAAGAATTATTTTATGATTATTATTGAAAAATCATTAAAAATATTGAAAACAGACACATATGTAAAGAGAATAATGGAAACAGTAATAAAAAAAGGAAATAGTTAAGTGTTTTTGTTTATTTTAAGCTTTAATTGTCGAGTTCTCTGCACACCTCTGCACAGACTGATGCACTGGAATTAAAACAGAACTGTATATTGCCAAACTGAAAATGGAAATGTATCTGAAATTGTCTAAATGCTTATTGAAGGCTGTGTTTGTCATCTTTTTCCCAGTGCGGTTGAGTCAGCAAGGCAGATTTATTATTCATGTCATGTGTTTCTCTGAGGCAAAAAATGTTGTCCAGAACACACAGATTAGTTGCGAATACTGCAAGACAATGAGGTGAGGATTTACAAGACGCTGTTGGATGATGCTGCTGCACCACACACTGTGATCAGAGTCACATACCAACAACAAAGGTCTTGGCAGATTGTGATGCTTCTCTTTTGAACTGCTAATCTCATGTGCGTACAGGCGTGTGTGCTCTGTGCCAAACACAGACAATTTATCTCTGAGACCTTTTTTTATTGGCTGTGTTTAAAGTTCCCAGATTGTTCACAGCTTTCCCTTTGAAAATCTGTGCTGCTTGCAGTGTCACTGTGCTGCATTCATCTCTGCAGACGCCTCAATTACAACCCACCGATAGCCTTAAAGTCAGAGAGGAGCTCAGGAATGCTCTGGCGGTGCAACTGCCAAGCATCACTGCAAAACACCATCAGCTCCGAGCGTCCCACCGAGCAAGGCCCACAAATACAGGGAGATGAGAGTCTGTATGTTTGCAGACCAAACCTGGAAAGAGAGGAGAAGGAGGAGGGATAATATGTGGCACCACTCTGACAGCTGAGCCCTCCGCCACGGCGCTTTTGTTGCCAGATCACAACCAGATGTGCCAAGTGTGTCCAAACAGGAATGACTGTGTGAAGGCAATTTTCAGCAATTTGTCAGATTTTAGAGTTGCACCCCTCCCTCTAGCCTTTGCCTCCTGAAAGACAAATACAAACGTTAGAGGAGCACAACAATCATTTCCAACAGGCGCCCGTGAATGCTTTCTCTACTTTGCCTCCAGCGCAGTTATGTGCTGAGAGATATACAGTATAACATCTGAACACAGAGGGGCAAGACAAGGCCTGTAGTATTGACAAATAACCACCCACCTAACTTTCATGCATCAGCATTGCTGAATCCACTGATCCAAAAGCCTGGTGTATTTATTTACATGACATCTTTGCTTGGAGAGTCAAAATTCCTGACAGCATTTGGACAAAGCCAACAATCTGAACATATTCTTACCAAAATAAAGTGGGGGAAGACTTTTTTTTTTTAATAAAAATATTTAAATACACATTTTTTGACACCACATACATTTTTATGCAGCCAGTTTTGTCTTCTCAGTTCTTGCCACAATATTTAGAATAGAGTAGAATAGAATAGAATAGAATAGAATAGATCTTTATAGTCACTGTCACAGGAACAATGAAAATCAGTTTAGCAGCTTAGTTCTATTTAGCAGCAAAAACACTTAGTTCAAAAAGGACTGTATAAAAAAAAAAATCACATAAAATGCTAAGAAAATGTAGGCATGTGCAGAGGCTCCAGAATAAAATATTGAATACACAAATGCTACTAAAGTACTACTAAAGTAATACTATAGATGAGAAATATGTAAAGTGGCGGGGGGGGGGGGGGGGAGAATTGTTTAAAAACTGTGCTTGAGTGTGATTGTTCAGGGTACAAATTTATTTAGTTTAATATTTATGCAGAAGTATAAAGGCACTATTGCACAAATGCCATTATAAAGTGATAATAAAGTTCAAATTAATCTAAATCTTGCAGGAAACTGTTCTCTATGTCTTGTCCCAGAATGGCCTCTTGCTGTGGAAATTAAAGGTGTATTTTAATAGCAGCCATGCTGAGTGTGAACTTATAGAACTGTGAAATGGATGGGGTGGTGGGTGTTGATGACTGACTAGATAGAAAGATGCACCTTATCTTGTCATTCTTTGCATACATGCTTAGCCTGCTCAAATGACCCATGGGAACCCTCCTACTGCTGTGTGTAGTGTCCTTGTTAAACAACTCAGAGAAAAGTCTTTTGTGCCCCCTCTGTGCTGCATTCACTGTCATGCTATTGCACATAAGTAGGCAGTGTAACAGAATTAAAGGTGTATAGCAAGGCTGTTCTTCAATCTGATGGGAATCACGACTACATTTTGGCTCAGGATGGCAGTCACAAAAGCCTGGTCGCAAACACTCAAAGCAAACCAGAAACATCAGGCAGTCACTGAATCTGTTTAGCGCACTGCGAGGACACGTGACGCGCTTGGATGCTAATAAGCAAAAACACGTGGAGGTGATTGGAGGCTCCTATACAGCATCTTCACTATAGTCATATAGGACATCTTATTAAGTATTCTGGTTGCCAAGATTTTTTTTTTTCAATCCCACCCACCTCGTCCCAGTTCTCTGTCTCCTCAAAAAGCCAAAGGAGGTTCTATGTTTGAGTCACACTTTTTGGTAGGCAAAAAGTCTGAATACCACCAAGACCAATGAAAGGGACAATTGTGGGAGGGTTTGCGTAACGTTTCTGTCAGTCATGTGTCTTGTTACTCTGTAAGAGAGCTCAAATTCACCACTAATGCCTGTTTTAATTTGTTGCCTCATTGCTCTGGAATCCAGGATAAATTGCTGCTGTTGTTCATCTTGCTTCCAAAATGGGTAGTCTTTCTTGGAATGATAGTTTAGAGTGTTTACCAGATTTGTTGTTTTGGCTTATGTAAGAGATGGAATCTGACATTCACTTACTGAGAAAAAAAAAGTCACATGGAGCACTATACCAAACTGTGTTTCCCATTTGTGTAACAGTATGACAATAGACTAGAATTTAGAATAGAATTTGATGAAACTGGAGAAGGAATTTATTATTTTGGTATTACACCAATAAATGTGAGTAAAAATCAGAATAAGCTGCCTTGACTTTCAATCAAAACTGAAATTGCCAAAGAGAAAGACAGGTTAGCTGTTACTGTACAGATGGTTATAACCAAGAAATTGAGTCGGTACCAGCCAGTAAAACTGTAAAGTTGTGGGTTTTCCCTCCTCAGGGTGTGTGTCTAGCATTACAGCTGAAAGATGGACGACTGAATTGGAGTTTCCTTACAGGAATCTGTGTGGGTGTGAGAATGGTTGTACATGAGCATACTTTTTTTTTTTTTTAATTTGGAAGAGCTGCTTTTTTCTTTCTCTTTTTTTATGTTTGAGTGTGTGCATTCAACACTTGTGGTTGATCCAGCTTATGTGTGGTGTTTGCATATGTTTGCGTGTTTATACCATTGTGTCATGAAGGAGTCCTTTTTTTTCCCCTCTGGTTTTGAGCGACAGGCAGACTTTGTGCTGGCATGTGTGCAGACCAGATGTGGCTAGAATATCTAAAATAATAGCCTGCTGTATACAGTATGCATCATTTGGCTCAGCAGTGGATCATGGTTGGAGGGAATCTGTTTAATATGTGTATATTTCTATCCAAATGTAGTGTATTTATGTCTTTATTGCATTTTTTCCATATATTTTATATATGCATCTTAGTAATTATCTATATATGTGCATGAAGGCTTGTGATGCCATATATTTGCATACCTGTGGTTCTATCCATGAGTTTTTATCACAGTTACGCTGGCATGCACTATATGCAATTATACACATAGAGTTTGTAGGTGTGTGACAAAGTATGCTTAGAGAATGTGCATTTGTGCAGGCTTTGTGTGTTTGTATATATAGACTCGTAGCAGCTGCTGGACACCACCTGTGGCCAAACCCTCCCTCAGGCCTGTTGTGACACCAAATAGTTTCTTTGGACTCAGAGGGACTGGAGCTGTGGATGTCAGCATTGGCCAGAGCCCTCCCAGGCCGCATTGATCCCTCTGTTATGTCTACCTACTTATAAACTATTGCTTTATTGTCCTGTAATGCAAATGAAATTCTCCACAGAAGTGGGACTGTTTATTCTCCCTCTCTCGCAGTCCTTTCCTCTCTCTTTCTCTTTGCCAGCAGAGCAGATTTGTTTCTTCTAAGGCTCATTTTGCTCTGGCTGGCTGACAGATGTCCATCAGCTCCTCTGTTCACCCCCACCGCGGCACAAATCCAGGCGCCAGTGCACAACAAGAAAACCTGGCAATAACTGATCTATGACACACGGCATGGCCACGAACGGACAACAGTCGATCTGTCAGCGTTTATTAAAAACACTTTTCATGATGAGATACAGTAGTTGTGATCTGAATGAAAATATAATTATAATCGTTCAGGAAGAAAGCTCCATCTTGTCACACTTCTAATTTCTCTCCTAATCATAGTATATTTATCTCAAATAATGTCTAAACTACATTTTGAGACACACAGCAGTGTTCTGTTAGTAGGCCGAATCGTGAAAAGCTCATTTTCATTCTTTTTTTTTTTTTTTTTTAAACAAATGTCTTCATTAGTTTAGTTTAGTTTATTTCAAATATGCAACAAAACAAAAATAATCCTACTTAGTCTTTACAAATGAAACAGATAATTAGAAAACAAAACAAACAAAAAACAAAAACCTGTACATATACATGCAAACAAAGCATGACTTCATCTGCACATTCGAAAAGGAGTTGGAGGAAGTATAACTTATTTAATCCCACCCCTTCTTCACAAAACAGTTTATCGTTTAGCTTCCTATCAGCATAATATGAAAGATCAAGTCCCTTGGATCAGTTAACCTCGTTTATTATCTTCACATACACATGCTTACACTGACATACCATAAAAGTAAACCTTTTCTTTTACAAGACACATATGTCACAACTCAATAACACAACAAACATCAACAAGAGGATATCACATCCCTATCAAAATCCGATCAAGCTCATAGATATACGTCTGCAACATCAAAGAAGTCCATGAGTGGACGCCATGTTTGATCAAATATTTCCAGTTTCCCCCTCGGTAAAAACTGTGTTTTTTCTAGCTGTCAGTGTTCCATTATATCTTGTTATAAAGTTGAATAGACAGAATTAGTCTAACATCATAAAACGTATCATATTAAAATGTATGTCTGAAAATTCAACAGTCACTGGCTTCACTCTGAATATAGTAATGATTGGATCTGGTTTAAGCTGTTTTTTGATCATTTTGGACGTTGTTTGAAACAGATTATTCCAGTAAGTTTTAATTTTCCTTCTTTATCTTCTTTATTTCATTTCCGGCCGAGCGGCAGATAGTTACAGTCCATAAGTATTAGGTGATTACCAACAGCCTGTAATTAGTTTCATATTGAGGAGAAGAGGAAGATGAAGAGAAGAAGACAAGAAAGAAGAGGGGAAAAGGACACACGTTTCTAATACCACACTAATACTGCTGCCATTCGGTAAATAAAAAAGAAATAGTTTCCAAAGACAGTTTTAAAGACCTACCCAAAAAATAAGAGCAATAAAAAGAAAGATGTCACTTCTTGACACTGGTTTGCACATGAATATAAATAAAAACATGCTGTAACCTTCTCCGCTGCTCGGTTGTTTAATGTACACGTGTCTTTCTCGCTCCTATCATGACATTACACATTCCCGTTTTACATCAGCATTAGTCATTTTTCCAACGCTAAGGCAGACAAGTTTGAGAATGTATGTGTTAGTAATTTGGAAACTTAGTTCTGGGGGGGTTACCGGTGTCATATCCCACAATGCAATGCTGAATTCCTTTAACATGTGGTGAGTCAGGAAAGGGGTGGTTGACCTCTGCCTTCCCATGAGCCCCTTGGGAACAGCTTTGCTCTGTTGCTCAAGAAATCGAGGATCGCTGCACAAACTGCTGGTCTAGTTGTGACTGGAATAGTAATCACCTTATTCTCTGTTCCCCATGCAAACTGAACTCTCACCGTTCCTCCTTATTTTTCGCTTTTTCCCCTCTTCTCTTTCTCTCTCTCTTTTTTCAGTTCCTTATTTGCTCTCCTTTTTTCCTGTCATGTGTCTGCTTTGAGATTCTTAGTCTTCAGCACAACAGCAGCTCTGCACATGTAATCCATTATGTTTGGTAGAAGAGGGAGAAAGTACAGGAAGCTGAAGGTGAAGTGTGTTGCTCTTGAAATAACCTTGCCTTTTTCCCAATGAAATAATATAATTTTTAATGGTAAATTATAAACACAATTTCCATCTCAGTATCTCACATTTGTCCACACATCCAGATCTCTTTATTGTCTGATATAACAACATTTTAACCCATAAAGACCCAAACAGCCATTGGTATCATCATCATCTACTGATTTAAAATGTTTAATATGTGTTGATCCACCAGTTCTATCAATATGTATGAATAATTGGTGTAGAATACAGTTTGTCATCTTTTCGTGGTCGTCAGATATGACCCATTTGGACGTTCAGAGGCTCCGTAATGAACGCTGAAACACCATCATCTTCTACAACATTGATTCACCAGTAAAACCCATGGAGCTGGATCACCGACATTGGATGGAAACACTTATTTATACATTCAATTATTAATATCTCTGCTGAAAAAGTCACTTTTTTTTCAGTTTTCTCAGTTTCTGATATAATACTCCTCAACTTTAATCTGAGCTTTGATGAACATCTACATGATCAGTAATTAAATATAGAAAAATACTTGATTTAGACTGAGAAAACACAAAATACAAAGGATAGTATTGTGATAAATGGAGATAAATCACTTAAGAAATGTTAAATCTAGAGAAATATTAATTTGGGAACTGACACAAAAATAGCACTGGCTGGGTCTTTATGAGTTAATTCATTAATGCTCAATTTAATAAAAATTAAAAAAAAATACTGTTAAATATAATTATTTCAAGGATTTAGTCAAAACCTGTTCATTCTTTTCATCACATTCACATTCAGGAAACATAAATGAGCCAGTGATATCCAGCTGGGCTAATTTTCATCTGTTGTTCCTGGCATTTGATAAACACGGCTTTAAACATAGACAATCCAGAAAGAAAAAATGACCACAAGTGATGCAAATCATTAATAAAACAACAAAAAACGAAAGACCCAGTACAGTGTAATAGGCACCACTACATACTATATGTAATTCAAATACTTCATGAATATATGTATAAAAATACACTACAGTAGTAAGATAATAGCAGCTATGTTCAATGTTCATGTTGCTTCAGCAGACAAGTGAAGCAACAGTAGGTGTTTATTTGTCTAATATAGATTAGTGATCAGTTCCATTCTACAGAGACTGTTATTGAAAACACTGATATTCTTCTTCTTGGAATGATCTGATCTGATGATTCTTCTTATCTTTTAACAGCTGAATCTTTGTATAATAAAGGCTTGAACTATATTGTCGATAACTACTGTGTCTTAATGTATTACTTGCTTTAGTTAAAAGTACAATTTGTAATATTTAGGGGGATGCAAAAAATAATCTTTGTTAACTTACCTTAATTTATATCTGTGTATGGAGCAGGTTGGCTTTTATGGAGTCCACCATGTTCCTGAAGTATCTTAGGACAGCTTTCTTCCCCTATTTTCTGTTTTATAATGAGTGGTATCCACTGCTAATGTTCCTCACCATCGCCTACTGTGTTTAAATGTGGATAGAGTTGATGTTCTTTTACCTTAACCCTCAAACAGGTGATGGCAATGAAAAAGCAACTACTGATCTAAAATGTTTAATAAGTTTTGGGCTACAAAGCAATAATGACAAATGTCATAATGTAGTTTTATAATGTGATAAATATTATTGCATTGCATTGTTTAGTTTTGCTTAAATTGTTATCGTCCAAAATGCCTGAGAGATGGTTTTTCTTAATTTCTCTCAACACTAAGTTTTTTTCTTAAATCCATGACGATGAATGTTCTACCTCCAAATTGCTCAACTATTTTCATGTTCTGACTGCAAATAATAATTTTCTACTACCACTAACCATCTCTTTTCTTCACATACACTTTTCATGCTGATTTGAAATGTAAACATCAACATTTCCCTTGTTTTTCTTAATATTTCCAAGTTTAATGGGAGATTTTTCTTCCAAAGTAGATGGTTAGTTGTGGTAGAAAATTATTTACAGTCAGAGCACGAAAAATAGTTTTGAAATTTAGAGCAATTTATAGTCATGGATTAGTTACAAAAGAAACACTTGAATTCAACATGTCCCAATACTTTTGTCCATATACTGTATGACCCATATGGACGTTCAGAGCCTCTGCAGTGAATGTGGTAACACTGTTATTTCTTGCAACATTGGTTCCCCACTAAAACCCATGTTATTTGACAGATAAGAGTGGTTGTAGATACTGCTTTGATAAAATAACCTTTGGATTTACACAGATTTTATGAATGTCTGAATGATCACTAACCCATAAAGACCCAGCGCTACTTTTATGTCACTTCCTAAATGAAATTTTCTTTATATTCAACCTTTCTTAAGTGATTTATCACCATTTATTCCTGTATTTAATTTACTGATTATGCAGATGTTAAAAAAAAAAACAACCTCAGATTAAAGTTGAGGGTTATTATATCAGAAACAGAAAAAACTGCAGAAAAGTGACTTTTTCAGTAAAATCTATCATTAACTGAAAATAAACCCAGTGTCTCTATTCACTGTCATTGATCCAACTCCATGGGTTTTACTGGTGAATCAATGCTGTAGAAGATGACAGTGTTTCCACGTTCACTACGGAGCCTCTGAACGTCCAAATGGGTCATATCTGATGACCATGAAAAGATGACAAACTGTATTTATACCAGTTATTTGCATGTATTGATAGGATTAATGGATCAACAGATATTGAACAGTTTAGATCAGTGGATGGTTTAAGTTGGTGATGGAAATACCTGACTTTTACTGAAAAATGCAAACTATCAAATAATGAGTAAAAATCTTTTAGGAATGGTTTGATTTAGAGAAGAGTTCACTTGGAAGTCACTAAATAGTTCTTGGTTTTTAAGAGTTAGAAGCCTAGAATGAACAGAACAATCATGAGGACATTTCACTTTTTTTATATGTTCACCATAGAGGAGGGTGGGTTAAGGTAAATATTACACACTGAACCTTTAACAGGAAGTCAGACAAATATGTTCTCTCTCTTTAACTAGGAAGATATATTTCATATTTGGGCGCTTCTATGAAACCGGTCCCTAAAAACAGGACATGGGGCCTAAAAATTCAAACCAGATGTAGACTAATGTTATGAAGCAAGTTTGGAAGCACTTTGGGTCTATTTTAAAAATAAAT
>JAPQRP010000020.1:27832593-27846328 GCA_037367295.1 Apogon hyalosoma
CCACCCCCCATGCCTGGTCCTGCCCCTGGATGCCCCAATGCAACACAGCCTCTCTTCTCCCTAAATGAAATTCTTTGGAAAGTCATTTTATATCACCCTTTGACTGTGCATTGAACTGTAAAACCACCCCATTGGAAACAAAATAAAAGGATAGGAGAGGGAGAGAAGGGGGGATGGGGCAAGGAGGAGAATTATAATTCTTTGCAGGCCTTTGGTATTAACCCAAACACCAGAGCTGTCAGCAGTTCAGAGAGGGAGGTGCGAGGGGCAAACATTCAGTGTTAATTGGCACTTTGTAAGCTCTGAGCCTTCCTTTTGTGAGGGAAGTGGGAGAGAGAGAGAGTGAGCAAAAGGGGAGGGGGGAGTGGTCAGCAGAGGGGGGTGAGGGAGACAGAGAGACAGAAAGAGAGGGAGAGAGAGACAGCTCTTGTTCTTGTAGGTTTGTTGGGCCTTGTTGAGGGTGTTTACGGTTCACTTCTTATCCTTTGTTAATTGGGCTTTCTCTCCCCCAATGAAAAAAAAAGAAGAATTCATGTAACCCCAAGCCTACCACCCATGCGCCCTGTGACTCTGCCCACCAGCCTGATCAGCAAGAGAGGGATAAATGACAAGAATATAACGAAAGGATTGTCCACAAAGCGTCAATAAACTCCTATGCGCTTTCAAATCTCTGAAAATTGCGCTTGGCTTCAGATTCAATTAAAACTTTGGTAAGGGTTTATTTGGACTCTCCACCTACACACAGTCTTCTGAGTATCTGTGACATTTTATCGGCTTATTAGTTGAGTTCCAATAATCCAACTCATGCTTTGTTTTGTAGACACAGACAATTCAAGACTTATCACTCTGTAGAAAATGTATTTACTGTTTCACAAATTAATTATAAGAGAAATTGGGGTTTTAGAAGATTTTTTATTTTATTTTTTTAACATTTTACTTTGTGTTTGTCAGAAATTTGTCATGTAGACTGCTCATGTGTTGACATCAACTATCTCCATTTCAGGGCTAACTACCATCTCAGTTGCACACTTTCATGACAACAACATTTTCACAAATCTTTATGGTGACCTCGGGTTGGTTTTTCAGCTAAAATCCTAGATGGTATATAATTATTAGATGGATGAATTGTGACATCCCCATTGGTTTATGAAGTGCTAGTTTGTGATCTGGTTGTCACCATGTTGGATTTTTGGAGCTGGAAGTGACTGTATCTGGACAAAAGTGGCAATGCTGCAGGAGGGTGAGGTCAGAGGTCAGGGGTCAGCTAATGCTAAATGCTAGTGGACTGTAAATTTCATCAAGTGTTGCCTAAAAAAGTGATTTTACAGTCTTGTCAGTGTAACCTATGAACTACAATTAGAGTGGAGATGTCTGTTGGAAAAAGATATGTTATAATGACTACAAATTGTCAAACTGACCTATTGATACTGTGTGTAACTGCTTATAGATGTATGCATGAACATTTACAACTTGTTCCCTTTTCACATATAAATTCTAATGTAAATTACCATTTTAATTATCCTTTATTTCAATAGGTTCATATGTGAAGTTTGTCTTTTGTGTTAGGGTTACGTCATTTCTTAACTTTAGTGAACTTAATTTCTAAGGTAACAACTCACTTTCACTTGTCAACAACCATCGTAATAATAAACAAGTGCATTGATTTGTAGAACTCTTGGAAAGCTTTTTTTTTTTTTTCAGTGAACATTGACTACTGAGTCCTCCAGTACCTAGTCTGGTCCTCTAGAGTTATAGAGTAAAATACATAACAATAATACAATATGTGAATTCATTATAGATTACAGTTTATAAATATCATGGGAAATGTAGGTGAGGGGTTGTAGTTATGGAAGATAAGATGAAAACAACAAAACAAAATGAAAATGAGTTAGACAAAACCATATGAACATGGACAGTAAAAAAAAAACAACATAAAAGCTACAAACCAAAAATAACATAAAAGATACAAAACAAATCCAATGTAACAAGATGAAAATTATCTAAAAGACAGAAGAGGATGAAAACAATGTAAAAGATGATGACCACAGTCCTCTATCTGTAATTGATGTTCCATTCCAACTACTTACTTACGTAGGCTAATCTATCTTGCTTAATTTTGGGAATTTCGTGAGTGTGAATGTGAGAGTGAATGAGGATCAATAATGTAAAGGGCTTTTGGTGCCTTGAAAAACACTATAGAAATCTAATCCATTATTATTTATTAATAATTTAACATTGTTTTGAGGGTGGAGGAGTCAGTAAAAATATAGACATTATTGCTATTCAGGACACATATTTGGATCTTAAGGAGACAAATGACCGACTCTGAGCACCAGATAGACTCCAACACAACATTAATACAGGCACATTTGAGCCTTTAATGCTTTAAATTGAAAATTAAGTTTTAAATGACATGAAGTTGTTGAAATGTTATAAATAGCAACTCTGTAAAATGTATAGTATAGGCTATTGAAGGCCTACTTGGATTTTAATGTAGCCATACTGTACTGTACTGTACTGTACTATACTATATTATACTATACTATACTATACTATACTATACTGTACTGTACTATACTATCCTGTACTGTACTATACTATACTGTACTGTACTGTACTATACTATACTATACTATACTATGCTATGCTATACTATACTATATTGTACTGTACTGTACTATACTATACTATATTATACTATACTGTCTGATACTACATTACACTACTATACTATACTGTGCTATACTATACTATGCTATATTATATTATACTACAACACACTGTACTATACTATACTATACTATGCTATGCTATACTATACTATCCTATACTACACCACATTATACTATACTACATTACACTACTATACTATTACTATACTATACTATACTATACTATACTGTACTATTCTACATTACACTATACTATCCTATACTACACCACATTATACTATACTACATTACACTACTATACTATACTATACTACATTACACTATACTATCCTATACTACACCACATTATACTATACTACATTACACTACTATACTATACTATACTATAGAGAGCTACAAACATTTGGGTAAAAACTGTGTAAAGGACTTTTTGTTTGTTTTGCCGTGATATCCTGGCTGTCATCTTCCTTGTTTCTGTCGGTGGCAGAAATATCCACAGAAGCCTTTTCGAGGAGTAATTAAGTATAATTCTACCAACAGATGTGTGCATGAACATTTTCACCTCCCCCCAACTCAATGTGATGCCGTCTGTGTTAATGTAAATACAGAAGACAAGGAATAGACAAACGTCGGACCATTAGGTACAGGATGTAAAAACACCCAGCCTGTCCTCTTGTTGGATCCTCTTCTTCCGCTGATGTGTTTGGAGTTATCTGAAATAATTAGAGAGGATGAGATTGGCAGACAGGGGGAGAGGGAGAGGGGAAAAGATAGGAAGGCACCTGGTTTTGAAAGAGTAAGGGGTGGGCTGTTGTTGGCATGAGGCTGGTGGACTCTGCTTCACAGCACCTCTGGCCCCTTTCTGTCTTTCCCTCTCTCTCCCACTGACTGATGTAAATAATAATAGTGCCAGTGCTGAAAGGACACAGGTGTCGACCATTGTGCGGCTCTGAATGGACCTGGGGGAAGCAGGTCAGGGGTCACAGGGCCACCTCAGCCACCTCTCACACCCACAGTTTTTATTCACAGTGACGCTCCCTTTCAAAGGTTCCCATCTTGTTCCTGCTCTTTCTCTCTTGCTCACTCTCTCCTTTTGTTATCATAGCTCAATGTTTTGTGAAAACTTTCCAGAGGTCATGCGCAAACTCAGTATTCAGGAAGATTAACATTCTTTGAAAATGAATCAGCTCACACAATTAAATCAATAGCTGGTGTTAAGAAGAAGAGAAAAAGCAAATGTGATTTTAGGCAATATTAACATGAGAAAATGTATATAAAATCAATAGGAAATAATTAACAGTGTTTAACTGCATTAGTTTATTACCAGAATATGTACTGAGACACTTTCCTCAGACTGATTATATTCAATTACACGCAAAACTCCTGAAATCAAAATGTTCATAAGTAGAATTCCTCCTTGTGCAGAATGGCCGCTTCCGTAGAATATTACATCAAAAAAAGATCTTTATAGTGAGGTTCAAGAGTGTAAAAGGAACACAAAGTAACAGCGTGAATGTATGAAAAATTAAATCAATGATAGGTCTGCATCAGATGAAAACAAAAAAGCTGAATGACTGTCCAAATGGCTGAAGAGTATAGTTTTGTAGCCTGATACAGACTCTTCTCAGGTGAAATGCATTGCCACATTCATATGGTGATAATATATGTGTAGTAATATCATCAGGGTGCCTCAGGTTTTTTTTTTGACTGCTATTTTTGACATTTTTACCTGCTACTAGTCATGCAGCTGTTTTAATTCCAGAATATTGTATTATCCAGTTGTTGTTTTTTTTCATTTGCAAATACATGTTAAAGTATTTATATGTTATATATTGTTTGTCAGTGTGGAGGCTATTTTAGATTCTTTACAACACTAGAGTAGAATTAAATCCTTTTATATATGCATATTAATATGTAACAAGTAACTAGTAACTGTGCTATTTCCCATTTGGATGAAGTGGAATGAAAGTATTAAATAACATTAAATGGAAATAGGCAATTAAAATGCAATACTTGAGAAAATGTACTTAGATTTCAAAATAAATATCCAGCACTATTTATTTCCATATCAAGAATAGAAGTATTTCATTGTCCAATTGAGATAACAAATAATTAAAGAATATTTAAGAAAGTGCAGTAATTGTTATTCTTTTGTTTTCCTGAAATGCGTCTTATACTCAGTCCACAGATAAAACGTCTTCACTGTCCCCTTTTAGACCTTCACACTGGAGACCCCTTCTCACCAGTCGCCCACCCATTCTCTAGCTGAAGGGTGATAAATGTCACACAGACACACACACATACAAAGCAGTGAACATGTGTGACCCAATATATATAAGTGTGTGTGCACCAATGTCATTCTTTGGCTATAGCGCTTAGAGTATCTGATGAAAGAAGCCGGATGGAGATTTGTGGAGCAGTGTCCTTTGTGCTCAAACAACCAGGACAAGAAAGAATCATAAATTGAGACTGGTGCATGATGGTTGAGGTACACCGTACTATTTCCATGGATAGGTGACTTTTTATGGACTGAAACATGACATTTCTGCTGTATCAGCAATCTTTGTGGGCAGACGTAAAACCGAGGACATATGCTATGTTGAAAAAGGTTATAGACTTATTTTACATGTCATTTGATTTTACTACTGTAGTTCAGATTATCTTATTTCATCTGTTGACTTAGGAGTTAACAAATAAGCCTACGCATTACAGATGTTTAAGCAAAATTCAGCCTCTATCACAAACCTCTCATATGGGACAATATTCTGCCACCTTTAAAGTTTTATGCTGAGTCAGTGAGCAGTCATCCTCAGCTGTCTGTCTTAGCCTTGACTCTTGGCAGCTGTAATGAAAATGTTTTATCTTGATATAGATCCTGCACTAAATCCCAAAGCAAAACCTTGTTGATAGCACACAGAGGATACCAATTATAATGTATAATGTATAATGCAGTGTTTATGTGTCTGTTTGTTTTTGAGTCTTCTCAAAGTGGGTGTATGCTCCTCCGCCTATGAGATCCATGCTTGGTGGAGATGGAGATACTAGAGAAGGGTGAGAGGATTTATTACCTAGCATTAGGAGCACTAATCTGTTGCAGGTGTTTCTGGCTGTTCTCCCAGGCCATGGCTGCTCTCCTCCCCAGGAGGCCCCACCATATTTGTGTGCGTTTGACATAGAAAGAAACAGAAGAGAATGGAGGAGATTTTTCCACAGCATGTCATACTATCTCTACACTTCTCTCAAAAATCATCAAAAGTGCCAAGATAAGGATGAAGAGAACATGCATTTGAGTGACTTCTTACTAATAACAACAGCAGTAAAACAGTCGAGTCCAAGAGGATTATGTAGCTCCTCAATTCTCAGCTTTTCAAATCACACCATTACTGTGTGTAATTTTTTTTTTTTTTTTTTTTTTTTTTTCTACAATGAATATACAGTAACATGTCTTTATCAGCAGGGTCCAACCTCTAGGGTGTATTACAATAAAGAAAGACCACCATGATGGATTGAGCCAACAACTTCACAGGAAGCAGAGCCTTCGAGGATGATGAACAAAGAGACAAAGGAACCCACTGAGAAAGTCCTGCTCTGTGGGAAGTCTGCAACGCCCACTGTGGCCAAATTTGGAAATGACAACTAAATGAAGCAGAGAAAGAATAGAGATACAGAGGAATTCAGGGGTGAACAGGAGCATGAGGATGAATATGGAAAAGATTGTTGGTTAGTATTTCAGTTCTTTAAAATCGAAAATAAAAGTCAGAGACCATACCTTTTCAACTAGACCTCAGTCATAAAAATCTACATACATGTCAAAACTTTATGCCAAAAATGAAATATATTCTACTATATTTTGTAACATGGTACACTATTAATACTTGTTTAAAATGAAAATGTCCTGGAGTAAGATGCTGTTGTGGAGGTGTCAGGACGTGGGAAATATTACTTCACTTCTTTGGCACTACTGCCCCCGTGTGGAACTGTAAGGTAGTACTCAAATCAGGACAGTATGCTCTAACATTACTGTCTATGATGCAATGAGTCAGTTAAAACATAAATGCAAAAAACCCCATAAAAAAAACAAAAAACCCAAAAACTTAAATTTAACTTTAAGAATTTATTAAAAACATTGAATTTTAATGTCAAGATTTGCATAGGTAAGGCCTGTGTTAGTAAGTACTTAAAGACTGTAAACAACTTCTGTCACGAAATATTCTGTCAGACTTGAATGAAACTGTTAAAAAATAACACCTATATGTGGAAGAGAGGACCTGAAAGACAGAGTACATGGTAACCTTATCCACTTGACCATGAATATGCAAATTATGAGGTGGTGAACCAAATAGTAAAAGACGATTTTGGACATTAAATTAATACAAAATTAGATACAGGATTGTTCACAGTATCATCACATCCAGCATGTTAATATACTATCACACATAAAGATGCCACAGCTTGAAACCAAACACAGGTCAGTAATGTCAAAGGTATTCAAGTTATGGGATGTACTTGTAAGAGTTACGCATGATGTAGTTTGTAGCTGAAGGTAACCAGTCTTTGGTAACAGTCACAATGTAGGTGATCCAAGGGTAGTAAAGCTCTGGTTGTCTTGTTGCTCCTGTAATGATGATGTTCAAGGCTGCATCTGCGGCAGGATAGGCTGGAACATTAGTGATTCCCCTAGGATGTAGAAAAATAATGTATTCAGCAACTGTGCATGACATGTACTCAAAACCTATACCAATACAAGAAATAAGCTAAAAAATGTTCAAGCTTTGACACATCACTGTGCATTTATCAACATGACGTCCCTCAGGTTGCTGTAGGTGTGCGTGTCTGTGCAATTTGACTCACTTGACTTTTTCCATAGCTGCGTCGGTATCAATGAGACCCAACGTACAAATAGAGATGGTCACATTGCTTTTCTTCATTGCTAATTCATGTCCCAGAGCTCCAAAGAAACCATTCAAGGCAGATTTTGTTGAGCTATACGGTGCAACAAAGGGACTGGACATTTTACCTGTGGAACATCAACAACTCTCAAACAAGCTTATGACATATGTACATATGTATATACTGTATAGTATGTGCCATATATTACCTTGGTATCACTATGCAAGTGTAAATTTATTGAGGATTTATAAATGGCCTTTAATGCGGTTCCATATTAGGGTAGAAACATGTCACTTTTATCAGCTATTAACAAACTGATATAACACATTAAATAAACTTAGAAATGAAATACAATAGTGACTTATTGCTTGCTAAATAGGGATCATCCTTCATTTCCATCAGCAGCATTTAAATTCTACTGTCCTACCAGTTATAGCTTATATTTATGAATAACTTACAAGTATTTAACCACCGTCCGCATATCGTGTGAGCATGAAACGTTTCATAAGCCATGTGTACAAAAGGCGCTCTGTCTGCTCATGTGACAGGTTGTGGCATCAAACAGTAGCCACATGCATTCATTTAACAAGTAGTGGTTAGGGTTTCCTGCCTGAAGCCTCAGTGATTTATTTTATGGTCTGGACAATAACTGATCATTGATAAGAGATTAGAAATAACAGACTGTTTATGTTCTGGATAACATTAATGAACTGTTAGCAGTTAGCACAGTGTGCAGTTAGCGCATGGGCTTTTCTGTCCATGTGACGAGTTAAACTGCTACTGTAATGACAATGAATTAACCTTATATTCAAAGTTAAAACAGAATATATTATAATATGGGTGTAATTTGAGCTAACAGTAGGCTACTATGTTGTGCTTTATAACTCCATGCTCACCACAGGGCTCCACTCTTGTCTAGTAATAGACTATGAATAGTAATAGACTGTGAAGACAGTTATTTCTTACAACTGTATACTTACATACACAGTGGAATAATCAAAAAATAGGCAAAAGTATGATTGTTTTGTGCATGTTCTTCACTTGAGCTTAGAGTGTTTTAAATCACTTCAAGTCATTAACACCTGTTGTATTCTACATTTTATAATAACTTTAGCAGGTTATAAATGTTGGTAACTCATTAGTTAATGGTTGAACATGATGACATGCTGATAAAGGAACAAGATAAAGTAGGTTAAGTAACTAGTAAGATCTGAGATGTAACTGCTTCAGCTTTGTGCCTTGAGTCTGTATGAAGGTTCATGAATATTGTTTTACATGTTTATTACTATAAAGTATTTAGAATGTAATTAATAACCTGAATATAAACTATTTATAAATCCTTATTGCAAAGTAGTATCATTATTTGTGATTGATGGGTTAAATAAGGCAAGAGCATACACACATGCGTACATATATATACATATATACACACACACACACACACACACACACACACACACACGCACACACACACACATATACGTTGCAGCATTATGCGTCAACGGTGCATAACAAATGAAATGCGGTTTGTTCACAGTTATAGTCATTATGCTACACTGAATGGATGTTAATGTTTAAAGTGATTTATGTTATTTACCTAAGAGTGATGAAACAATCACAAGTGATCCTTTATTTTGCTCCAGGGAGGGCAGAGCTCTCCAGGCCATCTGAATATAGCTGAAGAAATTGACCTTTGGAAAGTACATACCCACACACACCCACCACACACATATGGGTCAGTGCATTCCCCTCTTTTTATCTGCTGACAGACTATCAGAGAGCTGTATTACCTGCATCAGCCACCTGGTGTGCTCCACATCTCCCTCCCACATGTGGAAGGGGCTCGGGCCAATGTGGTTGAGAACTACATAATCCAAGCCTCCGAGCTTTTCCAGAGCAAAATCTACCACTTTGTCAGGGTCTGAGTCACTGGCCATGTCTGCTGTGATGTAGAAGGCTTTCTGGGCTCCTAAGCTGAGGCACTTTTCTGTCACCTAGAAGCCAAGATTGCAGAGAACCTGTCAACTGTGCAATATAGCTAAAGAAAGGGTTAAGAAAACACCTGAGTCTTAATCAAACAGATATTAATATTAACTGACCTATAGCCAGCAAGTTGTATTTATGTATATTTTTGTAACAATGTTGTATATCATACAGTTCAACATCAAAATCTAGTGATTTCACAGAAAAAAACGCTGTGTTTGTCGATTTGACCTTACTTAAACTTACACATCACGATGCAATGTCATGCGTATCTACTGACCTGTGATAAGACCTTCTCCCTCCTTGCTGTAATCACAATTTGAGCTCCGAAGCAGGCATAATGATATGCCACTTGTTCACCAATACCTGTACTGGCCCCAGTCACCAATACCCTGGCACCTCTAAGAGATTCTGAAACAAATTAATACACTTATTTTAGTATATTAAATGAATCAAAATCAATACACAAAACATTCAAAAATAAGTCTTCATTTTGTACTGAAACCATAGACAAGCATCTTAATTTCAGATAAATGACACAGACTGCTACATTTTTTATTATACCTAGAAGAGTACCTGTTACCATAAAATTATAAAAAGCAAAGTCCTCAAGGGGGTGACTGTGGTTAAAGTGCATCTGTCTGTAGCCCAGAGATGACATAAACACCCACACCCCTCTGTCCTCACTTGGTATGATAGTACATTTGCATGAGGTAATATCATATAGAGGTGTTCAAGGCTGCCTCATTGATAGTAGAAGAGTGTAATGACCTTATAGGACTCCATACTTTCATCCCTTTTCTGTTCAGTGGAAAAAACAATCTCCAATTGTGTTTATTTTGTTTGTGACAGACTCGTGTGTTATGGGGTTCCTTTATGGGTTAATAAATTCTCCATCTTAATCTAAATGAACTCTGTGAAACCTTGTGGATTAAGGAGAAACTGCATTGCTACAAAACTGAAAACAAGTGTTTTTATGAGTTCATGAAAAGGTGATTGCTTAGAGACAGGCGAGTTGTTGCATGATATAGAATTTGATGCAGTAGAGTGAAGGCAGCTTTATACATCTACAGCCATACAATGCAGCATACACATCCATGCAAGCAGTAGGCTAATATTACTTCAAAAACAACACTGTCAGGATGCATGTTACTGCAAAATGCATGATTCTACCTTTCATACATCATGTGTTTTGATTATAGTACACCTTTTTAGGTAAAGATTTGAATAGAAATCATCACTGTAGTAGAATAATTTCACAGTGTGGTATTACTGGGATAGTTTTATTTAAGCAAATGTACTAAACACCACTGATACCCGAATGATTCACACCAAATAATCTCAATTATTATGGAAACTTGACTGCACACTGCCTCCTCTCAACATGCCCAAATGCCCTTTCGTTGGTTAACTCCGCAGTCACAAGCGCAGAGCATGTCCAATTACCTCCAATTACTCATTTGTGCCTCTTTCCCAAATCCCTCCAGGCCAGGGGAACATCATACTACCATTATCCTTGTTGGATGTATTTATTTTGTGTCATATAACCTGGTCAGACTACGGCACATGACTCCTGTCTGACAATGTGACACCTCTCAGAACTCCTGTCACCGCCTTCCTGACCAATCTGTGCATGCATGTATGTTACAATTACAGTGGTAAATATAAAAAATAAAAGAAAAATACATTAATAACAAATAGTTAAATGAATGCTAAAATGCACGGAATCTGATCTGACTTTGCAGTAATCTCGTCTCTTACCAGCATTAAAGGTTGGCTCAGTCCATTTGACAGCAAGGAAAAGAACACCTACACTACTAAAAAAGACTTTGGTTAAAGTTTTCATTTTGCTAAACTTTTCCAAATTACGTCAACGTAGTTTTCTAACTAAGCTCAGACTTGTAGGTTTCAGGTTCCAGAACTCCACTAAAAAGGAAATATAAGGAGGAGATTACTTTTATACTCCCTATGTTCTCTTTTTTTCTTGACGTACATTAAGGGGGAGTGTTCAGGTTTACTGAAGCCAACACTTAAAGCCTTTTGCTCGGGTATTAAAAATAATTATGAGATAATCCTATCATAGCGTTGCTATTAAAACAAATTCAAACGGTGATAACTAAAAAAAAACAACGGTCTGAAAATTATTGTTAAATTTTCTGGAAAAGAAATAACAGCAAGAACGAATCTGCGGCTCTGAAATAACAGTCTGCGCAGGCTGTTGAAATGCAACTTTATTGACAAACCGCTGGCTGCACAAGGCTGGGTCGTCCTTCAGTGAAGCTTGTTCTTGACGTATTTGGATAACAATTGTATCATTAAAGAGAGCCACATCGCTGTGGGCTATGGCGGCAAAGGTTTTGCCCGTGGTGAAGTTAGTACCTTTTGTTTGCCTTTCTTGTAACTCCTTAATTAGTAACCCATAGCTGTTGTAGATGCTAACCTAGCTTCTCCATTAGCCACTTAGCTAACTGCTAGTTTGGGTTTTTAGTTAACCCAGATAACTTACTCGCAAGTTCTTGACGAAAACCCCCAGATGTATAGTGTTGTTTAACTATATTTCTATTGAGTTTGATGTCCCCTGGACTCTAGTGTTGTGAGTTTATTAACTCTGGGTGCGTCTGCTCTTTCGTTAACAGACTTGCCACCAAGGTGACAATTGCAGGAGGAGCTCTGTACGTCGCCTGTGACTCTGGTCTGCTGGGAAGCAGTGACCAGGGCGCCGAGGCCCTGGAGAAAGCCAAGACTGCAATACCACCTGCCATAGAAGAATGGCTGAAGTACTTTGGCTTAGAGGTACACTCAGATGTGCTCCTTATATACATATACGTATCATAATGCAAGACACTTATTAAGATTGTTGATTATGTCTTTTACGTAGAGAAGTCCCACGATAGTGGTGTAACTCAGTATCTGTTCTATCCTGTACATCCTTAAGAATTCTTTCAGCCTATAAGAAATGTATTAGTCAGTTGCACTTGTTCATTGCTCACCCATTACTGCAATAATATTTTAAACCTTGATTACTTATTATAATTTATGTTAAAGATCAACAGTTTGTCCACCATAATTTAAAACAGCAAGAGACAATATGCCAGTATGAGTGTTGTAAAATGGATAAAACTTGGCTGAGATTTTTTTCTTACAAAGAAACCAAGTACATGACACGATTTTCAGTGGTACTTGGAAATAAGTGGGGCTTGTAAAAGCCTGTTATCGTAAAAAGAATTATATTTTGGTGAGATGTTAAGCTGATTAGTCCCGTCATCCCATGTTGTAAAACTATGTAAACAAACAGTAAAAAATATAGTTTTGAACAATTTTTATCTTTTGAACTATGCATTATTTTCTTTTATAGTCAGTAGTTCCAATTGTGAAGCCTAATATTATCAGCTACTATCTGCCTCAATGTCAGTAAATACTGATAGTGATTAAAAATATCCTTTTGTTATTGATTAATCAGCCAGACTCATTGTCTTTCTCTAGTTGACTTCATCACATATGCTTCACATTTAATTATTTCTTGAAAATTGTAAAAATGAAACTTAAATTATGGGAGAGCACATCAAATACATAACAAAGCTGGCACAGCACCCAAGTCCTCCACAGACCAAGTGAAAATGCTGGACTCATTAACACTCATGAAGTTGTACAACATCAAAAAATGAATTGCAGCCAAAAATGATTCCTTTCACATTTCCCACATGATCTTGTGGTTAGAAGTGTGTGAATGCAGTGTAGCGTATCGAATGTATCTCTAATTAATGGATCTTGCGTGTCCCCAGGCTCAGCTTCCGACCATGCCCAAGATCGAATTCTCCCCCGTTAAGTCATGGAACTCTGGTAAGTATTAGGTAGTGAATGAGAGGCTTGTTTGAGAGGCTACAAAGTTGGTAACATTGTGATATTTAACTTGTAGTTAATTTGTTTTGTACTGTGTACAGGTTCCAGTGTTTCACACTTAAAGGGGTCATATTTTGCTAAACCCACTTTTATTACCCCGCCCCCCTGAAGGGGAGGCAAGGGGTATTGTTTTTGGTTCGTTTTTTTGTTTGTTTGTCTGTCGGTCTGTCTCTGTCAGCAACTTTATGCAAAAACTACTGTACCAATTTCCACGAAATTTTCAGGAAAGGTGTGAGGTGGTCCAGAATAGATCCCATTAAATTTTGGTGAATGTAGGTCAAATGTCAAGG
>JAPQRP010000020.1:27846428-27860632 GCA_037367295.1 Apogon hyalosoma
GCTCTCACTGTTGATGTGCATTGATATCAGAACCTTGAAGGACAAATTTGAAGACTCTAGGTCAAAGGTCAAGGTCATAATAATGGCCAAAATCGAATTTTGGATATAACTTTGAAACTATTCATCTTAGAGACTTCCAGTGAGCACCAAAATGCTGGTCTTTCAAGTCTGCATCTTGTGTGTATAGATTTTGACCTATTGTTGACCGAAGAGGTCGAGGGTTACTCGGTCAATACCTAAAAAATAAAATGGACTATAACAGAAAAACGAGTGGAGATAGAGACTTAGTTACTATTATTGTCAGATAGGAAACCTGGCATGGGCTTCAAAATGGCATCATGACATTTGACTTTGAGTGACCTTGAAAGGTTAAAATCAAGGTCACAGGATTTTAAATGGCCGTAACTCCAAAAAGAGTGGTGATAAGTACTCAGTTACTGTCCATTGAGAGCTAAAATGTTTGCGAGGGGCAGGGTTTGTTGTGCCTGGCACCACTGGTTAGTCTTTGGTTCATTTATTTGTGTATTTTGACTCTAATAATTCTAAAAATTTGAATTTGAACCCTCCAGGTGCTGCAAAGCTATCTTTATATTAATTTTGGCAAAAATCGAGTGGATTTCTACAACCCATTTCAATTCCTTCTTAATTTGTTATGTTTTGTGACTAGTTATATCACGACATTTGCACATATAAGGTCAAGGCTTCCGATTAATATTTCTTTGAGTACGACATAATTGTTTGTCAGCAGCAGCAGTTGTGTCCATATTGACAATATGTCCAAACTTCGAGCTAAAATGTTCAGTTATTGGTTGTATTAATGAATACAAGTAGCTGAACAGGACAGAAAGTATGGTCAACAACCTGGAGGGGGTGGGACGTGAAGTGGTTCATTTGCATTTAAAGGGCCAGCGCTCAAAACGACCTTTCTGGTGTCATGACTCAGAAATAAGATTGAAGATGGACCTGTGGAGTTGAATTAATGAAGAATTCAGACCCAAGCATAGCATTTACTGTTTATGGAGACCACAGGGAAATGTTTTAAAATGCATAATTCCATAAAGAAGAGCAAAATGTCACCCCTTAAATTTTTAAAAATTATCTTCTGTGTTATTTTGATGGCTTCAACTCATCAATGACCAATTTGTTTTATATTATTGCAGGAGTGAGGTGGACAGTTTCAACACTTTCAGAAGCCCCAACAAAAGCAACTGACTACACAAATCAGGGTTTGCAATACCTGAAAGACCTCATCAAGTAAATATAAACTCTGTGGGAAACTCAACTTGTATTTATCTTTTGACTTTTGCACTCAAGAATTTACCTCTTAAAGAGTTGTATCCCTCACAAGAACAGATGTCCAACTTGGAAAGAAAACTGCTAAAACAAAAAACTTGTGAAGTGCAGCTTTTCAGAGTGTTGTCCCTGTGCAGGAGTACTTTTGTGCTCTAAATAAAAGTGGTTTTGGTTTGATGTTCAGTTGTACTTGAACAGAAAGCAAAAGGTGTTGTAAAAAGGGCATTGTTTTATCATTAAATTTGGTCCAATTCTTTTGCCTTTTGTTCTTTAACCACCCATTTGTTTTGAATGTCTGTTGTGTGTGTATATATATATGCAATACACCAAGTATGACTAAATACATAAATCTTGCATTACTTTTGTCTGTTTTATTGAATCAAAGATCTCGACAGCAGTATATTCAAAGAATGACACCAACCAAATGTGCAAAAATCTTTATTAACCATGACTGAATAACACAACTGCCTGTTGATGCTGCTACAAGTTCAGAGCGGGAGGAGGATGCTGAAAGTATTAAGAATGCACATTTGTAGTTCCGCTCTGCACAACAAAAAAACACTTTACAGCACAGCACCAGTATTGGTGATGCAGAACATTAACTCATCTGGATTGTTTAGTGTTTTAATGTGGGTGTTACAAACTGTACTGAATCTTCAACAGTCACGTCCACACTGTCCAGAAAAAGGAGTTTTCAGAGTCTTGAGGCACTCCGTTCCAATGATGATGCATGCAGGCTATTAAAAGCCAAGAGTTAACATTAACAGTATACTTATCAGTTAACTAGTTCACTGAGGGATACACTGAAAGACTTAAAGAAGGCAAAAGAGGCAACTCCGCAACTAGGACAGTGAAAAAGCCTGGATGAAAAGCATACTGAAGCTTAGCCATCATGTTCGCAAAACTAAGACAAAGTTGTTAAGTGTAGACTGTGAGTTACATACGGTTAGCAAATTGGTCTTGTAGTTGAGGATATCTGTGAATCTTCCATTTAATTTATGTACACTTATAGTCAAAGCTGGTAGTGTTTTGATGGGATGGTTGTGTAAATGAGTGTAATCACAACAGGTAACACATGGCATTATAGACATTGTACAGCTTAATATTGCTACATTTTTTTTTTTTTTCATGCATGTGATGTAAAGCATATACTGCCTCATTTTGTCATGAGGAAAAATCAATTTTGGCCAATTATAAAGCAAACCATAACCTGAACATGTAAACTTTATACATTAAAGTGCTCCCCACATTATCAGCAGTGAGATTATACAACCATTGATAATGCATGTTATATTTAGGTATAGTTTTATACTGCATCAACAGCAGAATACAGCACGTGTAAGTAATGGTTGCAAAACTTTCCTCAAGCTGTCAGTGTCACCATTCTGTGAAGAGCACTGAACCTCTACATGTATACCAAATAACAGCCTTCATATGCTATGACAGACTAAAAGCGCGGTCAGAATCTATACACTATTGCAGAACGACAAGCCAGAAGGCACTTGATGATTTTGGTGGAATCAGGTTTACATGACAATTTAGCATACTATCTTCTGTACATTGGACACAATAGGCCTCGTACTGTTAAAACTAGGAATTAGAGTTCAAGGTTAAATGAAAAATACTTATGCAGCCAATTGGTACTACAGTTTAAATGTTAGAGTGCTTAATATGGTGCAAACAAGCAGAGTTCATTTGAATGGATGCAACTTCTGAAATAAAGGGCCCACATTCAGTTGAATTTACAATACTGTTTCAGTTCTATCCTCCAATCTGAGAAAGTGGCTTTAAGTGCTTTTGAGCAGCTTGTCTGATACATTTGTATTTCTAAAGTCACATCTGTGAGTATGTCCGGACAACAATGTACTGCATTTTGCAGCTGTTGGGCATCGTTATCTGTCCAAACTTCAAATAAAAAGAACAGCAGCAATAATAAAACAAGGTGACTCCTCCTCTTAGCAACAGCCTAGCGTAGCAGTGCTACAGTACTGCTGTGCATATGGAAAACATATTGCACTTTCTTCTGAACAAAGCATATTAACCTTTTAACCCTGTAATGGCTTTGATTAACAGGTTAGAACAATGAGTGAAATATAAGCAGATGGAGGGAGGCTGGAGATAAAGTGTCCACTATGTCTAAGTGGTTTTGACCAAGTCATAGACATGGATATGAAAGTCATCGTCATATTTGATATAGTAGACAGAGGGCTTGGCTGGGACCTGGTAGATCACCAGGCCGGTTCTCTTCACACCCTTGTCAGTAACGTACTCCACTTGTTTTCCCACCAGGCTTTCCGTCTCTTCTCCTGGCTTCCTGTCTGCAGGCAACAGGTGCTTGTTTTCTACAGGAAATGATTGAACAACGGAGGGGAAAAAAATTCAGTTTTATTTTGACTTTTACCCTTGTAAATAAGAGATCTCTATATCCTCTTCAGACCCAGTAATGCATTTTTGTCCTCTGTGGGGGATAAGAGCTTCACAGCTTTACTTCAAACAAACAAACAAACAAAACACTGTCCACTGCAAAAGACATCCCATAAAAAAACAAAAGTAAAAAATATATCTGAAATAACTTTTACATTACACTGTTTCCAATCAAGACAATGTAAAAAAAAAAAAAGCATCAACTTTTAATCTCTTGGGACTTAGAAGGAAATTTAGAGAATCACATTTCAGTTTTAATCTTATAACTATAATTAATGCAACACCTGTTTAGCTTATATGATTTTGAGAAACATATATTAGAAAACATGCATGTTTACTTCAGTGTTTGAGTGTGATTTACCAAATACCTAATCTAATCTAATCATTCAGGCAAAAACCTCTAATACATTTATTAATGACCATTTTGTCTTCGTCACAAAACTGCAGAAGTGGAATATTTCTTCTTTACAAAGTGTTCAAAAGTATACTTACTTAATTTGGGGGGTTTTTCTGTTTTTAAAATAGTTGGAAATAAACACTCAAACTTTTTAAAGATTTTTCAAACAAGTGTTGAAAGTCTTTGTCAACACTATCTTGCTTATCTGGTCCTGTACACTCCAACTAATCTGGATGCAAAACAAAGTATTGCAATATGTGTCAACATTTACCATTTTCAAGATGAGACTTGATCAGTGATTTCCGGGGATATTTATGAGTATAATGCCATTCAAATATTCTTGGATTACCACCTACTACTTGTACATGTTTAAACAGCTCCATCTAAATTGAAATGGTCTCTGAAACTGTTGTTTTGACTTATTAGAATCGTGGTTCACAATATTTAACTCACTGCAGAAACACTTTTTAATAATAAATATCCAATTTCCATGCCCCCCCCCCAAACAATTCTTGATTAGCAAAAGAATCCAAGTGTGTGATCAAACTTATAGCTAAGAGCAACAATCCAAGTGTTCTGACTGCAAGAAGATTCTAAACAAGGGGTGTCAAACTCATTTTAGTTCAGGGGTCATCTGTAGCTCAAGACTATCTCAAATGGGCTGGACAAGTAAAATAATAACACAACATCCTAAAAATAATGTCAACTCCAAAATTTTCTCTATGATTTAGAGTGAAAACATTTTAATTACATTATGAAAATATTTACACCTACACACTATCCTTTAAAAATGTGAATAACATGAATAACCTGATCTTAAAAAAAAAAAAGCGCAAGTTTGATAATATCATGTCTCATCTTATTATCTTCACATGTGCATTACAAGACATTTCAGGTTGGCTGTATTTGTTCAAGTTATTGACATCTTTGTGAAAAAAATGTTTCATGTAATTTTATTTATTTTTTTTACAGTAAAACAAAAAGAAATGGAATTGTCATTATTTATAGGTTATTATGATAGTATTTTACTGGCCTGACCCACTTGAGACATGACCCCTGAAGTAAAATAATTTCGAGACTCTTGATTGTTAATATCAGTGTAATTTTTAGACTTTGCAAATTCATTCCATGGGCCGGATGGGAGCCTTTGGCCTGGTTTTGGCCCAAGGGTGTATCTTTGACACCCCTATTCTAGATAATGAGGTCCTAGTAAGATTAAGTTAGTGAATGAGGTAATCTAACTGCCTCATGAAGATGTGGAGAACAGTGTGGTAAACTCACATGGTATACACGGAACACTGAATGGATATTCCAAAGTGGAAAAAGTGGTTTATGTCTTAGTGGTTACGCTTGATCCTATCTACAAAAAGCCTTCAGATATGTTTCCACAAGACTGAATGACACATTGTGGGTGATCACTATGTCTTTGTTAATGGCAAATTACCAGTACCTGCTTCAGGCAAAATCCTGAGATCTCCATCAGCGTAGTCATCCCACAGCTGGTACATATAAAGAACGGGGTCCTTTTCATAAGTAATGTAATACCAGTTGGTCATAATTGGAGCTCTGGAGAGGACCATGCCTCTCCATTCATTCTTTTCTCCATCTTCTTTTTCAAACAGATGCTCCACAGCTTTTCCCACCAGCTCCTCTGCCCCTAGAGGTATCTTGATTTTATTATTAACTGTGAAGAAACATAGTAAATATAAAAATCAGAAAGGTAGCAATAAACAATCTCAACGCTTGGATTTAAAACATGACCTGTAAATGTATGGGATAAAAATAAACTCACCAACTTTTTCAGACAAGACTTGGAGGTTGGACACTCTTTCATCCTTGAACAGCTCGATTCCGTAGACGCAGTCGAAGCCGTCATACTTCACCATAAAGAGAGATGGGTTGACGCTTAGTCTGTCGAGTACCGTTCCCTTCCATTTGCTCTGGTTCCCCTTCTCACGCCAGTTATGCTGTATGCGGACTCCCAGAATGCTGTTAGGTTCAGGGGTCACTGTGTCACTCAGTTCCCCACTACTCCGCTTTCTGGTAAAAAGAGGATGGATATGCAAGTCTCCACATGTAGGCAATCAAGTTTTATTTGTATTGTGCATTATATATTATTTGTACAAGTTTTTTTTTTGTGTTTCAAAAGGCGTGGCTTAGACAGACACAAACAAAAGTGTTTTTTTTTTTTTTTTGTGTTTATTGTTGATAAGAAAAAAAAACATGACAAAACTACATTTTTGACAGTTTCAACATGTCATGCCCACTTTTGACATCGACGGAACTGTCACGTGGAGCATGTGGGTTTGGAGAACGGAATGATACTTGGCAGAGTTCAATGACTTAGGAGTGATTCTTTAATGCAATACATCCCAAACGCAAGGGGTGTCCAAACACTCTTCTCCACCACTGTAGTGATGAGATAATTGCAGTAGCATCTACCTGTGTGCATGGCTTCTTACACAGCTGTTTGTAACATTATGACCTCACCAGCACTGGGGTCATGCAGTGTGATGGCACCAACTGGAGCTGTGTTTTCACATACCTGCCCCTTTTCTTGGACATGCCTCCAGGAATTCAACGGCTGCAGATGAGCACAAAGACAGACATTGCAATATTCAGTTATTATGTACGTGAGTGTGACAGATGACAGATACCTACGTCGTCTTCTTTACTCAGATGTAAGGTGTGTGTGTGTGTGTGTACTAAACTGGACCAGGCTATGACCTACTGAAATGACAACTTGAGCAGCCAAAAGGTGAACATGATGGACTGACTTCCCAGGTATTTACACGGAGGTCACTGTCTGTTATGGACACTCCTTTCAGGCGAGAATGTGTATTGTGTTTGGGTCAGGTGTACATGGGTCTATATGAAGTTAGCAGATTGTCCAAGTCCCGCCTTTACTGAAAATACAAGGGTTATTATAGGAAAATGTGGCTGGTACAACTTCACTAGAAAACGTCAGCCATCTCACTACCGTTAGCTACCTGCACGGTGCTTCCAAACACTTACATTAGCAACATATGGGGACAGAACAATATGACCAGCTCGGACTATGCGACAATTCATGCCAAAGCCCACCTGTCCTGGACTACAGCCGACAGCTACACCTCTCACACTACTGTAGGTTACCAGAAACACTCGTTTGTCCTAGCTCTGCCTCAATGCAGATGAAGTACAGGCGGCTAAAGCTACACCCGCTCCTCGGTGTCCCCGATAGCAGCTAACAACCACTAGCTACAGCTGCCCGCTAACGATCTCGACCTCCCTTTTGAAAACATTCCCATTACCTTTACGCAGATTTCATATCAGTTTTGTCAGGTCGTCTGGCAGTGAATTGTTACCACACAAAACCCGCCTGTGTAAAATCTCGCGAAACCTGTGGGAAATGGGAGTTGAGAAGAAAAGACTCCGTTTCCCAGCGTGCTTTGCATACGACGACAACGAAGGAGATATGCACAGTCGCACAATGAATAGTGGGAATTGATGTTTTAACGTCACGGACTTTTTTTTAACGACCGAAGTTGGTGCAGTGCTGCAACCTCGCAAGCAAGTTTCCTCGGAGATAATTAATAAAAATGAGACAAGACTACACAACACAACAAACCTACAACAAATAATGTGAAAGTGGGATATTCTGCTGCACGAAAGTTAATGAATGAAAGTAACAAATAGGGTTATTAAAGATAGAATTTTCATGGAAATTATTCAGTGCTGAAAAAGATTATATTATATTTTTGCTAAAATAAATTTTCTCATTGAAATCTATTTTTAGTCCACAGTATCAGTTTGCAATAATCAGATTTCATGATCATGCAGTTTATGCACAGGAACATACAGAACAAAGAGTTTTATAAAATAAAAGTGGTTTCTGCACTGAATCATAATGTTTGTACACTTTTTATTTATTTATTATTATTTTTTTAATGCTTCACATTTCACAAGGTGAGAGAGAAACAGTTTCTCAGTTCTCTGGATTTTCTGTGCATCTGGTAAATTGACAATACTATATGTATGTATATATGTGTGTGTATATATATATACACACACACACACACATTTGAATCTTGAATCATATATCTGCATGCATGAGTCTAGTGTACAAAGCCATTTTACAACCATGGTTCCAAAGCTGTGACACATAATTTGTGTTTTTATTCAGGGTGTTGTAGGGGTACATTTTCACCATAAAACTGAAGTAACTGCATGGGAATTCAACAGTTAAAAAAAACAACAACAATGAAATGCAGTTACAAAAAACCTCAACAGATTATCCCAGCTTAATAAAAATACCGTTACATCATACATCACATTTTAAACCATAAAGAAGTCTACCCTTCTGAACAGCTTTATTTAAATACAGAATCTTCATACCATTTTGCAGTGAACTTTCTCTAATTCAGTGTTTTTCAACCTTGTGCTCAGGACCCAAGGCAGGGTTGCCTGAAATTTCCAGTAATTGATTAAAGAAAAAAAAACCAACAACTTACTAATAAAAGATATATGGTGAGTTAACAGAGACAATCACAATCCATAAGAGACATGACAAACTGTGAAGCTGAAACTGAAGCACTGTGGTACTGTTTATCTGTCAAATGTTCATTGTGGTCGATTTCAGATGCTGCAGCTCTTTCATAATTCATAGTTTAGTTCTTGTTTGTTCAGTATTCATTGTCAGGCTTGTAAATACAAGCTGGACTGACTGTACATATCCTGACGAAGGAAAATCAAATTCTCACTTTGTGCAGTAATCTACACCTGGCTTTTCTGCCTCTATCCATAATCATATACATTAAATAGCCTAAATATCATTTAAAATTAATGTTTATTTGCAAAATAGTATAGGAAACTATTACATGATAAAAAAACAAATTAACTTTAGCACAAAAACCTGTCTCTGTTTTGAATGTCTGGGGTCGCCAGAAATTTGTGATGTTAAAATGGGGTCACAAGCCAAAAAAGGTTGGAAACCACTGCTCTAATTGTTGTTTAATATGTTTGTAATCCATTCCCTGAAGGATGATATGCGTGTGTAAACATCAGGAGTCATGGGGTCCCCACATCGGCGGCCAGAGAAGGACACAACACCTGCTGCAGTTCCATTACACACCAAGGGACCCCCAGAATCACCCTGGACCACACAGACAAGGACACACAAATATAGGTGTACTTTATGGGTCATTTTTCCTCTATGTCATAACTGTGAAGTGACATTGCACATCAGGAAAAGTACCATGTTCATAATAAACAATAAAATATCAGGTTTTAGTAGGTCTTTGTAGCTACTTATAATTTACAAATGATCATATTAAAGTCAGTGTTTGGCCACTATTTTCACTTACTGAGCAGAAGCCCTGAAAGGCACGGGCCCCAGTGCCGCAGACCATCGTCCTGGTGATGGGAACCCCTCTCCATCTTCTGCGACATGTTTGCTGTTGGAGGATGGTTACGTTGACTTCCTGAAGCCTGTTTGCTATGGTGTTATTATCTCCTATATCGCCCCAGCCAGCTGTGATGCACTGGCTAGCTGATGTCAGCCGGTTCCTCTGGAGGGAGATCAACTGCACTTCATCAGTGAGTTGGGCTTGGCTGTTGAGCTGAGACAAAGAAAAACACAGAGAAAAATTAATAGGGTCTTAACATTTTTTTTGTGTAATTTGCCAAGTTTAATATAGTGCAAATTAGAAACAAAGATTAATGGAGGTTTCATTTAAAATCCATCATGGTTAAGTACAGTTGGTCCATGTAGAATGTTTTTTTCTTTTTTTTTTTATAAAACATTACTAATAATTAAACATGTCCTCACCTTTAGTAGCATGATATCATTTTGATGCCCGTCATAGTCAGGATGAGGAATGAATCTCACACTATTCAGCGTCTGCTTCGTGGATTCATTGGTTGTCAGAGAATCAGCTCCAAGCACTACTGTGAGTGGTCTGGCAAAGAAAATCCAAACAGGACTGGACTGAATATGTTAATGTCATAACAGAAAGCGTTTTCCATGTAAATCTCTGCTTCCAAACAGGTCTGAGATACTGGGAAACATTGTGATCATTGTCATAGTAGTTTTAGATAATGTGAGTTCAGACTAAGAATCATTTTACAGAGACTTTACTGTGCGAAATTTGTCAGAGGAAAATTTCTTCTCTTTGCTCTTTGTTTTTTTCTTAAGCTTTTGCTATTTACCTGCTATAGCACTCTCTTGAGAATCAGTGTTTGAGCATCAACCTTTCATTCTTTATGACAATGGACTCTTTTGGTCATTTTCCCGGACTGCACGCTGCATTGACTGGAAATGAAATGCCTGCAAGCCTCAAGGGAAGCTGCAGACCAATATTAAGATGCAGAATATCTAAGTAGGTTAAGGTATTTAATTACCCTTTACTTACACTGAGAAATGATCAGCATATTTATTTCTAAAAATCGTCATTACGGTTTATGGTGTAATGACTAAAGAATACTGTGGTTCTTACACAGGTAGCTCACAATGTGCTGCTGTTAGCACAAAGTCCTCCTTCACCAGCAGACCTCCACATATGTGACGACCTTGGAGTTGCAGTGAGGCCATGTAGGGTCTTGAATGAGGGGCGGCATCTCTCCCTCCAACAATAAGAGAGCCATCAGCTCCTAAAACACAAAATGCTTTTATTTTGCACATAGATGTTTACAGTCCACATGATATGTTATGTCAGGTTCTTACAATACATAAAAAACAATAATAGGATGGTTCATATGTTCATGTGTGGTTGTGTTCAGTATGGACATGGCGTGTCTTACCGTACAGGACAAAGAACAGCAGTACTGCAAAGCTTATCACCATGGTCTTTGGTCAAATCACCACCTTCCACTCTTGCTCTTCTAACTTTTAGAGAAAGAAGCAGCTTACTTTGTGGTCTTTGTTGCTTCAGTGTGTTTGCCAACTTTCAGCGGTGTTTTTGTGAAGTTCTTTAGGATTACAAAAGGTACGGTTTTAGATTTGCATAACTAGGTGTCACAATTGATGCCAGTGAAGAAAATGGCAAACAACACCTGCTCATGTTCTGGTTCCCTTAAAAATTAGTGCTATTAACACACTGAAAGACACTATTTTACATATATTCTCACAGTATTAAAATAAGTGCATCTATTTATGTGTATAAACAATGTTCTTTTTTTTCATATAACAAAAATGTTATTATAATAAGCTTCACATGGTCTATATACATAATTATTAAGGGACATTTCACAAGATAAGAAATCTTTAAAAAGTTGACATGCTTCATTTCTAACTTAACTCATAATCAGTTTGTGTTACATGTTCACATGTAAATTTGAGGACATCATTTTCACTATGCAGTGAAAATTTCAACATGTCTTGCACTATATGAAGCAAACATCCTTGAAATTTGTGCTTGGTCCATTAGTCCGTTACTTGATTTTCAATTACATAAACCTCTTATTAAGAAGAATTAAGATAAGACACATTTGATTTCTTAGACTTAGGACATACAAGGAAAAAATGCAACCTGTTCACAGTGAAGTCGCTATGACAATGAATGCCTTAATGGTACACGCTTTACAAAAACTTAGACAATGGTGTTGGAATGCCATCTTATGACTGCATCAACCAGAATAAGCTAAACCTTCCTACACATGCTCCACTTTTATAGTGAGCTAAACCCATGCTCAGTAACTGCTTTAACTGTAACTTAAAATCAAGAAAACTCCTCATGTATTCACCAAAAGCATGCTTTTTTTGTATAATGATATTCCTTATGAGGGGATTTCAACAGGAGTAAAACACAAGACAACTTAAAACTTTTTTTTTTGCAAAGTCATGAATATTACAAATAAAATTACTGTAATTGGTCATATAGTAGAAATAGTTATGGGGCTGTTGACTCTTATGTTTTTATTTAACCTTTATTTAACCAGGAAAAAAAGCTCAATTTGATAACATTCTCTTTTTCAAGAGTGTCCTGGCCAAGACAGAAGCAGCAGAAGTTACACAAAATAGAGATCACAGCCATACATCCACACTAAAAATATACCTAAACACAATAAAAGTCAGTTCTAAAACCATACATAAATCACTAAACTAGGAACATACATATAAAACACCATTGATGATTTAAAGGGCACTAAAAGTGCACAACAATGTTCCTTTAAAGCATTTCAAAGCACTTGAATATGTTTTTCATCTATTAATCTTGTAAGAACAGAATTTCAAAAAAGATAGAAAATAAATAAATTGCATAAAACTTACTGTTTGAAAAATCACAGTTTATTTTGAATATTAGACACAGAGCATACACTGAATATGCACACTGAAAATAAAACACTTTTACCATTAAATGCTTTGTTCAGTTTCTCCAGTCATCTTACTGATCCAGGTATGGTATTTTGATATGTCTATGTAGACATTGGGTACATCTGGGTATTGACAGTTACTCATCTTGTTGAAAGACACGATGCCAACTGCAATCCCATTGCACACCAGAGGGCCACCAGAATCACCCTGCAAGAAGGAAGCATCTTAGTTTTTTTATTCAATATTTAATTTTAACGTAAAACCTTGCAACATCTCCTATAAGCAGAATGAAACCATACCTGACAGAAGCCTTTGTTCGTGCCATATCCACCTGCACAGATAATGTTTGGAGGAAGACCCCCTCCCCATGCTGTGTTGCAGGTTTGCTGGTCAATAACAGATACGTTTACTACCATCAGGTCAATGACACCTCCACCACCAGTATATGTAGCCCCCCACCCTGCCACTTGGCACATTTGATGCTGATTTAAGTCTGTGTCACGTTGTGGAATTTGGATTGTTTTCACTCCATTGCTCAGCTGAACTTTGTTAGACAGCTGGAAACACAGAAATACACAACATTAATATTTTAAGTCTAATATAATAACATATTCATTTTAGAACTTGCTTTATCTGTGGCAAATAAATGTAATATTATTGATTTTTGTTACAGTTGTGCTTGTAACTGTGAAATGATGTAATATACTCTGTGCAGCCAACTTATAAGAAATGCAGTCTCAGAAATAAATATTAGACCTTGTTTTCTTCAATGTGTTGATCATTTAAATGCCTGGTACAACTAAAGGTACATTTGTTTGGACAAATATAATGATAATAACAAATATAGCACATAGTTTAATTTCAGAGCTGATTTCTATCCATTTTCCATGTTTTTCTTGATAATAACCAAAATCATCACATCAATATCTATGTCATTGTACTGTGACAAAAACAGTGCTTTTATTCATTCCATGTTTTCTTTTCTGTCTGTTTTAGTCACATGATACACACAGGAATTAGTACTGGATTGCATAGCCATTGTTTTTGATGACTTTTTATGGTCTAATAAATTTTTCAGCGACTGTATATATACATATATATATATATATATAATGCATGCCGTTTAGGAAATTATTAGATATGTTGAACAAAAGTCTGAAAATATAGATTGAAAATCTGACTATATTGAATGAAGTCTGAATATATGGAATTAAAGTCTGAATATACTGAAAGACAGTCTGAATATATGGAATGAAAGTCTGAATATATGGAATTAAAGTCTGAATATATGGAATTAAAGTCTGAATATATGGAATGAACCTCGAGTAACGAGAGCTCTGCAATGCATTATGGGAGTTTGTGCTGCACCATGAGTAAAATGGATTGTGCCTTTGATCTGGTTCATGTTGATCACGCCAAATATTGACTTTGTTGGGTAAATCATTTATAAAATGTAATTTACAGGTACTTCCCAAAAAGTAACTTAGTAGTAATGGAATTACTTCTTTGTGGATCTAATTAGTTACCAGGGAAAGTAATTATTGTGCTACTTTTCTGAAACACCTCCAAATATGTAAAAGAAAACAGATTTTTGAGCGTGTTAATGGTTGCAGTTGCATAGAGTAGAACAGCATAGACAGGTACTGCATCGAACTTCATATGATCCCTGAAATAATAAAGCAGTTTCATCCTTTGGGGGTTCTACTGCCTTTCCTTCTTTTCCTTGGGCAAATTTCAGTTAAGGAAGACAAGTGATCGAACTTTTCCTTCTGGAGGCGACTTCTATCTGATATTAGT
>JAPQRP010000020.1:27860732-27873886 GCA_037367295.1 Apogon hyalosoma
GGTAACAGCTGTTAGATATCAGTGCATAGTAACGCACCACATTTTACTGTCGGTAACGGTGTTGTAACGTTTCAAATAGTAATTAATTAGATGATCCATTACTGAAAAACAACAACAGCGTTAGTAACGCTGTTATTTTCAACGCTGTTATTGTCACTGCGTACAGGCAAACAGCGCGTGCTCGAGATGCACTTGTATGGTCAGTGTAACTTAAAGTAATTAGATTCACCAAACAGAAACAAAAGAAAAACCACTGGTTACTTGATTTACGATTAAAAATAGACAAACTAAAAGGCGTTTTTCTCTTCCAGTGTCAGAACAGGTAAACCAAATTTTAATTAATTGATTTATTTTCATTTTCTCTTTCTAATAACGAAAAATAAATTTACTACCTGACAGAAATGGAAAAACTAACTAAAACGGCTTTTTTTTTTTTCCATTTTCTACAATGGGGTGTTGTCATTTTCAAGGAAAGAGGGCTAATGCCCAGGTCACAAAGATTCTTACAAACGTTGGATTTGTCTGAAGCTTCGACTTCGTACGAAATCTGGACATTATAGACATGCTCCCTCCACAAATGTCTACAAAGTCCAGATTTCATACAAACTGGAAGAAAACAAACCCATCGTTGGTAAGAATCTTTGTTGTCACTAAAGCTCTTTCCTTGAAAATGACAACATCCAGTCGCAGAAAATGAAATTTAAAAAAAAAAAAAAAAGCCATTTCTGGTCCGTTTCTCCATTTCTTTCAGTTACTGTTTTGTTTTTTTGTTACTAGAAAGACAATACGAAAACACTTTATTTAATTTGGTTTATCTGTACTGTCACCGAAGAATGGGGAGTACTTTGAAATACAAGGTTTCTTTGTCTAGTTTTGTAGTGTTATAAAATACATTGAACATGTAAGTATTTCTCGAGCACGCGCTCTATTCCTGCGTATATGGCGATCAACATGAACCAGATCAAAGGCACAACCCATTTACTCATGGCGCAGCACAAACTCCCACAATGCATTGCAGAGCGGTCGCTACTCGAGGTTCTTTCAATATATTCCAACTTCATTCAGTATATTCAGACTTTCATTAAATATATATAATAATTTCCTATATTACATATATATATATATATATATGTCACCTGAGATTATTTGCTGATTAAATGTTTACTTACTTTCAGAACCATGAGGTCATTCCCAAAGCCAACATCAGTAAAATCTGGGTGCTGGCATTTGGATGCAATCTTTATTCTTTGTCCGGATTTAGACAGATTGTGGGTACCAACAACAACACTTGTTCCCCTGAGTGAGTAAAATTAGGAAAATGTCAGAACAAGGATGCAGAATATACATTAAAATTAATATTTAATATTTTAATTTTGTATCCATAAAACTCATCACAAACCTTAGTTAACATACATATACATATTTAGACTTTTAAATAATATTTATTAAAAGGGCTTTATCTTAAGGCAAACTTAGTTTTAACCCATAAAGACCCAGTGCTACTTTTAGGGCAGTTTGCAAATTAATTTTTCTTTCTATTTAACCTTTCTTATGTGATTTGTCACCATTTATTTTAATATTATCCTCTGTATTTTGTACTTTTTCAGTGAAAATCAGGTATTTTCCTATGTTAAATTTACTGATCATGTACTTTATTCACCATACTAATATTACATTTCAGGGTTATTATATTAAAAACATAGAAAACTTAAGAAAAAGTTACTTTTCCAGTAAAATATATCATTGACTGAATGGAAAAATAAGTCTCCAACAACTGTCATTTATCAAAGTACATGAGTTTTACTGCTGAATCAATGTCGTAGAAGGTGACAGTTTTTCCATGTTTGCTATGGAGCCTCTGAACGTCCAAATGGGTCATATCTGATGACCATGAAAAGATGAATAATTGTATTTTACACCAATTATTTAAATGGATTAATAGGATTAGTAGATCAACAGGTATTGAACATTTACATCAATTGATGATTTGAGTCTCCAGCTGCTGTTTGGGTCTTTATGGGTTAAAATCCAAATGTGTTTACTCACATGTAACAGTGTGCAGCAGTGAGCACGTAGTCTTCACTGATGAGGAATCCCCCACATACATGACCTTTGTGGTTCTGCACAGAGACCATGTACAGCATTGATCCCACTGGGGCCTTTTCTCCATGTATGATTATACTTCCAAGTACTGCAGAAAAGAAAATAAGAAAATAAATTAATGTTATTACAAAGTGAAAAAGCAGGAGACTACTCATGCGATTTGTTAAACTTACCATGACTTCCTAAACATGTCAGAACATAAAAATGCAGAATTCTTTGCAGATTGTGCATCATGACAACATGACAGGTGTCGTTTTAACTGTGTGGAGAAGACCTTTTTATAGCTGTTTCTGGGTCAACAACTGTGATTATTATCAGTAATTATTATCGTGACGGCTCTAGCCACATCCTTTGCGATGTATATTTTCTAAACATGTCTTATCTTTGCGTCATCTTGTTTGTTCTGCTATCTCTGCACATGCATGGTACCCAGACAGCCGCAGACTTTGACTCAGCAATGATTTCAGTATCTGGGTGTTTGGTGAAACAGCATTCTTAAACATTTCTTTGAATTCTGTGACAAATGATGAACCAAAGAAGCCAGTATTTTACTCCAATTCTGCACATGAATGGTGTCATTAAAGTTATACATCATTTTGATTTTCAATTGGTCATGAATAAACAGATTTATATTCAATTAGTAACAGCAGATTTAAAAGTGTAATGAGCATTTTACTTATTATTATGTCATTATTTGGAAAAAAAATATTATACCATGTTTGATCAGTCATAATAATTGGATGTGACAGTTTTCCACCAACTCACTGCCCTCAGATGTTTGACAATCAAAGGTTTTTGTTTCTGTTATATTGTATGAATTCCATTTCCTATGTGCACTGTTACCACTCACACTAAAGCCTATTATAACCAGAAGTGCTGACATACATTTTACACTTTCTACACTGTAAAAACTTTCAGGTATGGAAAACTATCTTGTTACTAACAGGTATAGAAATGCCTTAAAATGGTTAACACACATATTGTTATCCTCATAGCATAATTATGTCATATTTTCATATTTTTGGCCAAATTGTGAAGCTACATAACTTTACTCTCTGAACACTGCTGATTCATTCTTCACCCTTTCTATGACTTGAAAAAAAAAAAAGATGAAGCTAACACTATTGTTTTATTTTATTTTATCTGTTCTGTGCAACTCCATCCAATTAATTACAGAAAAATTACAGAAAATTAATTTTGCTGCAGCATTGATGCCATCCTGTTTTACTATGATATTTTCAACGAAGACAAAGGTAGAAGAAAGATGTGATCGAAATCCAAACTGCAGAGGATGAAGAGGCACAAAAACTGTTACTGAAGTAGAAAACTGTTCTTTTCTAGTGCACATTTTTCCTCTACTTTGAAAATGACTGAATATTAACAGATGTGCTAATAGGTCTGTAGCTGCTGATCTGCTGGGAGGCACCATTCATAAAACTGGGTCATACAACAGCAGGTTTCCACATAACTGGTAACATCCCCAGTGAGTTTCAAAGGTGAATAATCTTTGTGATAGAAAAGGCCAAAGGCTCCTCAAGAGATCCTAGCATCCACACCGCTGCATTCTATGGCTTTGGAGGTGAATTTATTATGTTTATAACCTTATATTCACTGTATCTCCCTGGGTTTCAGTTTCTATATTATTGTTACCTTTATTTTACCTTTTTTTTTTTTTACACACTTGATAGAATGCTGTTCTCACATGCTGATCATGTACACAGCACGCAAGGTTTTCTGGCACAAGTCTGTCAGCTGTTCCAAAGTGCAGGAGTGAAATCACTGGTATGGCAGCTTTTAGCTTTTATAGTTTGAGCAGCTGGAACGGTTCACAATGGGAATGAAGACCTGAGAACAGCTGGAAGTGTTGACGTTTTTAAATGCGGACATAAAAGTTATGAAAAGATATGTTTTATAGACAAATTATGTCTTATTTGCATTAAATAAAGTTTGATGATAGACTAATAAATTGCCACAGGGCCTTGTTTCAGTAGTTGTATTGTATCTTGATTTTTTTAGTCACACCATCTCAAATAACACGTCTGGGTGTAAATTTTCTTGTTTTTTGTTGTTGTTGTTGTTTCAGCAGCCAAAGATTGTACATAATAACAGATAAGCAATGAGCGATGAGAGAGACACTTTGATCTATTTCTTCTCCCCCATGTCCTTTTCTTTTTTCATTCCATATTTTATGTGAACTCAAATCATGACTTTTTATTTTCAATCATCTCTTGATGTTGTCTTTACATTGCAATTACAGCACAACACATCATATGAATTTTGATCCACAGAATCCAAATGATGGTGTTTTGTGTGTTTGACCCTCCAAGCTAATTTGCTAGTTTCAGAACACGGACATGCAAAACTAAAGTGCAGCATAACTCTGCAATGTGTAAGACATACCTTATTGTGAAAAGTCTTATGTTGACATCCATAATGGGAACAAAAATTTGCAAAAGATGTGTTGAGTAATGAACTGAAGGACGCTGTGTAAAACCAAGAAGAATGGAGAAATTACAGTTTTCTTGATGCCTGTTTATTAAGCTGCCATACCTCCTTCATCCTGCTGGATTTGTATCTAAGCTGTTGTCCATTCTCTGCTGTAAACCTAATGGTCAAAGCATTTAGTAAATGACAGATATTACATGGAGTTCATATTTTTTCTTATTTGTGACAGTTTTAATTGTCATGGAATGATCATCACCTTTGTTTATGTGATGGCTAAAGACCACGGATGACATTATTATTATTATTATTATTATTATTATTATTATTATTATCATCATCATTATTATTATTATTATTATTATTATTATTATTGGCTACAAATCAACTTAACACAGTCCACAGAAGGATTTCTTTGAAGTAGTTTTAAAAACCATCAGAAACCACAGACACCTCTTTCCATCAGACTGAAGTAATAATGTTCTCACATTTACAAGGGTATCAATATACAGCCAATAACGTACAGACAAAAAGACATGAGAAACTTTATCATAGTGCATGTATGCCTCCTCTCTCACAGAACTCAAATTTAACTTAGAGCTAAAAACATTTCCTTTTATTTTTTTGTCTGACAGATAAAAAAGTCAATTTTTACCTTTATATGTTTGGGTTACTGTACCCTTCCTCAGAAGGGTCACTTATCCTACTGTGAGGTGTCTTGTCAGCTTTTTTATCCAGGAATACCAGACAACAGGGGACGAATATGCCCCCTGCTGTCTGGTATCCTACGAAGGACTTTTTTTTTTGACTGCATATGAACAAAACTTGTTTTTATTTTAAGAAGACAAACAGAAAGAAGGAGTTATCAGTGGGTACATGGAACAGAACACAACTTAACATTCCATCCACAGTGTTATTTCACAGTGCTGACAAATCTCAAACACACTTACATAACAATTTGTGAAAACAGATGCAACAAGTGGTGCCAGGCACAACAAACCCCGCCCCTCACAAACATTTTAGCGCTTAATGGACATCTCCCTCTCAAAACGTGAGACTATTGGTTTGATCTTTCAAGGTCACTCAAGGTCAAAGGTCATGATGCCATTTTGAAGCCTATATGTAGTTTCCTATCAGTCAACAATAGTAACTGAGTACTTATCACCACTCTTTTTGGAGTTACAGCCATTTAAAATTATGTGACCTTGATTTTGACCTTTCAAGGTCACTCACAGTCAAAGGTCATGATGCCATTTTGAAGCCCGTGCCAGGTTTCCTATCTGTTAATAATAGTAACTAAGTCTCTATCTGCACTTGTTTTTCCGTTATAGTCCATTTTAGTTTTTTAGGTATTGACCAAGTGATCCCCGACCTCTTCAGTCAACAATAGGTCAAAATCTATACACACAAGATGCAGAATTGAAAGACCAGCATTTTGGTGCTCATTTGAAGTCTCTAAGATGAATAGTTCAAAAGTTATATCCAAAATTAGATTTTGACCTTTATTGTGACCTTGACCTTTGACCTAGCGTCTTCAAATTTGTCCTTCAAGGTTCTGATGTCAATGCACATCAACAGTGAGAGCAAAAAGAAGCTATTTGCAAAACTGAGTATACAGGAATGAAAAGGAAATTTCTGATTTGCCCTAGCTCTTATCACTGTGAAAACACATTTTTGGTGACCTTGACCTTTGACCTACATTCACCAAAGTTTAATGGGATCTGTTCTGGACCACCTCGCACCTTTCCTGAAAATCTTATGGAAATTGGTCCAGTAGTTTTTGCGTAAAGTTACTGACAAACAAACAGACACACAGACAGACAAACAAACAAACAAACAGACAAACAAACACCAAAAACAATACCCTTGCCTCCCCTTCGGGGGGAGGGGCGAGTTAATTAATGCAGTATATTGTGCTGACAAATGGAAATACAAACTTTCCCTGAATATGTCTGAGTTCACACATCGCCACCTGCTGGTAATGTGTACAAATTACCCACATGGGACCTTAGAAATTCAGTTTCTATCAGGTACAAAAAAAAGAAACATTTAACACAATAAAAATATGTCTAGAAATGCTCAAAAAATATAAATTTAGGTACAAACAAAATGAAAGTTAATCAATGAATGACTACATGTACACAATATTCAGTTTTCACCCTAATACTCAAATGTTTTAACTTCAATTTTTCCCACTGGTGGGTAATATTGGCTAATATCCCCCCAAAAATATTTAAAATATACTGTATTTTTTCCTTTTCCTTTTTGGAAAATGTAGCTCTACCAGAGAGGAGCTTTTTTGCTGTCTCAGTTGACTGTCAATACACACCATGTTTTAAAACCTGCAATAAAAATCATGTCCAAAATGTCTAATTCTCATTTTCAAAGTATCCACATGGATTAGAGTCTTTACACCATGTGCATGTAAACATACACAGTCCGGAGACACCCTCTCATAAAGACACTTGTAACTTATGTAGGATTTAAAAATGCAACAGACGTCAATGTATTTTGATTTTCGAGTATTACTTAAGCTTTTTATTAATTGACACTGGTATTGGCACATCATCTGTTTCCCACAGTGAGCAATATTACTTGAAGACACTTGTGCATTATTGATTTGATCCTTTATCAGAGTTTGTCAATTGAGTGTAAAGTGAGTTTGCATTGCTGTCAAAGAAAATGAATGGGAAATATATCCAAGCATCCTCAGAAAAATCATCTGTCACATATTTATTAGCTGCTTTTGTTTCCTAAACCTGTCTGTGAATATACGTGTGCAATAGTAGACCTGTATCTTCTTTTCTTTTCAGAAGTGTTGTTAAAATGTGAAAATACACATGAAATATATAATGGATATCATATTTATATACTGTATTAGACTGAAGGTGATGAATAATAATGAGGATGTAACCAAACACAATATTTGGAATGATATTTTATTTTGCATTTCAGCTGCAGAGCAAGCATAGATAGAGGGGTTCAGACTTGACTACTCTCTCTAGTACAGGCAGTGCAGAAGCCAAACTTTGTGCATGACTGTTACTCCTGACAGTCCTTTGTCTTGATCGCTTCCTGGATCCAACCACGGAATCTAGATATTTCTGTGTAGACATTGGGTACATCTGGGTATTGACAGTTACTCATCTTGTTGAAAGACACGATGCCGACTGCAATCCCGTTGCACACCAGAGGGCCACCAGAATCACCCTGCAAGAAGGAAGCATCTTAGTTTTTTTTTATTCAGTATTTAATTTTAACCTAAAACCTTGCAACATCTCCTAGAAGAGGACTGAAACCATACCTGACAGAATCCTTTGTTTGTGCCATATCCACCTGCACAGATAATATTTGCAGGAAGACGAGTCCAAGGCCTCCATACTTGATCACAGACTTGTGGGTCAATGATAGATACGTTCACTCTCATCAGGTCATGACTAATATGACCACCATGTGTATAACCCCATCCAGCCACTTGGCACGTTTGACGCACATTCAAATTCATGTCATGTTGTGGAATTTGGATAATGTCCACTCCATTGCCCGGCAGAGCTTTGCTAGACAGCTGGAAACATAAATCATTTTACTTTTTTGTCATTCAAATACTATAAATGTTCGGAACAGGTAACAGCAGTGTTTATAGTTGTGAATATGATGATATGATATCCTATATTTTTTAAGGTATTCTCGACTGCGGCATTTCACAAAACCTCCATTTTATGACCCAAACAATTATTTAATATAGTGAGCCTTAAACAACAACATTACTTTAATATGACTGGAAAATAAAATACATATAACTGAATACTTACTTTCAGGAGCATGAGGTCATTACCATTGGCAATGCCATCGTAGTTTGGGTGTTTGCATTGTTTTTCAATCCAAATTCTTTGTCCATCATTTCTGAGATCGTGGGTGCCAATAACAACACTTCTGGGTAATCTGAGCAAACATTAAGAAAAAAAAAGTCACGTTAATATTATAATGATATAAATATTGACAAACCATAACATTTAATGCTTTGCAATATTAAAACAGTTGCAACAATATTTCTTTTAATAAATGGTGCTTTATGTGGAAATCATTTCAAATTGAATCCAAATGACATAAAAATGGTTTTAAAAGAGCATGCTTGCTTACTCGTCTGTACAGTGTGCTGCAGTGAGGACAAAGTCTTCACTGATGAGGAATCCTCCACATACATGACCGTAGTTGTTCTGCACCGAGGCCATGTACAGCATGGAGCCTTCTGGGGCCCTTTCACCGTGTATGATTACACTTCCACGTACTGCAAAGAACAAAAGAAAATCAGGCTAAACTAGTTCTTACAAAATTGATGAGTATGATTTGTTAAACTTACCATTTTTTCCTAAATATGTCAAAACATGAAAGAGCAGAATTCTTTGCAGGCCCTGCATCATGCCAACTGGACAGATGACAATTTAACTGCGTGGTGAAGACCTTTTTATACGGTTATCTTCTTTAGCAGTAAATGTGATTGCGATCTCATTAAACTTGACTGCCATTGCGACATCCTCATGCCGCCCATTTTCTTAACTTGCACCACCTCTTTTTCGAGAGATTGCCAGTCTATTAATGCTTCCTGTATAAGCCAGATCATGCGGTCATGTCTTTCCTGCTTTGACCTTTTTGTTTGTTCTGTAAACCCTTTCCATCAACAGCATTTGATCATATCTTGCGTCACAGGAAATAAGTCTGTGGGTATATTTGCTTGTGGTTTTGCCTCAGAAACCCAACAACTAAACATTATCTGATTGATGAGTTTCACAGTGATCTACTTAGACTTAGACAAACTTTATTGATCCACAGGGGAAATTACTTGGTCACAATAGCTCAGTTGCATACAAAAACACTCTTGAAAAAACGCTAGCAAAAAATAAATAAGTAAAGTAAGTGTAAAGACATAAAATCAATAAATACTATAAATAGAATATATTAATAAAGCAGAAAAAAATACAAGATTTGCATATGTACAAACAGAAAAATAGAAGTAACTATACATTGTATACTGCGCCTCCTTCATGCCATTTAGGCCTACTTAGGCTACTTCAAAACTGTTTGTGAGTCAAAAAGTTTTGCACGTCAAAATCTTTCCCACAGCAAAAAGTTTTGATGTGCAAGTTCAACTGAATGTGATGGGCTGGATCTACAGGATCTGTGAAGGGGTGGATTTCTAGCTTGCTTCAGATTGACAGTGTGGCTGGTGCCTGGTCCTCCCGTACCGTGGACTTTGTATTGCTGTGATACTTCTGGGCCACCGTAGCTTTTGACCCATAAGTCCCACTTGAACTTGCAAACAAAACTTTTAAAATGACGAAACATTTTGGCCTGCAAGCAGAAGTTTCAGATTTAAAATGAAAGAAAATGAGAACACAATCAACCTAGTTCCAAAACTGTATTTTTTTGTTTGCCTTTTTTTTTTCTTTGCTTGAATAATAAAGACACAAAGTTATCCACTCTTGGCATTTTTGGCTCCTGAAGGATTAAGACCTTTCCTGGATTCTGCTTCTGTACCACAACATGATTATAATAACCAGTTTCAAACTGCATTATTATTTAATTATTTTATGCTATTACTAGTCCTAAATTGCCTCTATGATTCTTGAATGTGTTGAAGCCTGTGTATGAGGACTGGCTGTACATTTAGAAAAGAAATGAAGTTGACCAGATAAAACATTAAACACCACTGCTTTCGTTTTCATGATCATTTCCTATACTGTTCCAACTTTTTCTGATTTAAGATTGACTGTATGCAAAATGTGTCCTACAACCGTCTTTCCCTTCACCACCTTTTTTCATTTGTGAGCTTTCATTTATGAGTCTTTCTTGTCTGGTTCTTTGTTTGTGTCACATTAACTTGATCTTCAGCTAACTTGATCTTGTGTAATGAGTAATGACCACAGATCATAGAGATTATTTATTTGCAAATCGTCTTGCTTCAGCCCACTGAAGCATTTCTCTGAATTGTGTTACAAATCACAGACCACAGTTTGTGGTCAGACTTAAGCATCATCCTGTTCTCAGAGTCACAAAGGTGTTGAAATACACCTATTTATTAAATAGATGAGAAAACTTATAAAACAAGGTCACTGTATCATCCTGCTACACAAACCTCATTTCTAAAAGCTGTAATGGAGTAAATTTAGCCTCATTTGAGGAGCTAAACTATTTAAGCTATTTTATACATTGTGTAATGTTATCCTGCTGTGCTCCATTAATTGCATGTATTGTTCAACTAGTTTATAAATTCACCTTTATCAGTTAATTTATTTATCTAGCCCTGTGATGAACTGGCGATATGTCCAGGATGTACCCCTCCTTCGCCCGTAAAGTAGCTGTGATAGGCTCCAGCGACCCCCATGACCCTAGTGAGGATACAGTGGGCTCAGAAAATGAATGAATGAATGAATGAATGAATGAATGAATGCATTTATTTATCTATTGTTTATCCTCATTTTGTTTGTCTTTCTTTCTTACAAATAAACTAAACACACCTAATATCTCACTTGAATGTACACTTTCTATTGGTCAGAGAAACATATACTGTATTAATGAAGTCAAGGAAATAAATATCATCCTTTACACACAATAACAGAATATTATCACATTACAATATATATATTGTTGCTAAAAAAAATCACCTGTTTACCAAGCTTCTTTATCTAAACTTGTGTTAAAATGAAATTATTTCATATCTATACACTGCCAGTAGAAAAGTATGACTTAATCATTCAGTGTTTCAGAACATACAAATCTGTAATATAAAAAAATACTAAAAATTGCAGAACTAGATGTAAACTGTTGATGATAGGACCTTCCTTGAATCAAATTCAGCTTATATTCAAGGGTGTGAAGATGATGTGATGTTTGTCTACTTTGTGACCAACAGAAGGCGTCACTACCTCAGCTCAGGGTGCAGATCAGTGCTCATTCTGCTTCACTGTTGTGGACCAGCTGAACATCTGTTACCTGCGTGAGCCACTGAGTTTAAAAGAAACTATGCATTGAGTTTAAAAGAAATGTCTTTCTTTCTTTTTCTTTCTTTCTCTTTCTTTCTTTCTTTCTTTCTTTCTTTCTTTCTTTCTTTCTTTCTTTCTTTCTTTCTTTCTTTCTTTCTTTCTGTCTTTCTGTCTGTCTTTCTGTCTTTCTTTCTCTTGCTTTGACTGTCATCCTAGTCTTCTCAATGCCTATATTCTGACTGCTGGGATATTTGTCTTATGTCAGATGTCCACATTGTTGGTGTTATGACCATAATGATCAGCACAAATGGGTTTGAGTCTTTTTCTGTCTGTCTGTTTTTTGTATTTGTGTGTGTTTTTTGTCTTCTTTTGGTGTTCTGTTTGCCCGTTTGATACGTGAGTGTTTATGTGGATGTGGGGGGCAAGTTCACAACTTTTGTAAGAAATGCTTTAATGATGTCAATGTTGTTGATATGGAAAAATGATAAAGTTGTAAAAAAAAAAAAAAAAAAAACTGCATTTTTTATAGCAACACATTATGGCATAGACTTGTGTGAAAGTGAATGGTAATAAAGGCAAACACATTTGGAATGATGCTTTATTTTGCATTTTAGCTCCAGGGCTGGCATGGGTTATAAATGACTACTCTAATATGTGCAGAAGCAAAGCTCAGTGATCATTACACCTAGCAATCATTTTTCTCAAGGGTCATTTTGATCCAAGGGAGAAATTTTGATATTTCAGTGTAGGCGTTGGGAACATCTGGGTAGCTACAGTTAAAGTTCTTGTTGAAAGACACAACACCGACAGCAATCCCGTTGCACACCAGAGGTCCGCCAGAATCACCCTGTAAAAGGGAGGAATCTCAGTTTGTTCGATTTGTCATTTCAGTCAGATGCCTTTTTTAGTAAAGAACAGAAGACATACCTGACAGAATCCTTTGTCTGTGCCATATCCACCTGCACAGATAACGCTGTCAGGGATGATGTAACCCCATTTCTTCCTACAGATATCCGTTGGGATGATCGGCACATCCACCTGTAGGAGCTCTTTCACAGTTGCACCATGACTTCTTGTGCTACCCCATCCTGCTACAAGGCACTTTTCATTTTCCTTCAGGTGCATGTGATGGCTTGGAAGTGGAACTGTTTGCACTCTGTCACCCAGCTGAGCCTTACGAGACAACTGTAGACACAAAATTACAGTTAAAGAAACATATTTACCTCAAACCTTGTTTTATCCTCCAGTTTTGTTGAATTTATTTGATGGATGAGATTGCACGGAGAATATTAACCTATAAAGACTGTACTAATTTGGTGGCAGTTCTCAAATGATTTTTAACCTTTCTCAAGTAATTCATCACCATTTTTAAAAAAAAATAATATTATCCTGTGTCTTTTACATTTGTTACTATTTGCCTATATTCAATTATCTACACTTAATTTAGATGCTCATGAAAACTCAAAGTGAATTCAGAGGTTATTATATCAAAACAAAGAAAACTCAAGAAAAAGTGATTTTTTCAGCAAATATATCATTAACTGACTGTAAGAACAAGTGTGTCCATCCACTGTCATTGATCCAACTCCATGGGTTTTACTGGTGAATCAATGTTGTAGAAGATGACAG
>JAPQRP010000020.1:27891909-27909876 GCA_037367295.1 Apogon hyalosoma
TTGGACAATTCAAGTTGAGCATATAAACATGTTGTATTTGTTTAGCTAAGTCCACCCTATAAATATTTTTAACAGACCTTTTTGTGACTTTAATACTTTTAGCGCCAGGGTCTTCAGTTTAGATGGACCTGTCTGACTCACATCGTTGTGTCTGCTGTCCAGACAGATGCTTCTGAATGTGAAGTGTTGTGATGAGAATGCATCAGAGGAAACGCTTAACATCTTTTGGCCACTTATAACTGAAATTATAATTAGGACAAGACAACTTGTGAATTTCATAATAAACACGATATATAGCTAATAAGCACACACCCATGCTCACATGCTAACAAACCCACATACACACTCATCCTTGGTCCACTCTTTAGTCCACCTATTCAGCATTATAACTTGGGCTGTTTTTGTAACAAAACAAGACCTAATCCTAAATTCAGGGAGCTGTGAATGTGCCTCAACAAATGGCAGACAAATGAGAAGGATTAGCGAGGGCCTGTGAAAGAGTGAAAGGTTTGCCATTGATCTACGGTGGTCCTGTTCTCTTTCAGGGCCACTCGGTTTGAAAACCCCACTGAGTAAGAGCATACAGGGCCACTCCAGAGCCCCCTAGGCCACCGAGAGACACACAACAGCCACAATTAGTCTCAGGACCTGTAATGGCAATTCAATAAGCGCTTTAAAATTGTGCCTTAGTCCGTCTGCCACCCCCCAACCCCTCCCATCCCTCCCATTTTCGTCTACATACATAAGATTGGTATTATGAGTGGCGAGGGGCTCTTTTTTTCTCCCCTACCCACCACAGTTCTTTTCAGTCACTGTGAGAGAAAATGACCACACAGGGTTTCAAAGGTTTCAGAGGCTGTGGTTTGTTGTCGCTGAAGCAGCATGACTTGTGCCCCTGTAGATTTTGGCTAAGGCCCCACAAAATGGGCTTCTATTATTACTTTTTTCTGTCACTCAGCTGCAAATTAATTTTTAAGCATTCAAAGTAACTCTTTCTATAAACACTTATTTTTATTGGGTCATGCAGAAAACCTTCACCCAAGTGATGTTTTCATGGAGGTGCAGATGGGATGTAAGATTTTGGGTGCGTACGTGAAGCTTGTGCTGGAGTTCGTTTTGCACTGGGAGCTGTTCTAGCTAATGTTGGAACCTGTTAGGTCTGAAGTGAAGCAGAACTGAGGCAATGAAAAACTCAGGAGTGACTATGAAGGCCTTTATACCACAGTGGTGCGATGAATAAATAAGACAAAACGGTGAAATACACTAAAATATGTCACAGTTTGCAAGAGTTGTAGCGGTTGTTCGATGAAAGATTCAAGTATCTTTGGAGCATCCCATCAGACCAGACCATCCACAGCCAGTGTGTCCTCTGGGTCTACATCCAGTGTCCAGGTAGAATAACACACATGGAGAAAACTGGACCTCATTCATCTGACATTCACGTTACAGACACTCTTCACTTCACTTTATCTTGTGTTATAAAACAGTGTAATTACAAGTCATCATCATTACTATTGTCACATGACGTCCATTCCACCCAAATGATTGGTTAATACCTTTACTTGTGTTGCAAAAGCTCACAGACATACAGTATGTGATATTCGTATTTTGTATGAACATTCTCATGAACTTTAATTAAGTTTTGGAAAATATTCTGAAGTGTGAATTAATGACGTTAAATAAAATTTCCCCTGTGTGTGAAGATCTCAAGGATTTCAATGGAAAAACTGAGTTTTCTATGTAAATGGGTGGTATATTGCTGATTAAAATGCAATAAAATACAGCTTTAAGGAAGTTTGAGTATGTTTTGAAACTTGTAAATGTGATATTTGTTTCTATTTTGAATTATTTCCATGGTTTGTTGTTGATTTAATATTGTCATTCATTTTCTACCGTGACATACGTACATTTTAAGTGTTGCACTATAAGTTCGCCACTACCTTTGAGTCAGTGGCATTTACTCAGGAAGTAGTTACACCACTAAAATACCACCAAATGCATCATGGTCTGTATTTTTTGTTTTGTTTTTTTGCATGCTCCAAGGAGATGCATGGAGGACAGTAGTATGAGCTGGTAAATATGTACATAACTTGCTGCAACATGCTTGTGTCAGTAGTTTTAAACTGTTATTGATTTAACATGACGGTGTACTTTTGAGGCTTCTGCTGTTTACGGCTTGTATGTGCATCACAAGTCAACCACCATGTCCTAAAGCTGAATGTAGACTGTCCACTGTGAAGTTTAGAAAACTGCTCTGAAATCTAGTTGTAAAACTGCATTCAAATGGGTTTTTGATCTGGCATTGTTTTATCCTTAGTGCTTTGTCACTGTGTTTGTTCATACTTTTTTTTTTTTTTAAATCATTGTGACACTTCATTGTGTTGTATTAGTTTCGCTGTTATAGAATACTTTACGTTCCATTTGCTTTTTTGAGAACCTGTTCCCAAAATGTATTAATTCCTGTATCGCTACGACAAGTAACCTACGTAAAATAAGTGACCATGTCCAATCATCAAAATGTGTCCTCATTGACAATAAAATGCTGCAGGAACCCCAGTAATTGGGTGGAATCCCATTTCCTCCATTACATCTACATAAAAATCAACGTACAAATATGCAGGTAGACAATGGAGTTGACTCCAACATAAACTTCTCCACAAGTGCAAATGTCATATATTGAATCTTTAAATGCTTAACATGTATTTTCTGCTTCTAGGTGTTTCAGTTCAAACAATAGCAGATATCTATCGTAGCGCACTGCAAATCCACCTCTTTTGTTAGCACCCATCATGATAGAAGCTCTAAACATACAAAACTGCATGGATTTAATCACTCACAGGATTTCACTGAGAAAACCATAATATTTAGAAACACAGTCATATTTTTCCATTCTTGTGATGTTTAACTGTGAAGAAATTAACAATTATATTAGAATTTGAGCATTGTTTGGAAATATTTGTCATATTTCAAGTACACAAGAAAATATCCAACATAAGCCTAGCTGTTTTTAATTGTTTTAATCCAGAAATGCAACGAAAAGTGGGTTTAAATTTTAGCTGCACACGTTTTCAGTCCAAATTAATGCAAAAAAACTATATGCAAAAACACTGTCATATTCTGCTGTGCACCGTACCAAATAATACACATCTATTGCTTACTCTAATCTGGTCAAACACAGCTCAACCACCTGTGGCTCCCATACGTCATGTCAGATGAGGAGCTGACGATGTCTTCTGGATAGCTGTCATTTCCATTCTCCCGCACTCTCTTTGGGACATTCCACATTGATTTTGCACAGTGTTTAGGTTTTTCCTTTTTGTTTCATGATCAAAGGCCAAAGCTTTTGATCAGGACTTCCAAAGGATCCCTCTTGTTTTGCTGGCGAGCACACTGACAGGACAGTGGTGGAGCAATGATAATTACAGCTCCCATTTGGTGTCCCTGGATCTGGCACCGAGAGCCAGTCGCACCCTCAGGCCAAGGAGAAAAGGAAAGATTCTTGGACGGTTAAAAGAGGAGAAGGAGAGGTAGAGAAGAGGAGATGCAGGTCGCTGACAAGGAGGCGAGTCAATCGAAAGAACAGGCAGAAAACAGGATTACTTTGTGCCGTGCCGTGTTTTTAGGGACTGCGGTGGCTGACGGATGGACAATGATCATATATTTGGAGACACCTGACTCACCATCAGACTTTTTTCCTACAAAAATACAAGATGAAAGAAGTGACATATGTATTCTGTTTGTTAATATGAGCATTGTTATAGTATATTTTACAGTTTAAACATTGAACTATAATGCTCCTATGTGATACACAGCTTCATACAAAGACTTTTGCATAGCAACAGTACAACCAGACCCCCCATACTGATATTTGTGATTTGCACTCAGACCTCTACATCTGAACTACAGTGTGACTTCACGCCATTCTGACCAGACATGTACCCCGTCACAGTAATCTCACATTATGACAGGCTGAAAGGTTGGCCTTTATTCACCCCAAACAGCCACTATTCATCCCAGACTCTCCTTTCTGTTCACTTGAAAAGACCGAGTGGCCTCCTGTGCCACTGGAGGGCTTGTCTGTGTGTAAATGACCTTGATGCTCTGTCGCATAGTTCATAAACACAGAGCTTTTATAAGACACGGGGAGGTCCTCCACATCAACGGCTCTCCCGCTGTGAGTTTTGTCATGATTATGATGAGGAGGAGGGGATTATGTCAGAGAGCTCTGATGGAGATGTTACCAACACTTAACAATCAGTGCCACACACAAGACATGATAATGCTATTGTTAATGATCACAGAAGAAACTGCGCAGAGGAGTCTCGCTGTTGTAAGGGAGGGAACCACGACTCGTTATTTAGTCACATTTTTTTATTGTAGTTTACCAAACTCAGCATGAACCAAGGCACTCAAATGATTTTATTTTGCTTAATGATCCTAGAGACTGTTTGTTTCGAGACTTTAACCTCACATACAACCTGCTATTACTGGCCTACTTTTAAAAGCTGTTGATAAATGGTGATAAATGGACCACAAATGTACTGTAATACCATACAAAATGAGCTGAATATGGACTTGAATACAGTTATTATTTTCCCTTCTTTTTTTTCCTTTTTTTTTTAACAGTCGGTCTATAATCCAACACAAAGATGCAACGATAAACATCAACTTCAAACAGTTAAAGAGTACAAAATGTTTTAAATATATTAAATGTTCTATTAGCAACAGCCTTGTTCTCAAGAAAATGTTAGCGAGACTTGACAGGAGGCAACAGGTAATAACCGTTCACTACTGTGTACAAAATTAAAGATTGAAGTTGCAGCTATGTGACATTAGGTGTACAAATAGTCTGTAAAATGCATTAAATAACTAGAAATTGCTATGTCACAACTGAATTAAGAGATGAGACAGACTGCATGATTTCAAATACTGTTTCTAATCTATTAGCTGAAGGTTGTTGAAGAAGGGGCAGGAGTCTGATACAAGCATGCGTTCACAGACAAACAGAGGTCAACTCAAGAAATCCAGCATGTGATCCCAGTAGTTAGCGTACTTTTCTGTTGTATAAAGACACGTACTGACAGAAATGCGCATTTATGATGTGATTTGTTAAAGTCAGTAGCGGTTTCCACCTTGTCCGCACTAATCAGGAACGTTTTTTTGTTTTTTCAAAGTAATTTTTCAGTACTTTCCCTCATATTTTGTTGAGCTTATAAAACAGGCAAAAAAACAAAAAAACAAAAAACAAAAATATGTGTTGGCTTCAAGCCTTCATGTGCCTTTTGAGTTCTCTTTAAGTCACCCAAACGTTTGCCTCCAGCTTACAGACGAAGAAAATCGATGCACAGTACAAATCGATGGGGACAGACAGGTACTGGTGTCAGACAGAAGCCTGAGGATAATATGACTCTACTGTACTGGACTGTGTTACTGAATAATCATTAGAAAATGGAGAAAATAACTTAAAAGTACACATTTTACTAACTCTACAAATGTTATACCAACAAATGTACACTTATGGGACAGGAAGATGGAATAATAAAAATATGATTGCCTGTCAGAGTTCAAACTTAGGCAGCTAGGAGGGAAGCATAGGCAGGAAATGAGTGGATGGGTGTCTTCTTCGGGCCTTGTGACCTCGCCGTGGTTTCCCCCGCCCGTTCAGAGAAACGAACATCTGCCTGCCGCCGTGCTTCCAGCGAAGGGAGGCGTACGTATTGTATCCGTTCTCCTCGATGCGCTCCTTGAACTTACAGCTCGGGTTGTACTTCACCTGTGAACAGAGGCAGGGGTTAAAGAGGTTGTTATTGGCCAACTTCCAAGCAGAACACAAAGGCTAATGTCTGGTGTTGCAGTAAGATATTTTCCAGGTAGAAGGTCAATCCTAAATGCAACAAGTTGGTGTCTGAACTGTCATCTTCTCTACCTCACATCTTGAATAATCCAGAACATTTGAAGATGGTAATATTATTAGTTACTAAAGTGTAAGAATGAATTTCATTGGCGTATCTGTGCTAATGGTTACTGGTTATTGTATTTGTAACGTCACAAATCAACCGTTAAGGTTAAGGACTTTTTCAGCTTGAGACCCAAAAGAATGTCAACATTAATGGAAAATTCATGAGGTGGATGCAGTGCCTTAATGTCAATAATGGCATAATAAACATAACAACCAATACATGCATGAAACAAATCATGTACAAACAGGGCCCTAATATTCATTTTTATATCACTGCATTGTTAAATATTTTACACTGCCAATCTGTGACCCAGTAGCAACAATTATCTGACTTTAAGTTTGGAAATGGTAGCATTAGGTACATCTAAAAATGAGTTTTAAGGTGAGAACGGGGTATTTTCCTTTTTTAGTAATTACTTTTGTGCAGGGGATGAGGGTTTTAAGGATTGTTTCAAATAAGACAGCCATCGAGAATTAAATAATTTGTACAGTGCTACCTTTGTGGCAGTTCCAAAATATTTTTTTCTTCATATTTAACTTTTCTTAAGTGATTTATCACCATTTATTATAAAACTATCCTCTATATTTTGCATTTTTTTCAGTGAATATCTGGTATTTTCTTATATTTAATTTACTGATCATGTAGAGGTTAATAAAAGCTCAGATTAAAGTTGAGGGATATTATGTCAGAAACAGAAAAAAAAGACTTTTTTAGAAAATTTAATCAAACTCCATTTGTTTTACTGTTAAATCAGTGTTGTAGAAGATGATGGTGTTTCCATGTTCACTATGGAGCTCTGAACATCCAAAATATCTGATGACCATAAAAAGATGACAAACTGCATTTTACTCCAATTATTTCAGTGCATTTATAGGTTCAGTGGTTCAGAAGTTGTTGAACATTTTAGATCAGTAGATGATTTTGGTCACCGGTGGCTGTTTGGGTTTTTATGGGTTAAAGCATTGTAATATGTTCTAAGACAGGATTATCCACAAATTCTATTCAAGTTTTCACCAAGGCTGATGTATGGTATTACTAACCCTGATTCTTTTTTAATGGCATTAATTAGTGCTGTCAACAGCCCAAACAAAATACACTGTTACCCATAAAGTTGGAATAATAGTTTTTATTTCTATTTATACACATCGTCATCACCTTTGGCCATGTGCAATGATTACATACTGAGTCCCAGTTACACTATGTCTATCAAGAATAAATCACATTGTCACAATCATTTCATGAGAAGAGGTAAAAATGTTTTATTCCAATTTTATGGGCAACCGTGTATTATTGTGTGATCATGACAAATTTGATAGATAACATCCCAAAACTTACTTACAACTAACTGTATGACTAGAAACCACATGTGGTGGTGAGTGACAAAATATTCTTTAGGACCAGATAAAAATGAGCTTTTATCCATGCTGTTCTGTGAGGACAGCAGTCAACAAGTAAGCAAAGTCCACTTTTTCATGGGTGGTTACCACTTCTTATCAGTTAGCCAAAGAGTCTTGAAAGATATTGCAGTGACAAGAGGTTCTGCTGCATTCCCTTTTTCAGATTGTTATCATGCTGCCAGAAAGAGGCCCTCTCTGTGATAGGATCAGGAAAGTAGGAGCCTGGCATGATTCACCTGCCCTCCTCTTATTATAGCGGGATCCAGGCTGTAGTAAAGACCTGGATCTTCAGGCTCATATTTGTTTTGCTTACTGTGTTGCTTCTTGAGGGCACTGTTATTATCACTTCTTGCTGACTGATTGCCGGTCCCTGATTTTGTTTTTTTTAGCTTGATGTAAGTGCATAAGCTCTTCATCGTGCACCTCAGGCCTGATGTGTGGCTGATTCGAACAAAGAGCGGTGATTACTTTTGAAAGCTTGCTGTGCGAACAACAATTGGCAGATGGCACGCAAAGACTTTAAAGGAGCCCAGCTGGCTTTTTGTCATTGCTGGTTGGGTTTCTTTTCTCTGCAAACTATTTTGACAGTGGAACAAGCCAACTCAAGCTGCAGGTATCATCAACCAGGGCCCAGGTGTACAGCCATGATTGATAGCAACACTCTGACCTCCCCCTGGACTTTCTAACAGAAGATTCCTGAGATCTCCCTTCACTTCAGTCAAATCAAACATGTTTGGGTAAGCACTTATTTTGGACCCCTATGCACCTCCCCAGCCCTCACCGCCCTTCCTTTCTCAGCCCTCCCATCTTGACCTCCAGAAACAATGTTGCCAGGTTGTATACGCACCGATCCAAAGAGCGTGCCTTTCTTGGACATAGCTAAGTACAGCCCAGTGCTGACAGATTTGATGGCAACAACTCCCACACTGACAGATCGGATTTCCATCAGGCCTGGAAAATAAAAGGGAACAAGAGTCTGGGTTAGAAACATCTAGCTCTGGGAGTTCCCCCATCAAAAGCCACCCTGACATTAGTGATTAGAATACCAGACAGCCATACACTCGAGGGAGAGAGAGCAAGACAAGAGGGGGAAAAAAATATCAGACAGGCTCAGCTGGTCTAAGAGAGGTCCCCGTGTTAGGAAAACCAGCCCAGATCAGCAGCAGTAAGAACCAGAGGTTGACATTTGATCGATATTATAGAAGCGTAATGACTGTATTTTTTTTCTTACAGCTTTATTTAACAAATTATGAATGAGCCCCACAGTTAACTGTGAATTATATGTGATATCAGCTGCTGCACATCTTTCAACAAAGCAGTAATAATACATGGATATTGTGAAGCAGAAAAGGATTGTGGTAGTTGTTGTTTTCTTTCCCATTGAAGGTGTGTTACGTAACTCAGTCAGAAATCAATTTTTACCAATGAGGTAAGGTTTCAAAGTTTTAATCATATTACTCTACATGATTATATGGACTGTACATTGTAATTTAACATTTTAATTTCATCTTAATGGTTGATTTTGAAACACTAACAACACACTTTAGAGATTGGTTGTACATGATATTACTCAACATTGATTTTTCTCGTAAGTGTTTTAAATGTTCTACTTCTAGATTTCTGAAATGTTTGTCTTGATCTGACCATAGATAATCATGTAAACCACAATTAACCTTGTAGTTTCCAATAATGCTCTGTTAGTATGAGAAACTAAACATAAAATTTGTATAAATCAACTTTTAAGTTAACATTGATTTTACGTTTACAGTGATAATTATTGACAACTGACATGAATATTCTAATCTGCGCTTACACTGTTGTCCATAAAGTTAGAATAAAATAATTTTACCTCATCATGAAATGATTGGGACAATGTGATTTATTCTCAATAGATGAAGTGTAAGTGGGACTCAGTATGGAAACATTGCACCTGGTCAAAGGTGGTTACCGATGTGTATAAAGAGGAATAAAATGAGGAATATATCTGAAAACAAAAGTATTCCAACTTTGTGGGCAATTTTGAATTATCTGAAGGCATGTTTAAAATCTGTGGAAATGTGCAGTCCTATAAGTCACTGGTGTGATGAGTTCCAACAGTTTTATATTTATGTAATTTCACTCTAATAAAAAGTTCAAAATGCATTTGGGAACACAGATGTTCTGTTGCCTAATAGTAAATGCTCACTTAATACTAGATAAACTGATATATGTTAACATTAGTAAAGAAGATAATGACCGGTGATCAAATGTGTTAGAACATTAATGATATAATATAAGTACACAGTAAAACTATTTAATATAAGCCTAGTTGTTATACTGTACATATTATAAAGGGTATACATGGAGTCTCTTACAATTTAACAAACTGATTACAAAAGCAAATGAACCGACATATCTGTGGAGATTATTACAAAATGAAAAGTAGATAAGTCATTTAATGCACATCTATATGGACACCATTAATTGCACGAAAAACATCATGACATTACTGGATTTTTGTCATGTTGGCTGTATCATATCCTCATCAATGTTGGCAGTGGCATCAGTGATCTTTCACTTTAGGTCGTTGATGTCCCGTATCTTTGTTCAATACACAATATCTTTAACATAACCCCATAGAAAGAAATCCAGGGGACTGATATCTGGTGAACAAGGTGTCCAGGTAATTGGGCCATCCCTTCTAATTCATCAGTCTGAAAATGTTTGATATAGGAACACACCAACATGCAGTCGCTAATGTGGTGGTGCACCATCTACCTGGAAAATGATGGTTAGTTGAAGATCATCCAGGTGTGGGGCCACATATTCAGTCCAAAGGTCAAAGGTAAACATCTGCAATAAATGATCTCTCGCTGAAGAAAAATGGACCAATGATTTGATTGCACATGATCCCACAATGAGATTAAAATCTTTGAAAACCACTGAGTACACAGAACAAATCTGATTAACATATCTCATCAGTTCCTTTTGTAATATATTTTTTTTTACTTGTAAAGAGACTTAGTTGACACTCTTTAATTTTAAGCACAACCCCAGTGTACTGTATCTACTTTAACAACCACAGTGTTACACCTATCCAGTGTCCAGAGCCAGTGTAATGTGATCCTGCTTTCCTGCTCAGATTTATAGGAGCCTCTTGACTGAGACACTTTGTCCTGATGATGCCCAGTGTTGTTTACCAGGGACACAGAACCCGTGTCTGCCGACCGCTTATGCAGCTCCTTATGCTCACCTCAGTCCATGAAAAAGCTGGCAAACTTGTCGGCTAATTGTTTCCTCTGGGCACTTATTGCAAACAAGTCCCATGTGGCTCGCACTTGATCTGTTTTTTGTCTGCATACAAATTTAAAGGTACGCACCCACTGTCATGGCTACAGAGGGGTAATGTTTTGACATCACCTGAGGGCTTGCCACAGGACGCTGAATAGTAGCTGATTGCATGAGATGAAACTTCTTCTGGTGTTATTCGCCCACTTAGACCATCAAAAGCACCCTGATGTGATCTTCTATCTAATCACAGCACAAAATCTTGTTGTTACACCCCTGAAAACCTGATCTACCAAGAGGAAAAAAAATATTTTCCTTAAAGTAGCAAGCCAGTGCTGAGTAAAAGCTTGGTTTGCTTTGGAAAGATCTAAACCTAGCTGAGAGTGCTGAAGGATAGGGTGACCCAAAGCTGGCAGGAAATGAAGCATCATAAACACAGCAGTCGGCCTCTGACCACCCAGATGACCATCCCCCATCTGCTTTGGGACAGTCATGTCCTGAGCATGACTGGTTAAACGCACTGGAGGTTCTGCTGATGATCTTCTTACTCAGAACAGCAATAAAAGACAGTACAAGATAATGTATAATAGTGTGGGTTCATGGGAATATAGTTTAATGTACTGAAGTCATATATTATGTTCATTAATGTCATATATAACCAGAGTGCGATTTGTCAAAAAAACAGAGGGGGGGGGTTGCTTTTGTTTTTTTTAAGTCATGAAAAAACAAGCAATCAACAGGCCTAATTCTTTTTTAAGTTAATGGTAGGCCCAATTACACATCGAACAGTTGAGCATTCATCTTTAATGCAAACTAAAAATACATGAAACATTTAATTTTCTGCGACAGCCACACCTGCGATGTGGGAGATGGCTAATTAAGTTTCAGGACCATGGATAAGGGCCGATCACGCCAACATGGGAGAGGATTTATGGCCAACTCCAACAGACTGTAAAACGTAACTCATACACTGGAAGGCAGCTGCCTCCATGCAGAGCACTGCCAGGGATGGGGTTCAGTGTCAATGCCCAAGGACACTTTGACATGTGGAGACAGGATTCAAACTACTAACCCTTCGGTCATTGGATGACCTGCTCCACCAACTGAGCCACAGCCACAGGTAGGTTACCCTCAGTTTAAAAAAAACGAAAAGACATCCATATTCATACAACCATCATTATAATATTCAGGCTTTGTTTATATATAACAACATTTTAAAAAATCTGTATTTTCATCCAGATTAATAAGAATCATCATTTTTTAAATCTTATTTTGGCTTAATAACAACATGTGATGGCAAAGTAAGCACTAAGTCAGAAACTACAGGTGTGTGTTTTTGTCTTCCATCTTCAATTTTTTTAGGTAGATTTTCATTTTTTGTCCCCCTCTGAGGATGAAATTAATTCAGAAGTAGGGATGTAAAAACCGGGGGTGGGGGGTGGGGTGGGGGGGGTGTTGATCACCTCCATCCCTTTAAACAAATCTCACCCTGTATAAAACAAAAGTATTATATATGACCTGATCATCTGAATCAACCCCAGATCAAAACACTGCCCCCAAAGTCTTGTACTGTAGGCTCTAGGCACGATGGGTAATCATTTCATCTGCTTCTCTTCTCACTCTGATGCATCCATTGCTCTGGAACAGGGTCAATCTGGACTCATCAGACCACATGACCTTTTTCCACTGAAACACACTTCAATCTTTATACTCTGTATCAAACTGATGGTTAGTGAAATGAGAAGCTACTCACTGCATTAATTATGGTTAAATAACTTGTTGAAGCTGAAACATATTAATCACTGCAATAACTATCCAATGGAAGGATCTGAAATATTTGTTTAGTTTTTCATCGATCACAGTTGATGCTTTACGTTGAACACAATTTTTCTCAAAGGAGCAGCATGTAATAATTACTGACATGTAGTGTTTTTTTTTTTTTCCAGATGTTCTTAATTCTTCCTCTCCTACAGTGGCTGCTAAAAACACCACATATCCTCATTACAGTCAGTGTTTATTTTGTTGATTCTGGGCTTGCTGAGCTACATGGGTATTAACTTTGGTTCACACTCAATATATGAGACAATAATGTACCTTAACACTGGATGTTACCTGCTATGAAACAGGAAAAAACAGAAAAGGAAGTCTGGTCTGAGATGCACTCCTGTGGATAATGACAGCTCATCTAAAGAAATGAAACCATAACTTTATATTATACAACATTTCTGCAGTCAGAGCCCCCAAAATCCCTTAAATGTTACATGCTAGACCTTTAACTTGAACATAAGGATAAGGCTGACTGTCTTAATTTGTAAAATGAACAATGAAACTTATTTGTTCAATATTTTACAGGTAACTCTGGCATTATTCACACATAGTATTCATTGATCCTCTTAAGAGTGCACCTGCTGATACCATCAGACAACTATAGCTGGTTTCTGAGAACACATCTAAAGGAACCCTTAAGACTTAAAGCACACATCTGTGTCTTCCATCACTCTAAACCCTTAACTATGTGAACATCACTAGTCATGCTTACCAAGTGAGGTCATCTGTGCATGGACACAAAGTACAAAGAGTAAAAAGGAGGGAAGAAAAGAAGGGGAAGGTAAATAAACAAAAAGTCCTGTTGAGTGTCTTTCTTCTCTGACAGGAACGTGTAAATGAAGCCCTCTCTGCTCACAACAGCTGCAGGGAAGGAGGGAATGCCTCAGTCGAGTCCATCCAGGTATCAACCCAGCTGCACCCCCATCATTCCTCCGTTTCCTCTGATCCTCCGAGGAAACATTAACACTTTGATGGCAGTCTCCGCTTTACGAGCTGTGTTTACAAACACCGGGTGTGCTATGGTGGCACCTGGAGCGTGCAAGAGACTCATAAGCAATTAGCTGCAGCCCGACTGGCGATTGGAGTGCTGCAAGGATTTATGGGGGATTAGTCCAGGCCAATGAAAACCGCTGGTGCCTGAAAGTGGTGCCAGCAGTAATTGCCATTATTTGCTGGTTTGAGTTCCAGGCACAGTAGGTGAGTTGGAGGCATGTTTGTCACTTCTGAGACACTGCAGAGCCGTGAATGTGGTGTTCAACGTTCAATGGAGAAACCGACATTTGAGGATCTGATTCATTAAGTAAACATTATTTTAATGTATGATAAAAGTCTTTCTTTCTTTCTTTCTTTCTTTCTTTCTTTCTTTCTTTCTTTCTTTCTTTCTTTCTTTCTTTCTTCTCATACCTTATGTATCTTTCCATTTATACATGTGGGGTGTAGCAGGCAGCAGACACAAAAGATCAGAGGACATGAAATGGGTATTTTCAGATTGCTAAGAATTACTTGAGCACTGGACGCTTGACCACACATCTATAAAGACCAGTTAGATCCATATAACTCACAGTCCCCCCTTTGAAAAGTCACTCCATTGTGTTAAAAGCCTGAGAAATCAGAGCAAAGTATTTCAGGCTATTATAAGGCTTTCCTACCTGCTGAAATTCAAAGTCAATTTACCAGGAGTCTATATGCTGGGTTTAACCTTAGTACTTAATAATTTAGCAGATGTTACATATTATCCTTTATAAATATTTAGTTAAAATTAACAGATTTTTGCACAGACATTGCCAATGAAACCTGTTCTCCCACCCTCACTTTCACATACAAATGACCTCTTTGCATTATCTAACATATGCTGAGGTGTACAAGTACCTTCTATTGAACTATGTACAAGTTTGGTATGACTTTGTGTATTTTTCGCACACAAATGGGCAGTAACATACTATCTGCCCCATTAATAACCATTCTTCTTCTGCTGAAATTGCTAAATAAATCTATGTTGTTTTGGAAAATACAGTTTCAATTCCCTCAGGAAAAGTTACTGATTGCTGAAACAACATCCATATTAGAAAGAACAGAAGGAAACAACAGGGACAAATTAATTCTTTGACTTGCAGTGAAAACTGAAGGTCAGTTTTGCGCCATATTCTGCTGCACGAGTATCAACTGATGGCCCCATTGAGCTCATGAAAAAGGTACTTTTGGCTTCCCATTTGCAATTGGCAAGATCTCTTAACCTTTGACATGTTTTGGCTGGGACTGTCAATAAGCTCAAGCTGCCATTACAAGCAAATCCTGCACTATACATGTCTAGTCAACTGTGGACTTGCCATTTATTTCTCCTCTATTGGATTTTTAAAAGCATAGAAAAAGTCCTTTACCCAGTCCTTTTTTACTCTTTCTTTTCTTTTCATCCCCCATTTTTTGGACGTTAGCCCATCGTCAGATCATTCAAGCCTTTTCTGACCTTGAAAAAGAAGGCAGAAAGGAAAGAGAGAGACACTCTCACGGGGTTCCCTTTTGTCAGACTCATGGTATGGGGGAGGAGGAGGAGGACAAGGGGGAGGAGGAGGAGGAGGAGGAGGAGGAGGGAGGGACTGAGTACAGGCTGAAGGTGCTGGTTATACGATGGGGGTTTCAGTGGTGGGGCAGGTGCTTCCAATGGCTGCCCCCCCCGAACCACCCACACGCCCCCAAAGCGATCTCTTTGTTACTCACCTGTGAGGTGAAGAGCTAGACAAGATCTTATAAATGACCAAGAGTTTTGAATAGGGCTCTACAAAGTGTGAAAAAACGGTTCCTTCCGTCACAAATTATAAGTAGAAAGAGTGAAAGACTGAGAAAGAGAGAGTGAGTAAATGAGATTTTTCTGCTCCTTTCCTCCTGTCTTCTTTTTGTTCCTTTCCCAGGTCTTTAATTTCTTGGGTTGCCCCCTTGAGCAGCCCTCCATGGCTCAGTGCTCGACCAGAGCAGAGCCTGGGAATCTTGGAGGTCCCGCTGTGCTCCTGCTCTTGATTGACATACCTTTTCAATTATTTCACAGTTTGCTTGCTTTTTAAATGAAGAGGGCCCTGTTGTTTTTTCCTTCTGCCCTCCTTTTCAAAACACAAGCTTTTCATGTCGGGTCTGGGCCGCCAGGCCTAATGGCTGTGACCAGCACCTTTGATCTGCCATGACCCCCTCGAAGGGCCTGGTACTGGGCGAAGCAGCCGCCTGAGTGTATCAGTGCAGACAAAGGCTACATCACTCACTACTGCTTTAAACACCTTGAGATATTACCATGAGAACAGGCGCCTTCACAGTGTGTGATATCAAAACTTTCATTCTACATTAACCCTTCGGTGTACAGTAAAATATGAACCAACAATTAGCAAAGATTAGCGAGTTTGTGATAGATTTACTACATAGTGGGAAGTTGACCCTTTTTAAAAAGTTTTTTGACCACCAAAGCTGTGTGCACAATAAAACAATAAAGACGTCACATTACAGACAAGTAGAATTGGGGCCTACCATTCATGTGGTGTAGTTGGTTCAATATTGCTCAGCAGATTCGAATTAATTTGACAGTTAGAAACAAACAATACAACTACAACATCCCTCTGAGTGCTGCTTGTATTATGGATGCCGGATTTCTAAAGATTCAAGGAGACTTTATTGTCCATAAAAGTACAGGCCACATTGATTTATCAGGTCCCAGTATAAAAGAAGGAGATTTCAGCAATTTCATGAGTTTGTTGAAAGATACCATGTGCAACACAGATCTAAAAATGTGAGTACAACAGTTTTAGTACAAATTAAATGGACGGTGATCTGTGTCGTGTCATACTGTATTCCTATTTGTTTATCAGTAGATGTGGGTCGAAGCAGCAGCATCCACAATCAAAGTTTTATCCCAGAGTTTTGGTTTCAAGATCATTAAAAAACTTCTCTGACAGTGCAGCGTGGGGCCATAACCCAAAGGTCATCATGTTCAGTCATCTTGTGCTTGACACCCTTGTCTGGCTAAAGGCCTCAATATAGTGACATGGAGCCTTTAAAAGCAGCCAGGGATATGTGTGACATGATTACACATTGCCCTTTATTTTCATTGCCCATAATAAATGACCATCACATGGTTTGGGCCATGTAGTTCATGCCCTGACGATATAACATTTAACCTTAAAAAAAAAAAAAAGAAAAAAAAAAAAGTCAATTATGGTCTTTGGAGTACAGCAATTTATCAAATCCAAGGCAAGTGGTGTGTCAGCAGACTCAGTGCTTTTGTTTCAGTGGCACCCAGATCAGATCATTGTGTGGAAATAAGAAGAATCCCAACACCTCATATTGATCAGTGGTTGACAGATAAAATAATGTCTTGTCAGGAGACGCATACACTTGGACCTCTACAAAGTGGTATGTGATACTGGACCAGCAATGATCTCACTGCAATGAGTGGCTGATATGAAAGCTGATCATCAATTTGGTCTGGAAGACGACAGAACTATGGAGACAGGAAGGGATAATTTACAGGAAACACAGTGTGCCTGACTTAGATGGATTTTAGCACTATATTCTGCTCCCTTCTGGATATTACTTAAAATCTTTAGGCATTCCTGTTACACTTGTTGGAAAGGTAAAGTCAACTAATGTTTCTGTTCAGGTCAGCTAACCATGCCCTGAAAACAACGGAATTCAGCCATAACTAATATTATTATTACTTATCTCACATGGATTTAATGTTTTGAACCAGATATTAAACACATATAATAAACTGAGAGACAGATACACTATGAAGTACTTTTAGTTTTATTAAAATTCTAAAAACAGAAACAAAAAAAAGACAAAAGTGATAGGAGATAAGATTGGTTTGTTGTATCCATACAACCATTATTATTTTATTCAGGCTTTGTTTATATATAACAATATAAAAAAAAATCTGTATTTTCATCTAGATGAATAAGAATTTAAAAAAATATACATACTTAACAACAACATATGATGGCAAAGTAAGCACTAAACCAGAGACTACAGGTGTGTGTTTTTGTCTTCCATCTTCCATTTTTTAAGGTAAATTTTAATTTTTCTCATCTAGTTGCACCCTTTCAATAAAATCAATACTACGATTAACCATTTGACTTCTTCAGCTTTCACTCAGAACCAAAAATGAGTCTTGAAACTTGAAGGGAATAATAACTTATTATTATATTATATTAACTGATATGGACAGTCTTATAATAACAAGATAAAAAAGCCTTTTTCCCATATTGGAAAAATAATGGTAAATGGTGGAACCCACTCTATAAAAAAATGAACTATATATTTACCCTGCCCCCCCAAAGGGGAGGCAAGGGGTATTGTTTTTGGTTCCGTTTTTTTTTGTTTGTCTGTTTGTTTGTTTGTCAGCAACTTTACGCAAAAACTACTGGACCAATTTTCATGAAATTTTCAGGAAAGGTGTGAGTCGGTCCAGAATAGATCCCATTAAATGTTGGTGAATGTAGGTCAAAGGTCAAGGTCAAGGTCACCAAAAATGTGTTTTC
>JAPQRP010000020.1:27909976-27921352 GCA_037367295.1 Apogon hyalosoma
AGACTTAGTTACTATTATTGACAGATAGGAAACCTGGCATGGGCTTCAAAATGGCATCATGACCTCTGACTTTGAGTAACCTTGAAAGGTCAAACCCATAGTCTCATGTTTTGAGAGGGAGATGTCCATTAAGAGCTAAAACGTTTGTGAAGGGTGGGGTTTGTTGTGCCTGGCACCACTTGTTGTCTTATAATCTTCAATTGATTATTATTTTAGTAATTTCTACATCTTCTCCCAGCATGCACCAGGTTGCTTTCAATCCCATGAGGCTAGATAAAGTGTACGTCAATTTCTTTACTATGATTGTGTAAAATGCATTCAGCTGTGTACTTTTGTTCTGTGTACTGTGTACTTTTACTTTTCAAAACATCAATAGCAAAGTCAAGTAAAATCAGAATTATCATTTTATCTGGACAAAAAAAAAAAAGCAAGAAATCAATCTTCATCACACTAAGAAACATCATTTGCTCAACCAGCTGAAACTATTTTGACCACACTCCCAATCGGTGATGTCATATCATCTGTTTCACATCTGGCATCTTTAACACCTCTGACTGGCCCACTACAGTGATATTCTAAATCAGAGGATTTGTCCTTAAAACATAGAGATAATGTAATTTTCATTTTGATCAAATTTCTGTCTATGATGAAAAAAAATCAATCATCCAATCATCACCTTTGAACTATTAAAGCTATTCATACTAAAGATGTTTCTTTTACTGTGTGATTTTTGCTGTAAAGGTCATCATTATCAATGTTATGAGAAAACAAGAAACCTTAAGTTCAATTAGATGTGTCCACTGTTTTTGTACTGTAATCAGATCTTGAATTTCTCTCTGACAAAAGCTTTAGTAAAGAACATCTGAAGTTCAATAATCAACAGTAAAGACAACTCTAATATTGTACTAAGACTGACCACTTTATCATATTTGGTTTATTAATTAATGTATGAATTCTTGAGTTATAGATAAAAGTGTGTTTTGTGATATCACAGTGACCTCTGCCTTTGACTTTTGTCAATAAACTAATAAATTTATCCGTGAATCCATTTGTGTCAAAACTGATGAAATTCTCTCAAGGCTTCCACCTATTCTTGAGAAGGGACAGACCTGAGATGACAGCAACCTTGACCTTTGGCTCAATTTTATCCTTGAGTCAAAGTGAATATTTATGTCAGATTTTAAGACATTCTGTTGAATCATTCCCAAGATATTGTGCTTCAAACAAAATGGAAACTGGCCAATAAACATATCTTTTTTTAGAGATTATAAATGCATCAGAAAATTGGAGAAAGATGTAATATTCCCCTCTAAAGGTTCTACGTGTGATATTTGTGTGTGCACGTGTACTTACATGAAGTCTTTTGGGCTTGATCTGGTTGTTTTATGACATTAGCTAACTTAATTTCTAAGCTGACAACTCTCTCCATTACCTACAACCAGGAGAAAAGACAGAATGCACTGACTCCTGTGTTGAGAACTTTTTTATTTTTATTTCTACTGTTAACTTAGAAGTGTATTCAGCTAGTGTCCAAAAAGCTCTCAACACATATGCACACTCATATGCATATCTTCCACATTGAATCTTTAAATTATTTTCCTTTTCTTATATTTTCCCAAATTAATATAAAAGTGCCTTAGTGGAGTCTGTGTCCACACATATGTTTTATACACACAGAGATGAAATGATGACATTTATTTTTGTGTGAAGCACACTAAGGCTCCACATTCATATGATGCAATACCCTTACAGTTTTAATGGACCAACCAGTACTGAACAGCAATATAAAGTTTATAGTCTCTTTAACAGCAGCTGTGACTGCCGCTTTAAGTTCTACACTGTTGCAACACACGACTGGTGCTTTGGTGTGTTTCATGTATAATTGTATGTTTGTGGGTCTGTCCTTCTGTTGGAGAGCAGGGCTACAGGCACTTACCTCCCTTCATTCAACTACTGTACCTGTCTGTCCGTCAGGCCTCCTGTCTTCCATCTGCCAGCCTGTTTTTCACTGTCTACCCTTAACTTTTTCTCTAACATCATATTTCTTTCTTATGCTCAGTGTGGTTGTTTCCTGGCCCCTGTCTCCTCTCCTCTCTGTCCCTCAGGGGCCAATTCGCACTGGGTCTCTGGACATGAATCACATTTATTAACTCTCACTAGACTAGAGTCAGAGTGATCATGCACAAAAATGAACTAAATCAAAAACTGAAAGACTGAGACAGTCATACACAGGCGCTGCCAGCAGTCACAGATCTCAGATTTTATTTTTCATAAAAAAAAAAGCTAAGATGGAAGAACAATTAATCACTAACATTCTTCATGTATAAGGAAATGAACTCATTAACCTGACCTCTGTTCAGCTGTCATGTTAGTCAACCCAGTACATACAACAACACACAGAGTAGGTTACGTGGAAGTCTCAACAGCATGAGTGCATGTTTGTGAGCACATTACCGTGCATGTAGCCCATCCCAACAAAACGCAAGACGATGGCTAGAAAGGACAGGAAGAAAGGAGAGAAAAGACTTCCCTGCCCATGTATCATTTACTATTCCCACATTCCATTAAAGTCTCTGGAGGAATGAGAGTGCAGATGGCAGTGATAAGATTATTGTTCTCCTGTCTTTTTAATCTGTCAGTCCATATTCAGCACTCGGCTTGTTCAGTTTTTTCAGTTTTATTCAGTTTTAGTAATAGCAACATTATGTAATTGACATTGATTGTAGTAGTATTTGTGATAGAGGATCATGTTTGGTGTAGGATGTGGAACTGCAGAAAGGCACCTTTAGGTATCAGTCACTTGTATTATTGAATATGTAAAGATCAACTGTGAAAAAAACAAAAACAAAAAACAACCCTACAATATCTCAAATGAAGCTTATTATTTGGTGGGTTTTGAGTGCAGGCTGGTCCTGAGGCAGTTCTCTCTGCTTGCCAGCCTGAGCCACTAAGAGAGGTGTAAAGCAGACAATTTACTTCTCTACAAGCCCGGTCTCAGTTTTTTTGAGCCTGTGAACAAGCCACATGGCAGTGATCTGCTGAAAGCTGACTCCCACACTCCCTCTGCCCCAGCCTCGGCCGCAAGGGGTGACATTCTCTCTAACACAATCCAGGGGCTGGTCCTCTTTCAGGACTTGCACTCGGCCCTGTTACCCCCACCTTTTCATACGGTGCCGCTGGAAGAAGTACTCCAGGGATTAACCCAGCCAGGTCTTTCAAAGGCCATTAGAGCAAATTACAGGTATCCTGTTACCAGTGCGCTGGGACAGGCCAGGTGAGGGGCGCAGAGGCCAGGCGGGAGAGCAGGGGTCAGCCTGGGACAAAAAGACAAGGCCACCCTGGGCCCCACTCTATCAGAGTGTCTCGCTGGCTCCACAAACTGGTAGGCTTGGATCTATGAATGGCTCACTTGATGGGACCTCAGAGACATTGTCTCACCACCGTAACTTTAGCCTTTTTCCTCAGTAGCCCCCACCCCTACAACTAAGTCTCCCCACCATGGTTTCTTGTTTTTCGATTGATGTGGGCATGACTTTGCCAAGATAAACCATTGCAAAAAATGACTACAAAAATCTGAGATAAACTCTGTAAAAATATGCCACAAAGATACCATTGCCATGAAATGACCCAAGTGGTGAGGGGCTATTCACCCTATGGGCTCAAATATGAGAGCAGTGTCCCCTGTTCGATTCCCAGCTGCCTGGACCATTCTCCATGTCAATCCTCTACTCTCTGACACACATTTCCTATCTGTCTCTATCAAATAAAGGCAAAACGTCCCAGAATAATGTAAAAATGTAAATGCAGTGCATCAGTACCTTGGCACTGTGAAGATATACCATAAATAACATAAACTGAATAATGTCTTAACTGCATTGTACTGTCACTCAAAAGGACTCTACTTGGGTTAAAAATGTCATTTGAATTGCATTAACCAGCATGACTTCAGACTCAAATTGAAATTGTAATGCAACCCACAATCACTACTGTGTGTTTTGTCAAAGTATCAGTATGCTGCAGGCATCGTGGGACTGATGCTGATGATAAAGTATGGAGATGGCCACAGAGTTCCGGATCCTGCCATTTTCTCTAGATTTCTCTCACACACATATTCTGACTAACACACACATGCCCTGAGGCCACTTGTGCCTGCCACACTCACACAAACACACACATGTGCCTCACCCTGTCCCAACCAGTGGATGACAATCTAGTGAAGGAGCTGCGGAAGTGTTTCATTAGCCAATTACCGCTGGTAGATAAAGCCTGCGTTCCCACAGTCCACAAGGCCGGGGGGTCAAATGTGACCAATTACCCTCCATCCCTCCACAGGACAGATTAGTCTGTCTGATTTATCCCCAGACAGACTGACCCAATAGTCAAGAATCACCACACACATGGACATGGAGGTGTCCATATATGTGTGGTGAGGCTTCTCAAGAAACTGTAAAAATGATTTAGTTTCTGCTGGATTTAACTGAAAGATAAGTTTAAGAGGTGGCAGTGACAAAGCCAAATCTACCAGATTTATGTTCAATATTCTTTGGTACCATACACATTCACCATCAAACAGTAATTAGTCTACCTGCCTGTCTGCCACATTTACTCTTTGCTAGTTTATGTCCTCGAACATGCTAAGCTGTAATTGTTTGTAATGGAACATCAATCTGTTCATTAGAGACCTCCAAGAAGCTAAATCAGAGGGCAAAGTTCCTCCTGTGTTCAAACCCCACATTTATAAGCTTGGCGGGGGTACACCAGTCAGAGAAGGTAATGTTAGAAGACAACCTGATGGAGTGGTTGGATGGTGGGGTGGAGGTCTTCAGTAGTGAGGTTGAGTGATAGCAGGGGTGAAAAAGGTTAATGAAGCCACAGTGTGCACCCTGTCTGCTCATCTGTGCCTGTGTGGTACTGAGAAGCTGCAATCTGACCAACCAAGAGGCCTTTTCTTTAATCAAGGAGGGAGAATGGGGAAGGCAAACTGCCTCCAAATCATGCATCACATCCGTAACAAGCGAACGGCAAGCTATCAAAGGCTTCACAGATAGTTACGAGCAGATCTGCCCACCGAGAGCTTTGTGACTCATGACTTCTGAAGTTTCCTGCGTTTTGGTACCATGGGAGGGGTGACCGGGATGGTGGGATGCACATTAAGACTGAGGTCACTCTCCTGTGCCACTAAATTGTAATAAGCCTGATGTGTTGCATCTGGTTTGGCTGGTCGTCCAGACAAGGCTCAGTCTCTCTAAGTGGTAAACATAATGAAGAGTAAACAAAGGCCTTGTTTACAGTTTTCTACCTTCATCTTCACTGAGAAAACTCTTCACCCAGTTATTAAACAGCAGCCACATCTGAACCAAACCAGAAATTGCCTGTCACTTTAAATCAGTGCACTGACAGAAAACTAAAAAAAGTTTAGTCTGAGTTGAAGAAAACACTAAAGTGCATTTCTGTTCTGTAAATGAATTCAGATACTCAAGGCAATAGCATATGAGCAGCTTGATGATACAATTAAAGGATAATATCTTTTTTTTTTTTTCTGACAGATTTAATTTGGACATTGACATCCATAGGACTTTGACTCTGCCTTGCTTTGTCATCCAGAGCATCCTTAATATTTTGAGAACAGAAGTGACTGAATTTCTCTTTGTAATTCTGTATTCAGCAGCAGTCAGTCTGAGAATGTAAGTGTGTGGATGTGTGGTTCAGGTGTGCAGCCATGTTCCAGTGAGTGAGCACTAGGACACTGAATATTCTCTGTGGCCTGAGCTTGCCCCATATTTACATTATTAAAATGAGATGGGCATACAGGGAGGTGACAGAAGGCACAAGAGAGAAATCAGGCCCCTGTCAGAGCTGTCACTTGCTCCACTGGCCAAAAAGGCCCTGACCCCAATTCTATCCACTGCAGGGGAGAAAAAAGAAACATGGACACAGTGGGAGATGGAGGGGGATGGTGATAGGTAGAACAGAACAGACAGACATGGAGATAATGGTGAAAGCTATGTGTAAAGAAATATAGTGGAAAACTTATGTTTAGGCAGGGAAAAAAACTGAAAATGAAACTCATGCAAAACTTCTCTTACAGAATTACAACAGCATCATGTATAGATAATATAGTGCTTGTTCTAGCTGTCTGAGAACTTTTGCTATTACCTTTTAGAGGCAGATACTTTAGAGATTTTCGGTGGCTACATGGGAGTGGTCCAGTGTGTGGCGTGGACTGTACTGTCTCAGCTATATCGCCACTTTGAACCACCCTCTGTGTTCTAATGAGGCGCATGTCCTCAGATGAGGAAAACTCCCATGTGCACACAAATTAGCACACGACAATGTGCATGCAAGCACCCACATACACACGAATGTGCCTGCATTGAGTGCAAGGTAAGGTCTGTTTCATATTAGCCATTAAGGAGAAGGAAACGCACATCTTTTTCAGTTTAGGATCCACTTCATGCTCCCGCAATGGCACAAGTATAAACACAGGCACAAGCATTTTAAATGTACACACACATTCAAAGAGGTCTGACACGATACTTACATCCTGCTCATGTTCATTTAGCAAAATGGCCGTAGAGATAAAAAGCAGGTATGGTTGAATGTGTAATGCAGTTCAGAGAAGATCCTGAATGGTTTCAACCTGTTGCTATGTGAGGACCTGCAGTGGAGTCGCTGTATTTAGGTCTCTACATTTGCATTAATTATCCTACTTCTGCTTTCAGGAAATGCATTTGCAGGATGGTTATTTGGTCCAGATATTGACTGATCTGCTTCAGTCTTCAAGGCACAACATGCTCGCTTTCATATTCATGTATACATTTATACATATACATTTCATACATGCAATTTCTCTCTTTGTTTACTTTAAGATCCAGTTTGAAGCAGATATAGCCTGTTTCTACCATTTTGAAACCAATTTTACTATGCTTTGTCCATATTCAAATGGGAACTCATGTATTCACATAGATGCTTAAGATCACTGTGCACAGAAGGTGTAACGATGGCTAAAACTGAGAATGACAGACACCTTAGAATAGATTTATTTATGGGCTGCTTTAGCTGTGTAGTCATTACTCAGATGTTCTGCCTGTTGTCATATTGTGTCTGGTTCAGAGAAAAGAACTAACAATCAACTTTTCTTATCTGCACTTAGGTTTTTATGTTTTCTCCCTACATTCAGTGACAGCTATTTGTATTGCATATTTATTATGTTTTCAAAACAGGCTTACTACTTTATTTTAATTTTGTGTCATTGCACATCCTTCCAATGTCAAGCCTGAAAAAAAAAGAAAGAAATCGGATCGCAAATGCATCATAAAGTTTCAAGTTCTGTTGCTGACATTGATTTGCAGCAAATGTAATGCTCATTTTTTCAGTTTCTTGTGTTTATTGTTTGAAGTTTTAGTGGTTTAATGGTGTCACATTCACTCCTATGGTTACTTTTTGCTTTTGTGCCTAACATTTTAAATGCTGTACCTTCTCACTTTTCGTGAACATGAGTCAGAATCATTATTTTATTGTTACTCAATAGTCATCATCATGGTCTCACTGACTTTTTAAAAAGTTTTTAATGCATTTAAGGTCCTGTGTGTAAAGTGAAGCCACTCTTCCCTCTTCTGTGGTGAGCCAGAGAATAAAAAAGCAGAATAAAGTAGAATCACATCTGACAGATTCTGAACAGTAATCATAACTACACATGTCACATGTTTAATGCCTGTACGGTTGTAAAAACACCTGTAAGTGGCTAAAACCTCATGTTACAGCAGAGATTTCCTACAGTCTATGAACACATTCCAGAGAATTCTTGTTTCCTGTCAGACCACTTATATTACAATATGCTGAAAGGAAATAATGGAAATTATGATGTCACACATTGCAACATTCACTAAAAAGCCCAGAAAGGACAAAAGCAACACTGGGTCTGGTAGCTACTGTAGGGTAGGATGAGAGGATATTCAGACTGATGCAATCTACAACTTCATCTCTAGAAGGTCTGAAGTTTCACACTGCAATGAAAAAGTGAAGCCACTTTTCTACACATCTGTGTCACAACTGGGGTAGAGCAGTAAAATAATGGAATCTGATCAGTGATCTGCAATACAGCTGTCACATATTTATCACCTGTATCTGTCTGAAAGTATTTGAGCTGCTAAAATCTTCCCTCACAGGGTAGGTTTTCTGGAGTCTGACAAAAAAAAAGTTTAGGCAAGGGAGGATGAAAAGGAATTCATCGAGATTTTGATGCCAAAACTTGCTACACATTGCAGCTTTATCTGAAAAGTCCAGAACAGACAAAACAAACACTGGCTCTGGCAGCCATCATAAGGGAGGATAGGTGTGTGTTCAAACTGTTACAACATGCAACTTCAACACTAGATGCCACCAAAGATTTGACTTAAGACCACAGCAATACATGATGCATTAGCAACATGCTTTTGCCTCAAAGGCGCTTTGATATAAACCACAGCCAGGAGCTCTGAATCAGATTTTATGAGTTGATTGCCTATCAGTGAGTCAATATTTAGCCACACAGAGTGACTGATGCACATATAGTGATTACTGTGTTTGTGAGATGTTTGTATCACAGTGAGATAAAGTCCAGTGAAAGTCCACAGAAAAAAGGGTGGAGAGCCCAGGATTTGCCCAAATGTCATCTTAGAGAAGGAATGAGGTGCCTGATTTACTGCATTTTATTGCTTCCTTTATGATCTGGACCAAATCATACTAGAAGGGATAGCTGTCTTTGGGGCAACAGGTGCATTACATTCCTGTTGTTATTGCTTCCAAGTCCCAGGCTCAGGGTCTCAGGTTAAATTTGTACATCTTTAAACTTCTAAAGCCAGTCAGCCATAGCTGTATTTAGGGATGCCAAGTTGTTTCTTTTTCCCCTCTGTCTACAGCAGGGGTTCTCTTTCAGCTTCTTTATTCATGGGCCAGTGCTTAAACACCTTCCAAGACATGATGTCTGGCTCAGTTCAAGCAGGGAGGTGAGAGGCTGTATTGGAAGGGTCAAAACAAAACCATTAATCTGTCTTGGTCTATCTGAAGTTGAGGCAAGACCTGTCTCAATTGACTCAATAGGCTGATTACGTCAGTGTGTGTGTTTCTGAGTGTGTATGTACTGTACGCCTACACCGTGTATTGTAAAGCGGCGGTTGCTCTTTAGTGTGTATTACCTTTGGCAGATGATTTCAAACATGTGGTGCTGCATGAGTAAGACAAGCTGGCCGACTGTTCCCAGCTGATCTAATTAATACTCATTTGACGCCTTTCACAAATAACAGCACTAATGTCTTCTTATTGTAGAAAATGCCAAACTCTTCACTTCAAAAACTCAATATATAGCTTTGGCTCTATCTAATATTACACTGCTTTACTGCAATTTGCATCCTTACACTGTATATACAACAATCGAATCTTCACAAGAGGATGGTTTTGGTCCATTCGTGTCAAACAGAAGCATTTTTTCTTTTTTTTATCTTTGACATCAAACATTAATGCTGTAGAATCCTCTTAAAATATTTTGTAAGGCTCACACTTTTCCTTCCTACAAACGTCCAGAAGTGCATGTACCGATTCAACCCTTGTATTCATCCTCCACATTTTACAAGCCCCTCTGAACATCAGCCCAAATGTCTTTTATCAATGGCTTTAGGATCCAAGACGCTGGGTTACTGGCACTGTTGAAGTCTTGTCTTTTGTGTGCCCTTCACACCCACAGGATGTCCAGAGCTGTGGGATGTTATAAAGAAATTGGCTGCTGGAGCCAAAGTCAGACTCTATAAACCTGCTGATGAACCCAGTAAATCTCAAAGAGGAGCTGGAGCCAGACTACTAAAGGTTGTTAGCTACTAATTGCTACATTTCTTGCACCCATTCATGATATTAAACCGTGGTGGCAGAAACCAGGGATGCTTGGCTAATTAGAGTGACACTAACACTCTTGTCCTGCAGTGTTCCCAGGACAGTGACTGTGTGTGTGTGGACGGTTTAACATGCATGTTCATTTATGCTTGTTCCACCGTTATTTATTTAGGTAGCTTTCGGTTTAGTTTTCGGCTGCTTTCGTGCCAGCGGCAGCCAGCAAAGGGCCGACTTTCATTTGTCTCCCACAGGTTGAAGCCCAGTGTAGTTATTGGGGTTGATAATAAATGCATGATTCGTGGGATTTTACCCTCCTGTTGGCATCCAAAATTAACACGAATCCCATCTCAGTTGAGACGACCCAGAGGAAACCTTGCATAATGCCTAATGAGCAACGGGAAACACTCCAGCACTCCTCCAGCCTTTAATTTCCACCTCAATACTGAGCAGAGCACGCCCCAGCCCTTCTCCTACCCTCATTAACATGTGTATTCTCCCAATTCAAAACACCAAAGAACTTCCTTCGGCCAGGTGCTTCCCTCCTCAGCCCCTCCAGCCTCGGTGCTGTTGAACTAGTCACACATCCCTGTTTGAGCTCTATCAGGATTAATGGTGAGTCATGAGAAGGTAGGATGGATGCGGCAGAATAAAGTTTCTTACACCTTTAAAATGGCAGACAGCCTGCGTAGACATTTTGTAACGCCTGTTCGCTTGGCTATGGGAATCCAGTTGTCCACTAATTATAGCCTAGAACCATGTAAGCTAAAAATGGACAATATTGCAGCATAAACTGTAAATGTATTAACAGTCAGGTAATATCATCACCCTAACAACAGTAAGAGTGCAGAGTCCACTAGTACTGAAAAGGAGGTTGGCTACATGTAGTCCAGGAAGTACTTCTACAATTGGAAGATTTGAAAAAAATGTAATATACTGTAAATCCACATGGATTTTTTAAGAAGGGACCACCCTTTTAATACCACATGCTGAGGAAGAGAGTGCATAAAACTAGTTCAACCAGGATAGACATAAAGTGGAATGAAGAGAAAAGGAGACCTGCATTATATGTACAGTATATTAAATATATTGTGTACACAAAAAATGAAGGCTGATGACAGCTCATTTGTATGACAGATAACATGGACAATATTGTAACAGTAGTCACTTTATATTATTATTCCTGTTAATATAACAAAGTTTTGCTTACAGTCCGTATGAGTTGAATTTTTAAGTCAGTAAAAGGGTCCATGGGCTGATTGTGGTCTGAGGGTAAAGCAGACAAAAAAAAAATCTAATTTTATAGTTATACAACTGCAGTACAATATCTTGCTTTAAGTATCACAAGGAGGCTACATTATTAAGAGAATGATAATTAAATCTCACAAAATCCTACAGTTCAAATACATTAAGTATCAGAACCAAAACCTGGCTAAAAACAAAACACAGCTGTTCTCATCTGTAAAGAGTGAGTGAGTGAGTGAGTGAGTGAGTGAGTGAGTGAGTGAGTGAGTG
>JAPQRP010000020.1:27922991-27935649 GCA_037367295.1 Apogon hyalosoma
TGAGTGAGTGAGTGAGTGAGTGAGTGAATGCTTCATATATAAATGCAACACTGGACTATAGAAGTGTATGGTATGTTAATTTTAAATGATGTATATGTTATATATATTATACTTTTATGAATGGTATGATTGTTTTAAATGATGTATATTTTATATTGTACTGCAGTGTTGTGGAAGAGCCCAACCAGGGACAGGAGTTGAGAACTAGCATGAGCTATAAACTCCATATGCATCACATCAATTGCAAACTGTAACTATGTTCGACTGCATTGTCCCTGTCAAATAAATAAATAATACATCTGTAAAGTTTGCTTTACCATCTTGCCATGTAGTAATAGTACTTGTTACAAATGACTTACTGAACCATTAGGATATACAAGAGATGTTCAGATATAGAAAGGTTAAGTGTGTGAAGTTTAGTGATATCTAGTGGTGAAGAAGTAAACTGCAAACAATTGAGTTCCCCTCAAACTCTCACCTACAGTAGCCACACACAAAAAAAGTGTTCTGCCAGGTCTGAGTGTTTTACTTAAGGGGATACTGATTCCACACTCAAACAAAGTAGGTGAAGGTAATACACCTCATGGTTGGATCCCTGATGATAAAATGAGTGAGCCTGTTTCAAGCTACTGCAGACACATGGTGGACCAACATGGGGGTGATCCACTCCCTCCCTGCTCATTTTAAGTTAACAAAACCACAGTGATTCTCATTTTTGTGTGATTATACACAAATGTATACATAATTATCAATATTTTATTAAATTACAATTTTAAAATTAAAATTAAATTCCCCCAAAATCTTACCCCTGGTCTCTTTATTTTATAACTATTATCTTCATTTGGGTTTTTCCAAATAATGGGGCTTCATTTTCCTGGCTGCCAAAGCTTTCAGATTTGTCAAACCTTTAGGTCAGAACAGACATCTGTGCGCAGTCCTAGGCCTGTCTTTTCCGATTTTAAAAGCTCAAGTCAGTCTCTCCTTGGTGAGTGACAGTTTCCCCTGTCTAAAACAAGTTTGAATAATTTTCACAACATATTTCAGGCGGGTGGAAGGTTTTCTTCCCATGGGCTCCTTCCAAGTGAAATAAACCCATGAACTCAGAAAACTCTCACATCAAACAGCAAGATGTTGCACACCAAAGGAAATTTGGTAAACACAACACACCCTGGCTGTGAGAGATGCAAAGGCAGTATGAAGCTAGTCTGGCTCCAGTAACTTCTCCGATTATAGCAGTGGGGTGACCTTATTTCCTAAGGGTGAATGGGCTGTCATTACCTGGAGCCTTCACAAGTGTTTGATGCCTTCAGCCACACACACCCAAAATTTAACAGCCCATCCTTTAAAATGGTATGAAGAAATGAAACATAAAATAAGTGCAGCATGCCAACAAAAAGTCCTGCAAATTTGTTAAACATAACAGAAAGGCAGTAAATAGAAAACAGCTTTGTAATTATTGCCATAAACCTATATATTTTTAAGAATTATTAATTATATTTGACATTCGGGGCACAACTCTGCACGGTTTTCCTCCAGTCTTCTGTTATACTCTACTTAGTTTTATGATTTACTTTTGCAATTGATTCTGAAACGGCTGCTGGGCGTGCCCACACAGCTGTTGTGCTGTAGCACTGTCTAATTAGCAGTGTATGACCGATGACCCAGGACAGGATATGATGCGTACCTGCCTCTGCAGCTTTTGTAAACACTTGGGTGTGTTTTTCCCCTAGATCATTTTCTGCTTTACCATAGGTCAAAAGAAAAACATGTCCTCCCCTTCAGTCCCTCAAAGTGCTGTGCTTTGTTTCTTCTTGTTGCTATTTCAGTGAGTTATTTTTAGTGCCTCCTACAATCAAGTAGTTTATAATTACTATATTGGTAGAGCTATATTTGGATACTGTGGTTTTACAGGCTGTAATATTTTATGTTTGCTATCTGTGTTCCGTGTTTGATTAAACAAATGTTTTGCCAGTGAGCCCATGATTTCTGATAAGAAATTTTAAGAAAAGCTATCTCAGGTCTGTTGCGTGTATGAGCCAAGTGCATAGCTGTGTAAACTGTACTTGTTTCCGTATATTCAAGCAAATCAGGATGATGAATGAAACACATTGGAAATAAATGACACTCATTCAGTCTTTTTCATCATTTAGTACAAACAACAGAAAACATCCATATCCACATTATTTCTTCCTATTGTATCACCGATTACTAAATGAAATTGCTTTGTAGTTGAATTCCCTGCAGCCAGTTCTATCATACTTAAAACCCACCATCCCTCTAAGTCACTCTTTCTCCCTCTTCTCTCACCCCTCAGCTGTTCCATGCCCTTGCTCCACTGGGATTGATACAATATTTTCCAACCTCAATTAGCAGAGAGTCTGTTGACTAATTCCAACTGTTTTTGCACCTGAGAGGGAGCTGGGAGTCAGGGCTGGAAAAAGTGAGTGGGGTGGAGGTGAAGGGCTGGAGCTGGGTGTAGCAGACAGAGCTGTCGGGGCAATATAGCTGTGTCGACAAGAGTGTAAGGGCAACACAGAGGACAGAGGAGGGGTCGGCCAGACTGCTGGGCAGAATTTGTAGAGGCTGAGTTCAGGCTGGGGAGTTAAGATACAGTAAGTTAAGCTGCGATCATTATGCACAAGCAAATTCAAGCTAGTATAAAAAAAACTGCAAGAACTGTAGCTTAAAATCTAATGTTGGTGTATTTGCATCCATTCTGCAGCCCTGTATCTGAGCCCTGTAAGCCCTGCAATCAACTAGTATGTAGATATTAACATAATATTTCAATATGCTTAATTTCTGAAGTTCAACATCTAATAAAGACAATAAGTATGTTTTAAAACTGATTTTCCTCTTCAAATAAAGTGCTTCTCTTTGTTTTTAAAATGACTGACTCGCTCCTAAATGCGAATGTGTCCTCTTTTCCGTCATGCTGATGTTGCACACTAGTATCTGTGTCACTGCTCTTGTCATTAAAAATGTAAAACAAGCTTGTCCTCCCACTCTAATCGATAGCATGGCCACCGTATCAGTATCCAGAAATGCTCTGGGTCAGGAGGCTTTAAGTCTGATTAAAAGCCTACTTAAGTGATGGTAGTAATGCTACCCTCACACAGAAACATAGTGAGAACTCAAAATAGCCCTTAAAACCAGGACTGCACCATTGTGAAGTGCAACCACAAACTGACCACAAGTTCCATTTTGTTAAATTTAAGGCAAAGCTTACATGACCACTGGCTTGGCCGCTCTGGGTGCAGGTACACACCCTCACTCTGTGTGAGCACAAGCAGAATCGTTCTTTCCACCAAAGGAAATGAGAGGATGATGGCTCAAGTGTATGAGGACATTACATTTAAGGGACTGCACTTTTTCAGAGAGAGCCGCTGCAACCACCTAAGTATTAATGACATGACCGTGGCAAGAAAAAGCATTATTTCACAACCTTCAGACATTAATTTTGCTGCTTTCCAAAAACTATGAGCACTTGTTTCAATTTAAATTCCCACATGTTGCCAAAGTGGTATGGCTTCCACTCTTCTAATATGACTTCTGTTGTATCAAATTGAGGCAAAACTAGAGAGCAATATTTTATTATTGTGGCTGACATATATTAGCTCTAATATAATGGAGTAATGTCCCCAGTTGGATAAGCTCAAAAGTCTATATTTAACAAGGTAATAATTCATCTCAACTTGAGTTTCAACCAGAGTGTGTGGTTTTAAAACATTCTGCCAGGTGACTAATCCCGACAGGTTAACAAATGTCATCCAGTCGACAGCTTGGAGCTTATTGAAACAGTGGCAACAGACTGAGTGGCCTCTTAGCTGGGTGCAGCAGCTACTCCTGCCCCCCAGTAGCTTTATGGAAAAACTCTGACTCACCCCATTTTTAAATAAAAAAGGCATTAACAACCAAATACATAAATATTACAGTCAAAGGCATAAATGTCTCTATGGGCCATCCAGCCTGTCAGTGACTAATGGAGAGGGAGGTCAACTCATGACCAGAGTCGGCTCATCTGACTTGGTCAAGAAAGACACCCATTGATGGACACAACGAAAAGGCATGGCTGCTCTATGAGCGACCTCTTCTCAGGTGTCTCTGGAACACAGATTGTGTACAGACTACAGGCATGCCAATGGAATAACCCATCTGGATTTCCACTGCTTTATAGTGAACACTGCACTTCTGCTAAGTGTTATCACACATGAACAAGTGCGGGATGTGGTGGGGCAAAGTAGAGCCATACTCTGCTAACACAATCAAGAGGTCATCCTCAAGAGAGATTTACTGCTATGTCTATGATTGCCAAAAATAGAAATGATTAAAGAAAGCCCAAATGACACCACAGGTTTATACATTTCAAGACATCAAATCATCGTCCACTTATCTAAATACATACTGTACACAACACAGCACATTGACCCTAAGCCCTATGTTGACAGTGTAAACCATTTATTATCACTAATTAAACTGTGAGCCGTCAAATTTAATCTACATTTGTATTCTATTTGATGAAGAAACTTTTTCCATTTCCACCTGCTATTGCAATTGATGTACTTTCATCACAGTTTTGACAAGTTAATCTCCAGTGAAACTGAAACACTTTTTATCGCCATGCTCACTTTGAACCACCAACTGATGCTCAATGTCTTTCCTCAAGTCAGCGTTCCTGTAAACTCTGTGCAAGCTGCCCCATGAGAAGGCTAAATCCACTCTAGGGTATTCCCTTCATACCTAGCAACGTGTCTCTCAAGCTCTAAACACAACACAAATAGCTGAGTAGTCTTAAAACTGAAGGATATCCCTATGCACTGTTATAAAAAAGAACAGATAAGAAAGTCCACCCATAAAAATAAAGTGTGAATGTCACAGGGCATCCTGCGTACTCTCTGACATACAATTGAGATACAGTACTTAGATCAAGTCAGGCAGCTACTTACTGTCTGCGTAGTTTTTCCGCCGGGTGCCGTCCACCTTGCCTGTTTTGTCTATGCAGAGGAAGAACTTGTTGGCAGAGTAAAGTCGCCGTAGTCGGACGTCACCTTCTAGATGATTGTAACTACGAGTGTGTCTTTCCAGTGTCCATGAACAGTTGATTCCAGTCGCCAGCACCTGAAGAGGTTCATGCCCTACCCCAGGAGGACAGGCCCCTGTGGCAGTGCCAGCGGTGACCACAAGAAGGGTGAGGCATGCCAGGCAAAGGGAGGCTGCACTGGGCAGGGGGAGAAGCTGCCCGGTGGAGGCTGCAGTAGTGGTGGTGCCAAGGGCAGGTTCAGGACAGATACGAGCTACGGACGCCGTCCATCTGCACATGGTGGGTCAGACTCCCAAGGTGCACCTTGTGCAGGCTGCAGGCATGCTGATGTTCAGGAGATGCCCCAGTGGAGGGATAACAACAGGGTGGGCGTCCAGTAACAAGAAGGGAGGGAAATGGCACTCAAAGCAGATCCTTTGGATGTCACTGATGACCCAAGTGCACTTTAGGAAGGATGATCTGACACCAGGCCTTCCTACAGACTCAAGCTGTCAAAGGTTGTCCTGTTGCCATCTTCTGTCCTTTTGTCAATTCTGTTTGTTAGCTGGTGTCGTAAACTGTTGTAATTTTATGAATCCACTTTTAAAAGTTCCTCTCTAGTGTTGCTCCTGTTTGTTCTCCTCCTCCTTAGACTGAAGTCTTCTTTCCTGTTCCACAGATATAGTCCCGGCATCTATGAAGATGTGCATGTGTGTCACAGTGTGTTTGTTTGGATGAGATAGTGTGTATAAAAATGTGTGCCTCTGTGAGTGAGATTAAGAATATGTGTATGTTTGTGTGTGTGAGTATGCACCTTGCGATGCTTTGCTCTTTCCAGCTGGAAAGGAATAAGGTGCCTGTCTGAGCTGCTGACCCGTGGCTGAGAGGGAGTTGAATGAGGGCTGGTGACTGACTGTGCGTGCGTGAATGTGTGTGTGTGTGTATGTGCGTGTGTGTGTAAGTGAGAGAAAGAGAGGGAGTGAGTGAGTGAGTATGGGAGGGAGAAAGCCAGTATGAGTTTGCGACAGAGAGAGAGGCAGTGAGAGTGTGTCTGTATGTGTCAGAGTGAGCGGCAGTCGGCGAGTCTGTGTCAGCTAGCATGGGGCAGTGAAGCAGCAAGTGAACAGCCTCACGCTCCGCTGTGTGCAGCCAGTCAGTCAGTCAGTCAGTCAGTCTTCTCTTCTGTGGAAGCACCGCCTGAGTTGTCCTGCATTTTATCCTGGGCAGGGCCAGCATCTAGGAGGTTGAAAGGAGAGGGGTGGGGAGGTGGGGCCACCAAACTCATTCATAACCATTTCAGACAAAATGAGCATGCCTGAATCAGAAACCTGCCCCTCTCTATTCTCACCCAGAAAAGTTTATTCTACACAGAACAAGTCATTTGCTCCACCTGATTTCATTGTCTTATTTCAATGGCTACAGACACCTGTAAGGACTTACAACCTTATTAAATCCCTTCTTCTCTTTTTCACCCCAATGTGAGCAGTGAAGCATTTTGTAACGCAGGTCAAATTAGCTCCATTACTATCCACTGAGTCAGCTTAAAGACACTTTGACTTGACACCTACACTCTCATTTCTTTTTTTCTAGCCACATGGGACAAATTAAAGGAGCTTTTTTTTTTTTTTTTTTTTTGTATGGCTGCTGGTTTGAATCATCAAGTGGTCGGAAACACAGAGCAGGTTGCAGGAGTGTCAGGAGAGTTAGTCCAGATGAAGGCTGAGAGACTTTCTGATCACTTGTGTTAATATTTCAATGAAACACCCTCTCTGATCTTTTATTTAATTTGGCAGAGCAGGGCGGAAATGAAGAACACCTTTTTTTGTGACTTCCCACACTCTTGTCTGTTTTTTTACAAGCTGTGTAATGAACCTGATTAACCAAAGCATCAAAGCCATCAAATCAGTCCTTTTTAACCTCTCACTGCATTATATTATATTTTCATTTCATTTTTCTTGAAGATTGAGACCAAACATTTTATAATAGCTAAACAAGTAGGTCGTGAGTTTCAGTGCGGAGACCCAAGAAAAATGGAAAAAGTAAGGAAAAGATACAAAAATGATCCACAAGTTCTGAGATGAGGCTGTTCACATGCTTCTTTTAAAAGGGGGGTTCTTACCCTTAGGCCACACATGTTCAGTGCTGGAGGTGTTTTTGAGGACTAAATGCTCAAAGAGGGGTGACAGTTAACTTCACACCCTTTAGCTTGTTAACTGCCCCCAGAGACTAGTCGCTGTAAAAAAAAAAAAAAGGAACAGTGAGAAAAAGCCGATGTGTTCTGTTCTGGCTCTTGGTGTCCACCAAGATCCTCATCAAAGCTTCAGCACAGATCTAAGTCTGCCTTTCACCGCCAATTAAAACACGCCGCCATGTTTGTTCACTTCCTCTCTCAACCTTCCTTTTTTTTTTTTTTTTTAACATTTTCTCCCCTCCTTTCTCTGTCTTCTTGAAAATAAAATTGACTCTTATCTGTGTAGTGTGACCATTTAAACTGATCTACGTGCATGAGCTTCACCGGAACATTACTGGAACCAATGGTCATCAGAGCAAGAAACAATTAGGCGTACTTATAACAGAGAGTGTAACTTTGTGACTCTGACAGCAAGTGTTATAATGTGTTTTTTGTTACTGTTCTATGAAGTCAAAAGTGTTTTCTGAAGAAGAGAAAAAAACCACTTGTAGCTAGTTTTCAGAACATCTGGGTGTTTACAGGCTTGGTTTCATATTGAATTTACAATGCTGGGAAATATTCTTTTACTTTAAGTCAATGGTTTTGATTTTGCAGCTGACAAAAGTGATAATAAGATCTTACGTCTGTGCTTGCATCATGCAAAAACTACCACAGAGAGGAAACAACATCATCAGGATTATCGATCTTAAGAGGATAATACAGTTAAAGAAGCGTGGTTAAATCTAACTTCTCTTCCTGTCCTTTCTCTTTATTTGACCAGCACGTGCTTCCTAGTCAAATAAAGCTTCCAGCTAGTAATCCCAGCAGACTCCATGTGTCTATTATGAACTATCCAACCTGCTTTTATAAACATACCAATAGAAGAAAGAGTGAAAGAAAGGGAAAGTGTGTGAGAATAAAAAAAAAAAGAGGAAACCTTAGGAAGTTCCAGTTGTTCTCTCTTTGCTGGAATTACCCGTAATTAAAATCATGCAACCATTTAATGTACTGTAGAACATTTCAAAAATCAGAGTGCCCCCCCGAGGTCAACAACAGAGTTTGGGCCTCATGTGAATGTCAGATGTGGCAGGAGATTGCTTTGTGGTGTCTTGGAAGCAAATGTTTGGGGTCTGAGCTCAGTGCCAGAGCAGACACAAGCATAATTTATTTCTTTGTTAAGTGTTTTGAAGTGTGCAGCCGTGCTATTTTACAGTGTGCATCTTTGATGTCGAAGACTACAGACATACTGTGTCATGACAAGATCAAGGATTAATAAAGCCAAGTCAACATTGTTTGCAATTTTTCATAGTACATCATTTTTATAGTTGATGGTAAAGACTAGAAGTATACACATATATTGAAGGTGATATATTGACGGTCCCTGATGCCTTATTTGTTGCTGTCTATATGTGTAAGTTCCTGTACAAAAACTGTGGACACACAATGCCTCTGTTCATCTTGGAACAGAGATCCATCCTCTGTGGCTCTTTGTGGGGTTTCTCCCATTTTTATCTGCCCATTAAAGGTTTTTTCACTAAGGGTCATCGGAAATAGGACGTTGTATATTGTCCACAATGTAAAACCCCTTGAGTCAAATTTGTGATTTGCGACATTGCGCTGTATAACTAAAAGTGACTTGAATAGAGCTGTGTTGAGTTGTGTTGTAGGTGTGCCCCTGAGCTGAAAACACCGCTCTGTGGCACCCAAGGAGGATGTTCTCAAGTGGAGGAACCTAATCTTTCCCAGCAGGGATCCAAGCGGCTCTGTAAGTGTATGAATAGAGATAATATCTGTATAATGAGGCCTGTTTTGTACCATCAAAGTCTTCAAAAGGGTCTGAAACCTGACCTCCCTCTTAGCACTGACAATCCCTCAGTAATAGCTCCCTTTTATTAATTGTTTTTCCTGCTTGCTAAGTCTTTGTCTCTCCGTTTCCCTCTCTAGCTCTTGTAGTTGTGTTTTTGCTTGTCACCCTTGACCTAGTGCTTTTATGTGAGCTGACACACAGCAAGTTTGAAAAGAACAAACTGTTTCCAGATATACCACAGTTTGCTTTTTTCAACAGTAGTGGTGAAAATGCAAAGAGTTTCAACACTTGCATACGGAAATTATCACATACGTATTATTCACAGGTTGTATATTCTGATAATTTCCATGATTATACAATTTATCGTGTCAGTGCGTCCAACATTGCCTGTTTTGTTGGTTCAGATTCAACACAGGTGTGCTTGTCTGCTTGATATTTTTTTGAGCTGTCGACTGCGGTTGGCTGACAAACATCCGGACATGGTTGAGCAACTGACCAGACCACCGCAGCTCAACTCCACTGAGGACATGGCCCTTTGCATATCCTGCTTCCAGACCATTCTAGACCATTGTCTATTGACAGTGGCATTATGATAAGTGGCTCTGTCTATCTGATCTGTACAATGTTCTGAGAGATCCAGCGCCTCGGTTCAGGAGATCTGTCAGACTGATAACACCTGATAAAACAAATGTGACATGCCAGGAGTGATCAGTTATGTGCTACTGCTAATCTGATATATCATATAAGAGAGTAGACACAAAAAAAAAACCAGGATGATGAATGCGGAGGAAAAAAAACACTCAACTGACTCAACAGGTTTTCACTAAAGAGAGCAGAAAGTGCAGCCTTATTTCGATGTTGATGCTGATTTACAAATTGTTCAAATCTGAAGGATATGATTTTCCTAAATTGTATTATCTTTGTATGATTTTGCATTATTCTATTAACAGACACTTGGAAATAGCTGCATGATGCATCCTAAGACATTTTGACTCACTAATCTAGTCTGTATTAAAAACATTTACAAAGAAGCCCAGTAAGAGCTGTGTGAGTCATGGAAGTCCAGGAAAGGCCTGTCCATAAGCCTGACAGTTTATATTCTGGTGTCTGTCTCAGCGTAATGGACAGTAATGGACATTAATTGTATGACATTGTGAGTCATATTCTGTAAGTAAAGTTTTATCAGTTTTCTGGAAGTTTACTGTAAAATGTGCTGTTAATCTTTTTTTAACCTTTCATTAACCAGGAGTGTGATTAAACAGTAATTAAGTGAATTTTAATGTCTGAATTCAGCTCCCAAGAGCATTTATTTGATGTCTTTGAGATCATGTATGTGGGAGCCCATGAGGAAGTTCCTTAAGAAATAGTTTTTCCACATGGGACAGGTCACTAATTTCATGTAAGTGGTGTAGACACACACAAAAGCCTCTCACACAAAACACGCGTCAAAGGCATTTAGCAACACATGCATCGCACAGAGAAGTATCTCCATCAAGTATCCCTGTCCAGGTGAAGCAGTTTCAAAAACAGCCCTCTCTCCATCTGTTAAACAAATAGGGAGCCCCCCTACAAAGGTGTGCAAAAGAATCCACATGATCAAAGTGTATGAGAATGGCAGCCTTGTCCTGGCCTGGCCATTATCAGGCCCCATGAATGCCTGTCTTCTCCTCTTTTGTCGGCCGAGGCATTGACAGTCACTCACCCGGCAATGACTGTCACACCAGCGCAAAGAGCCAGCCGCCGACAGGGGCCAACCACATCAAACGAGACTGTCAAGGGGCCCTGCTCGTGAACCGTGGCAACAAACACCTCCTGATCCTCACCTACAGCTCAGCAGCAGACACCCACCGCTGTGCTCTCAGCCACTGCCTCCACTGAGAAAAGATGTACTGCCTGGACCTCATTTCCCTCTGCGCTCCCCCTGCCCTCCCTTCTCTCTCTATTTCTCTGTCAAGTAGTGCTTGTGTTAACCTCCAGCCTGCCGAGACACAAAGGGCTGCTAAAGTGTTTAAGAATGCTTTATGGATGCATGACAAGGGGAGGCTGACACTGCTGGGGGTCAAAAAGTGTACAGGATGTGAATGAGATAAATTCAATTTTACACTGAGCTCAGAGCTGAGTCACACTTTTCAACTGTATGATGGTTGAATGACAAAAGCTCATTGACTGAATTACAGTACAATCTATTCTAACAGGCTCTGAGCAGCTCAGTAAATACTCCTCTGATTGAAGTTGTAGAAGTTAATCTCAATTCTGGTGAAATTGCTGCACATATTATTATTTTATATTGTGTGAACTGTTTCAATCCTTCCGACTGGTCATAATTTGTGGTTATAGACAGAATCAAAACAAATTTATCCATATATTAAGTACAGGAGAGATCCTACCTTGGAAAAGCTGAGATGGCAACATTTAACCTGATTACTTTCATATACAACCAGTAAAAAAAAAAGTGCAAATAATGTCACCTGATCATTTAAAACATACATAGAATGATAAAGAAATTCTAAAAAGATAAAATAAAATAGTCAGACAAAAAATAAAACTGATGCTCATATCATTCTGACTGAAGAGTCACATCACCTGTCTCGTTTGACTTGCGTGTGCACCTTTCCTGGACTGTAGTAAGACTGCCACCTGTAGGTCAAATAAAAAATACATCTGAAATAAAAATAAAAAATGAGAGCTAAGTCATCGAATACTACGTGAACTCTTTAATTTAATCGAATGAAACTGCAAAATTAAGTGCTAACTTTTTCTGCAGTGTTTACTCACTACAGACAGAATTACTGAAAATTTGCAAATCCAGGGCTTAACGAATTCATTAGACCACCTTTCCGTGTTTGTCTTAGAGATCATCCTGCATCATGAAGTGCTTGAAAGTGGTCTCCTCCGTTTTCAGTGACCTCTCTACGTTTTATCATTTTAAACAGGAATCAGAAATTTTTAGACTAAATTCACCTTTTTTCACCAAATTTGAGCCGGTGTTTTGGACACCTCTTCCCTGGGCTCCTCTGAGAAACTAATCAAGCACCACATTCAACCGCTAAAACTGACTGCTCAGGAGGGCATGTAAATAACTATAATTTAATGGTTTAATAAAAATAATAATAATAATAATAATAATAATAATAATAATAATAATAATAATGTGCTTTACTCCTTTACTGCTTCGTGGATGACCAAAGTAATTATGTTTTACCATTAACCCTTAAAGACCTAGTGTTACGTTTATGGCAGTTTCCAAATAAAAATTTCTCTTTTCTTAAATGATTTATCACCATTTATTGTAATATTATCTCCTTTATTTTGCATTTTTTCAATGAAAATCATGTATTTTTCTATATTTAATTTATTGATCATGTAGATGTTCATGAAAGCTCAGATTAAAGTTGAGGGTTATTATATAAAAAACAGAGAAAACTGAAGAAAAAGTGACTTTTTCAATCAAATCTATCATTAACTGAACATAAAGCAAGAGTCTCCATCCACTGTCATTGATCAAACTCCATAGATTTTACTGGTGAATCAATGTTGTAGAAGATGACAGTGTTTCCACGTTCACTACGGAGTCTCTGAACGTCCACATTGGTCATATCTGATGACCATGAAAAGATGACAAACTGCATTTTACACCAATTATTTACATGTATTGATAGAATTA
>JAPQRP010000020.1:27943345-27971086 GCA_037367295.1 Apogon hyalosoma
ACAAAAACTGACATTAACATTTTTATCACAACAAAATTTTAAATCGACATAAATTGGAAGTTCTACAAGCTATAGGTGTGATGTGTCCCGATATTTCTGTCCATAAAGTGTGTGTGGTAAATTTAAATTAGAAATCAGAATATTTATTCATTATATGATTTTTTTTAAATTGCCATATGTTAACTAATGTGAATTTTTAATATTGTGGGAATTTAACCTTTAGTCACTGTTATTAGGAACTCGTACAGAAAATGAAAACAATTTGTCTGAAATGAAGAATAAAAGACTAATGACAGACAAACACACAACTGTAAAAGCTACTCTCGGTTGTGGTAATAAAAGTGAAAGGTGAATAGTGAATATGGAATGTGGAGTGGACATTACACAGCCCACACGCATTAACTACACTGCACTTCACTGCATGTGAACGCACTAAACCATGCTTTGTTTTACTTCTGTGTGACAGTGCAGCTTGTTGCACTGAAAACCTGTTTTCACTATTTGTCATCATGTAATTGTTTTGTCTTAAATTACAAATGGTTTCTTTTTGGAGTATTTTACTGCACAGAAACCACAATGAATGAGCCATTGTTTTACTCTGAAGTGTTAAAATAAATACATTTTCTGTGGTCTAGAATGGAGGACAGTAAAAAAAAAATTACTCGAGAAGAAAACTTTGCAACATTCCTTTGCAACTTTTCTTTTCTGGTGTTTTCTCAGACAATCCCACTAACTCAGTGTTCTGCCAGTGTTTTTGATGCTTTGGTACACTGGGGAAACACTAATGTCATCAAGAATAATGAGCAAGACCTCATTATACTCAGTAGCTTGTTCTAGTAGAAGTTACTTAAGGTGTTTGTTTTTTATGGTATTTTATGTGCCACCTTTGTAGTTAAAAATTGAGCCTATTATCATGTTTTCCATTGCTGTCATTAACATGAAATATTCATTTTAGTTACCACATACTTAACTGAGTTTTACACATTTTTAGGCTTCCATTTTTTGAAGACTGCACATAATGGGCTAAGCTATCACAGATCTGGCCAGGTTTATGCTTGGAGAAGCTTCTGACTATCATCAGATTCTCCAAAGGACAAACAAAAGATCCTAAAAGTGCTGTTTACTTATTGTGATGTTTAGCTTCATATAAAATAACTTTATACAACCACACACAAGCACATATTTTGAACAGAAATTTCTCTAAAACATTCAAATATCAAAATAATCCTCCTGTTTTCCTTTTTGTAGGCGTATGATGTGCTGCCTAGAGAGCAATGGTGTAATCTGGAGAGTGAGCAGACCTCAGGGCCCACTCTGCAGGGGGTCGAGTCCCAGTGGCCGTATACTGTCACTTTGGAGCTGGGCACTTACCTGGTGGATATGATCGTCAAAAACCTAAAAATTAAGAGCAACATCCTGAACCCAGCCTATGAGAAGAAGCTCATTCCGATCCTCTACCACATGTACACCTTTCGCAGCACCCGTCAGGTACAGTGGATGTGCAAATCCTTCAGGTTTTTTCATTCAGTCAGTTCCACAGGGATTTCAAAGGAGCACACGATTTGCAGACCCAGAGTTGGTAATGATCCTGCTGCAGTGGGTTTCCCATACAGTGGGCTTTTTGCCCCCTAATAAAATTATTCGCATACAGGTAGGAGAGAACTTGAATACCTTTGATCAGGTAACAGGATTCCTGAGCATTAATCCCCAGACCAAAGAAGATCATTTCAACTGAGAATTACATGGAAAAAATTGCCAGGGATTAGACTTGAAGGGGTTTCTTGGAATCTAACATGAAGCAAAAGTATTCAGTTGAATTAAAAATAAAACTCTTAGCTGTTCTTTTTGAGGATCCTCACTGTAAAGAATTGGCTACTACAGTAAAAATGGGGGAAAAAAACTGTCAACAAAGTATTTTAAAATGGCTTAAGCTTACTATAAAACTAATGACACACTATAACAGGACATCTTTAAATGTTTTCGACAGATAAAAGTTAAAAGACATTGTCACAATGTAGATATTATGACTGTGATTGAGGCAAGTTTATTGATGTAGAACTATTCAGGCTTAAGGGAAACATGAATCAAATCTGTAGTACAATATTTAAAAATGGGTTAAAAACATGCAGAAATCTATGAAGCACTTGAACACACTTGACCTTCACTGTGGACACTGTCACTCACTGTAAAGCCTGAGCTCCCTCCGATCCAGTGTGAGGAGTGAGAATTATAAAACCATTTCCCTCCGCGTGAATTACCAGGGGGGCCGGTCGAGTAAGATGAATAGGTTCTAGGCTAATCCCTCTTTTAGTGTCCCTTTAATTGGTTCACTGATTTACTGCCATGGGACTCTGTGGGAGAATGAGGGGACCATGTCAAGGGAGAAGGACAGAAAGACAGAGAAAGAAGTCTAGACTTTTAGATTTGATGCATTTTGACAGTGAGGTACTGTGTTGCTGAATTCAACAGTAGTGTATTTTATGTACACTACTGTATATAAAATACCCCTGTTTTCTTATTCTGTTTTTCTGAAGATTAGTCCAATCAGGGTTGCATGCTAATGATTTTATAGCACAGCATGAGAGTATGCCTCTTGGACGCATTGGTGAAGTGCTTTTATTTTTATGACAGGTTACTTAACCGTTTCCTCGAGCTGTACTTTATGTTGTCTTTTGCATCACATATGTGCCAAGATTGAGGTAGAACACATTACTCATCCACATCATAGCCATAATATTGAACGCACTGTATGTGTTTGCTTGATTGATTAGTAAACAGACAGTTACTGTTATTAGTCAGGCATTACATAAAAACTCCCTCCACATAGATGAATTAGTGTTTTGTTTTTTTTTTTTCCATAACCAGCCTTTGAAAAGAGTTATCAACATTGAGCCTGTTTACATGAACATTAATACTCCGATCATTATCTGATTTCTAGAGTTATCAGACTATTGTATCAGATTATATATTATTATATTAGATAACAGGTAGTGGCAGTGATTTTGAGAAATCTGATTAACAGACCTGGATTTCTCCTCAATACTCCGATGTCTTCCTGCGTGTATACAGGTTAATCTGACTTAATATGTTCTTTTACATCTGCGCTAGAAAATGGAAGTTACATAGTCACATATGAGTGGAAGACAATGCCAGGAAGTTTGAGTCTACCATCACGATTATCACATGTCTTAAGTGCATGTAAATGTGTCAGATCTGATCATTATAATCATCTGATTACTCCCAGTTATTGGATTTTTATGGTCATGTAAACAGGCACAGTGAAACTTTGTTCTATGAAGCATGAGCCTTTCATAATCAGGTTTCCCATGGTTTCCCCCTCAGGTCGGCTTCATCAAACCACACCCGATCCTGACGCAGATGCAGCAGGAAGCAATGGAGACCAAACTGACTTTTGACTCCTATGTGATGCCCATGCTGTGCCCTCCCATCCCCTGGACCACTGCCAAGTTTGGAGCCTACCTGCTGACACCTGCCAAGCTGATGCGCACATTAGATGGGGCCACTCAGCATGAGGAGTTGTTGGAGAAAAGCCAGAACCTCTGTGCAGTCATGGATTCCCTCAACCAACTGGGTAACTGTGCCTGGAGGATCAACAAACCCCTGCTGGACATTATAATCTCCATTTTCAATGACCGGGGTAGCGATAAACTAGACATTCCTCCTCCCATGTCTGAAGCCCCCAAAATCCCCCACTTCAACCCCCAAGATCCGTCCTATACAGCGACTGAGAAGGCCCACATGAAAAGAGAGGTGATCAGTGCTAAAAAGAAATGCAGTGAGATGCACAGCTTGCGTATGGATGCTCTCTATAAACTTTCCATTGCCAACTATATGCGGGATGAAGTGTTCTGGTTTCCTCATAACATGGATTTCAGAGGACGCACGTACCCCTGCCCCCCGTATTTTAACCACCTAGGAAGTGACGTCACACGGGCGATCCTCGTGTTCGCAGAGGGAAAGCCCCTTGGTCCAAGGGGCTTGGACTGGTTGAAGATCCATCTCGTCAACCTGACAGGATTGAAGAAGAAGAGCTCACTAGAGGGCCGGCTGGAGTACGCCAACTCCATCATGGACGACATATTGGATTCTGCCGACAACCCTCTGAATGTCAGTTTTTAACCCTATCTGTCTGTCTGTCCGTCTGTCCATTCAATGACATAATCACATTATCTGAAGCAGGGGTCACCAATCCTGGTCCTTGAGGGCCGGTATCCTTCGTGTTTTAGATGTATCCCTCTTCCAACACACCTGATTCAAATGATCAGCCTATCATCAAGCTCTGCAGAAACCTGATAAGAACTGTCAGATGTGCTGGAAGAGGGAAACTAAAACACGAAGGATACCAGCCCTCGAGGACCAGGATTGTTGACCCCTGATCTGAAGAATGAATTGAGAAATCTGCACCAAATTAATACTGTGGATGCATCTTGGCATGGAGCAGAAGCCTGTTGAAAATAGGTGACCTTGACCTACTTTTTCAAGGTCAAATGTCCTTGTGCCTTGTGCAGTTATAATATCTGAGTACTTTAAAATCTAAATATGTATATAATAAGTTTTACACAAAGACAGTCTAATCTAGATTATAGGGCAGTAACTTTCAACAGAATCTTACACTATATTTTGTTGAGGGGTATTAAAAATGTGAAGCACATTATGTTTGTTTTGGTCTTTAGAGTCCATAGATAGATAGGGCTGGGTATGTTTTGGGCTTTTTCAAAGACTGAGGTTAAAAGTATCTGAATCAGTCCTTAAAGAAACCAACAAAATGACCAAAAGGGAAGTTTTTTTTTTTTTTGCTAAGGCAAATTTATATCATTAGCCTCATAGCATAATTTCCAAAGTCATATGTTTTCATGTCATAGCCAATGGTGAAAAATATATTAGCAGTGTTAGATATCACAATTTGGCCAAAAATATGACTTAAGCAAGCATGCTGTGAGGCTAACAATGTATTAACAGTAGTCTACTCTTAACAGTCTACGACTACTATTGTACTATTACAGGCTATTCTTCAGTCTCTTCAAATTTTGCTGTATATAACAGGCACAAGTCTCACAATAACTGGCAATGGCACACACAGTGATACTTCTACTGCCTGTAACATTTGACTCAGAGCACCAGAAGGCAAATATTTCAATCACCAGCTCAGACATTCAGGTGGCGCTGAAATGTGGCACTGAAATCTGTAATGCCATTTGGTTCAGTATGTACCAAATAAGAACCGATGCCATGTCAGCAGTGGGTTTAGTGCCCTTCCCTACTGACTGTGTAGTCCAACCTTAGTGTCACAGCATCATATAACCCATCTTAGTTGTTGCTAATATTTTGTCAGAGTAAAGAACACTGAAGCATGAACAATAACCTCCTAAAAATATAGACCCAGATGCTAGATTTAAAACAGAAAATAGAAAAATGCTGCCTTTCTCTCCCAGCTCAGTAACAACAGCTAAATACAATATGAATATTGGTCAAAGCAAATTAAAGTGCTTCTCTGGCTGAGGTTTAGTATACAAGTGTGTTATGTGGTTGTGTTTGTCTTTCTCAGGGCAAGAAGTGGTGGATGAATGCAGATGAGCCCTGGCAAGCTCTGGCCTGCTGCATGGAGATAGTCAATGCAGTGAGATCTCCTGATCCAACACAGTTCATTTCTCATTTTCCCGTGCACCAGGTAACATGACATTCTTCAGTTACGTGTGTATTCACAGTGGTTTAGAAAGGTAAAATGGTTAAAAAAAAAAAAATCATAGTTGATCTAATAATTTGAAAATGGTCTCACAGTTTGACACATGTTGTATGGCTGCTACCTTGGCCAGGTCTCCCTTGCAAACAAGATTTCTGATCTCAATAGGACTTCCTGGTTAAATAAAGGTAAAATAAAATAAATAAATAAATAAATAAAATGTTAGGGTTAAATTAAAAATGTCTAAATTAAGAAATTTGTATGGGCACATTGTATTTTTAGTGTGTATTTATATGTGTCTGCACTTGTCTTAAAGCAACTATTGCTCTTGTTTTTAGTCTCTTAAAATGGCACCACTCATATTTTAATTTTATAGTGTTCACATCAAAGCTAATGAGGAAAGACCTCCTTAAGCTACAGGCCATTGTTGTTATCAGTCATAATCCTGTAGGCCTAAAGTTTCAATGCACTTGAGACTCTGGCATTTCTAAGCACTAAGTGAAACAAGAAACTAGCAAAACTTCTACAGTAGCGTTGCTGTTTAAGACTTAATATGGACCCGCCTATCATAATGTTTGTGGTGATAGATCAGGCTTGAGGTAGAGAATAGTTCTTTCACTTCCTATAAAACTGAAGTGAATTGAGTATTGAGGATATGTTAGAAGAAAACATTGTATTTTGCAAATGTATGGTCAGCGGCACTGAATTAACTGGACCTTTTCCTCTGTCTTAAACGTAGTGTAACTATATGTAAATGCCCAAATACAACTAATCTCTTTCAAGATGTTAAACCTACATGTGTGGTGAGGGAAATGGGCTAATTATTTTTGATTCAGTGTGAATTATTTGAACTTTATATTATTGTTTACACCGAAAACGCCTTTCCTTTGTCTGATACTAAATCCATTCTTGCTGCAGAGCAATTATGCACTTAATTCAAGATGCTCATAAATGGTTTAATTGTCTGACATTAAGTTTTCGTCTGTGGCTTCGGGCTGTGGGACAAAGCAATATTTTGTTATGAGTTAGGATTAACTGCCTCAGTTATTTTATCTCTGCTGCTGAGCTAATTCTAAGGTGATTCATTCATCTCTCGTTTCCATATTTTCTTTCTTTGTTGTACTTTCACACTCTTGAAGTCGCCTGCTCTGTTTTGTTCGCCCCTCTCCATGTGCTGCCCTCTCATATTCTGCACTGATCCCCATTCTTTTCTTTTCTCTGTTCACACTTCCTCCACATCACTTCTTTAATCTTTTCTTCCCTTCTCTCCACCTCTCATCTAGGACGGCTCCTGTAATGGTCTGCAGCACTATGCCGCTCTAGGCAGAGATGTTATTGGTGCCACATCAGTCAACCTCATGCCCTGTGACGTGCCCCAGGACGTGTACAGTGGAGTTGCACAGCAGGTCAGAACCAGTGGGCTAGTTTTGATTGTCACTCTTTTATTCTCTTTTATTTGACCTGCCTAGACTTCACATTGGAGTTGATATAATTCAGACGGCGTGCCGTTAATACTCAGCTGTTAATATTCAGATGACTCACCAGATGCAATAGCAGACTAGACTTTTAAAATGCATTTGAAGTTTCTCAATGCAGTATGTCTTGCATTTAATAGTGCTTAGTTATTATGCTGTGCATCAAAATTCAGTCTTCCATATCCAAAAGCTCAAAGGGCAAGTGTACACACAGTGCAATCAAAGCAGTCGGCTTGCTGTGAACCAGCCTATTTATAGAGAGAGACAACGTGAAATTAATTGTGATGTACTGATATGTCAGCACTGGAAGAAACAAAGTGTGCCTACTCTGTTGGAGACCAGAGCTTTCCAATGGCTGTAATGTAACTGTAAAATACTGTATATGTCTGAGACCTGGACAGAGTAACATAATCTCATGTTTTTCCTTCGGGCAGTGCACTTATTGTTGAATGATACTGTAGATTGTGTCAGGTTTGTAAAATGGTAAACTTCCTGGATAAATATAGCTTGTTTACTCACAGGGGTTAGCTGTACAAGTGGTAATAATCTACAGATCTGCTGCGGAAATGAAAATGGATTGTGCAGTGTGTTATTTGAGGCTGTTCAAGTGTTATAAAGTGTAGGTGAATGTGTTTATGCGCATGTGTGTCCACTTATTTCAGGTGGAGGAGCTCCGAGCACGGGATGCAAAGAACGGACTGAAGATAGCCCAGGTTCTAGAAGGCTTCATCAGTAGGAAGGTGGTCAAACAGACAGTGATGACTGTGGTTTATGGGGTCACACGCTACGGAGGGCGCCTCCAAATAGAGAAGAGACTGAAGGAGACTGATGAGTTCCCCAAGGTACAGCGGTGGTTGTGGTTGTGGGTGGGGGTTTCTCTCAGTAGGTGTTGTTTTATTTTTAGCATGGGGTGACAGGTGGCTTTAAGCACAGGATCTGCTATATGTAGGGTTCTGGTCTAGACTTTTTTTCTATTATTACCCCATTGTGTTTTGCATGTAGGTTCATTTATCATATTGCCAGTAGTGACACCATACACATGGGTGGCCAACCCAGTGGGACCTCAGTAACTCTGACCTTCATATTAAGTGTTCCACCCCCCACATTCTCTCCAAATCAGCTGTTTGGAACAAGAACAGAAGCTTCTAAACTTTATTTCTAATCATATTACAGTGAAATAAAATATTACACTATGATATCAGGGAGGCAAGCGGTGTGAGACAACAATAGATATATTTGATATCCTGCACACACTTTTAAGAGTTTATATTTAGCTCAAAACCACAGCACTCTTTTTGATGATTTGATGGACACACCCATCCTGTAGAATGACACCATGGCACAAATCAAAGCGTTTAATCTTCCTGCAGCTCTGTAGTCTGTATTATCTGTCACATAGCTATATAGTTCCTTACAATAGCTGGTGGTAATCTCATTGTCTGTGTAGATGGGATCAGATGGATCCTGCTGTCAGTGTATCTACTATCTCACAGCCACAGGATTGAGCTAAATGACTTCTGCATAATGTCCATAATTGTTTAAACAGGGAATTAGGAGGGAGTGTAATTGTGACTGATTACAGTGGGATAGGCGGGGAATGAGGCGGCTTCTGCTGTGGAGATCATATCTGTGGACTAAATTAAGAATGCACCACTTACACTGCAAGCCTCTTTTTCTTTTACAGCTTCATAATATGTAATGTAACTTAAAGGAGTGATATTTTGTTTTTCTAAATGGAATTCTGTATTTTAAAACATTTCCCTGTGGTCTACATAAACTGTAAATGTTATGCATGGGTATGAATTCTTCATTAATTCAGCTCCACAGGTCCATCTTCAACACTATTTCTGAGTAATGACACCAGAAAGGTCATTTTGAGCGCTGGCCCTTTAAATGCACGAGCCAGTTATCGCCCCACCCCCTCCAGGTTGTTGACTGTGCTGCTCGAGTTTGGACATATTTTCAGTATAGATTACAACCGCTGCTGCTGACAATTATGACGTATTCTGAGAAATGTTTGTTGAAAGTCTTGACCTTAAATGTACAAATGTCGTGATGTAACTAGTTATAGACGTAACAAATTAAGCAGGAATTAAAACGGATTGTAGAAATCCACTTGATTTTTGCCAAAATTATTATAAAGATAGCTTTGCAGCACCTGGAAGGGTTCAAATTTAAACTTTATGAACTATTAGGGTCCAGATACACAAATAAATGAACCAAAGACTAATAAAAGTGGGTTTAGAAAAATATGAGCCCTTTAAAATACCCCTTTTTTTTCATTTTTGTTAAGTTTAAGGTCTAATATCTATCTGTTAGCAAAAATGGAATATAGTATTTGTGATTGGATTTTTATTTGTGTTTCATCACGCAAACATGAGATTGTCTTTGTCTTACCCTAAAATAAACCAGTTGTATCTGCAGAGGGGGCAGTAACTCATAATGGAGCTCCTCCTTTATTTTTCCACTTTATAGTCAGTGGCATCAAATGTTTAAGCTCCATTACTGTTTCCTTCCATATCTGAGTGTGGACCAGAGTTAATATTCATATTTGCATTTTTAGCAGCCAGATGAAGGTGGGGGAAGGGGTACTGATTTGGTTGCTGTCTGAAAACTCACTACTAGACACCGCTAAGAGTTTCACACTGCCTCTGAAGAAATGTGTGAATGCAGAAGTCTAATAGTGTATTTATTGTGTATATTTCCAGGAGCATGTGTGGGATGCCTCCCATTACCTGGTGCGTCTGGTATTTAGTGGCTTAAAGGAGATGTTTACGGGGACCAGAGAGATCCAGGTGGGTTGGTTACATAATTCATAATATAGTACATACATACATGCAGTTATGACATCCAGTAATGGAATATACTGACCTTTGTTACTGTTGCATAATAGGAATGATCTTTAATAGTAGTATTGTTTCAGTTACAGTTGTTTGCCAATAACCATGTGAATACTTTAAACATACTTTAAACATTTACCTCATACAGTGACAGGCAGTATAGACTCGCGCCAGTTTCTGCATCCTGACCTACTACTGAATGTAGGATACGATTTTATTTTTATTAATGACTAGTTTACTTCACTATTACCCTGGCAGCGGTACCCATTCATCACATAGAGTCCATTTATAGATTTGGGATGTGCACCTGGTAGGGGATTGTACATTATCTCCCCAGACAGAGTGGAAACGGGCTAGCTAATTGAACCACCACCCACTGTCGGTGTGCACCCTTTGGGGACTGTGTGGGGACAGCCCAGTCTAAAATGAAAAATCCCTTTCCCAGCATACCAGCCTGTACTCCTGTTCATGTGTGTGTGCGCTCACCTGCTGCTTTGAAATAGGTCACATCCTGTCTGCATCTCAACAGTGAGTTGAAGTATGAGAAAGACAGGGAACTCTGATGCATCCCTCCCAGTGCTGTCATACCTGACCTCTGCTACGTTCTCTATACATTTACCATTCACTCTGTCAAAGCTGCTACTCATTCAGCGCTCACACTCTCTGTCCACCCCTCACTCTTCTTCTCTGTCTGCTTCTTATCAACCTACTGATTGATTTGTCAGTCTGCTCTAGCTAGCTATCTATCTAGTTAATCACTCACACCCGTTTCTTTGATTTCAAGCTATCTTTATCTCATTTTGCCTGGGACTGGATGGTAGGAGGCGAGTAATGATGAATGGAGCAGCTTTGAGCTAGGCTGGTACCTTGGCTCACTAGGACATACGTATTTATCTTTGCAGCAGCTCTCTGTGTGCTTTTGTGTATGTGAGAAGATGCTTGTGGGACCTTAACAATTCTTGTAGATAAACTGTGCCAGTCATTTATGCAAACAGCAGGGTTTTCTTTGGAATTTATAAAGTAAGCAACAATTTCTCACCTGTTCCTAAGCAAGTTCGCAACAATTGTTTGCAGCTCCAGGAAGTAGAACAGCAGACCTAAATACATCCACTATATGGACAAAAGTATTGGGACACGTTGAATTCAGGTGTTTCTTTTCTAACAGGGGTCTAGGATACAAAACAATAATGACAAATATCATAATATAGTTTTATATTGGGATAAATATTATTGCATTACATTGGTTAGTTTTGTTAAAATTGTAATATTTGCTTCCAAAATACCTCAGTGGTTTTACTTAATTTCTCTCAAAATTGATTTTGTTTGGTTTTTTTATCAATGAATATGATTTTAAATGTTCTACCTCTAAAATTCTAAAATATTTTTCATACTCTGACTGTAAATAATAATTTTATACCATGACTAAGCAGCTACTTTTTTCAAATCTCACTTACGAAGAAAAACCTCCCATTAAACTTTAAGGAAATATTGATGTTTTTATCTCAAATCAGCATGAACAGAGGACATCTTATGAGCTTTAGCCATGATGTGTCCCAATATTTTTGTCCATATAGTTTATAAACATCAATATTTCCTTAAAGCAGCGTATGATGTTCATCATCAATTTTTCATCAAATCTGTCAAACCCGAGTTATAGCCTAAGTATCACAAATCTGTTAGTCTTTCTGTGATTACATATCTGAACCACTTCCCTCATGGGGAACAACTTCAAAGTTTACACAAGCCGTCTGTTTGTTTACATACTAACCGAAACCAAACTGTCACTCGGGCCTTTTTGCAGTTCCACGCAGCCGCAGCAGCAAGAAGCAATGAAGCCATTTCTGTGTTTGTTGCTGCTGCGGCCATACTATGGCTGCGTGGAATTCCAATTCCTACAATGCACTTCACAGCAACATTTCCGAAAATGCCCAACATAACAGTTTGGTATGTAAACAAAGGGATGGCTTGTGATGGGGTACATTTCGAGGTTGTTCACCGTGAGGGAAGTGATTCAGGTGCGTAATCATGGAAAGACTTATGGATTCGTGATACTTAAGCTATGACTCAGGTTTTACAGATTTGATGAAAAATTGGTGGCGAACGTCATACGCTGCTTTAAAGTATAATGGGAGATTTTTCTTAGCCCAGACCCCTGAACTCAAAGTGTCCAAATACTTTTGTCCATATAGTGTAGCTCGTCTGTTGATGTCTTTTGCAGAGAAACCATTTGCAGTTTTCCAAATGCACCACTGTGCCTTTATATTTATAGCGTAATTTACTGAATGTTCCAAATGATCATCAGCCAATAGAATGAGATCAGTTGTTTCAAATTCCTAGCAGTTCTGGTCAAATACACACTCATTCACATGTACTAAACAGGATACGCATACAAACAAGTAGAAAGCTACTCAAACATGCACGGTAAGTGTGCTCTCGAATCCACTGTGCACTCATGTTACCTCTCCTGGTATCCTCCCTTACAGGACTGGCTGACAGAGAGCGCCAGGCTCATCTCCAAGTCTGGCCACACTGTAGAGTGGGTGACGCCCCTGGGATTACCCGTAATTCAACCTTATCATCGCACACGCAACCAAGTGGTAAGTCTTATTCACAAACAAACATGACAGGATGAATGATTTAATTTTTTTTTTGTTGTTTGTTTTATCCCGCTAAAGATGTATTTTTCTGTGACTAAACTGGTACCAGTCATGTTAAAATTAATCTTTTCTGTGCTGTCAGAAAGTCACATCCTGACCTTTCAGATGTTCTTCACCTGGATGTTTTGTTCCCTTTTGCCTCATCTTTTAAAAGCATTCTCAGAAATATCCCTAACTGACCTTTACAGCACCCAAAATAAACAATTAATGTTAAGTCACACAGTGCAAGCACACAGCCCTCATTAATGTTGAATGTGACAGAAACACAAACCTTTCCCTCTGCTAACTCAGCACTGTCACATTTTTGAGATTTTTTTTGTGTTGTGAATAAGATTTTCATACAATAGTACGTTATCTTGGTTCATCACTTTTACTGTAATCATTGTTTTACTGTATTATTTCCACTCATTATATTTCATCAGATTTTGTTGAAATTTCTGATGAAAATGATAATAATTTGACGATAATAGTTGTTTGGTTTGGTGTTTAGAGGGAGGAGGGTGGATGGTTTTTATCTATGAGCACACAGTAGGCTGACCATACTATAAATACAAAGAATAGCATATCCAAATAGTAATGAGTTCATCAATACATTTATTTAATGTAGTGCATATAAAATGTAAAGCGTGTTGTCATCCTACACTTTCAGTTCCTCAGTATAACTTCACTCGTAGGTTAAAAGGTTTTGTCAGTATTTGCTGAACTACGGTTTTACTAAAAAAATTTTATCATTCACTAACAAGTTCAGCCATTGAACCTCCAGTGCTGTCAAAAAAAGCTTATAAGACCTCTCATTTATTATCAATTCAGTATTTGGATTTCTGTTTGCATATTGAGTGTAAATGATTAAAGGTGGGGTACGAGATCTTAGAAAAACAGTTCGAGCAAGCTACATTTTGAAAATACACAATTCAAAAGTCCAAACCCCTTTCTTCAGACATCCCCCTGAAGCCACACCTCCAGAATACTGGCATGCACAATGCTTGTTTCCGAGGGTTCACGAGCGCTGCACAGCAACAATTCCCTGGCTCGGGCTCCTACCCCAGCTCCGAGACCGGCTTGGGCTCCTGCTGTAGCTCTGACTGTTGGGGGGTGGGGGCAAATGGCAGTTGAGTTTGATAGACATATCACCGTTCAATCATTTCGAGTGGACACTCAAAATGATTGGATGGTGTTTTTTCAGTCCTGTCTGTTCCACAGGTGACTACATTTTTTTTATTTTTGTGATATAACATGTAATTAATTGGTTGTAATGGGTGTGTGAAGGGGATTTAAGTAATATAGTAAAAAATGCTTCATGAAAACATCTTGCACCCCACCTTTAACCTTCAAACTTGGTCGTTTACAAACTTGTAAATAATACACTACTCAAAAACAATACAAAAGTAGCAACTTACATTTTGCATCCACTGAATCCTCAATATCCTCATACACTGCTTTAAATTGCACCTATTTTGCACTTATGTACCTGCACAGGTTGATATTGAAGCTAAAAGACATGACCTGAATAAGCAAGGGTGTATATATAGGACAAACAAAGGTTCAGATTGTTTCTGAATTGTCTTCAAAAAGCCTTTTGTTGTCATGTTCTGGTTTTAAAAATATGTGTACCGTCCCCTCCTGAGAGACACTGATGCATATACGTATCCTCCTTTTATTCTGACATATTCAGCAGTTTGACAGTTCTAATGTCAGCTATGAATTATTACATGCATTATGCACTTGGTGGATGGGTCTGTTTTGGAGTCAGCTTTGTGCATAGTTCCAGCCGTTTGTTGATGTTAACTAACTCTGTATCTAAGCTACCGACTGCCTTGGTTTCTTACATCCATAGTAACAGCCTGTGCACTGACAATGAGTCCTATGTTTAAAAAAAAAAAGTCAGGTCGGTTTTTCTTCCAAAATTTTCATTCTTACTCCTGAGTTCTTCCTTGCATCTCCTTCTTTTCTGGCAGTGTTAATAAAAAGTGGCTCCCAGTACAACACACACTTCACGTTAGCACACAAACATAAAAGCATTATTAAAGATGAAGCAAAATTTAGTTCAAACAACCAGCACTGCTTCTTATTCACTTCTGTTTTTCCTTTTACTTTTTCTCCATGTGAAATAACATTTCTATAAGATTTGTCTCATCTTCTCATATGAAGGACCTCCAGCATATCACAAAGCTGGATGCCTTGTAAGTGGAATGTCCCAGCTGGGCTTTCCAAGTCATGATAGGTTTGGTGTAGGGGGGCGCCGCTGATGGTGTATTGTGATTGCTGTGAGAGGCTGAACTGTAATGGAGCTTAACAACATCACTAGAGTTCTCAGCGTTCTCCAGTCACTCTGGACATTGCGATAGTGGCATGTCTTAAAGATAACATGTCTGTGTACCAGCACGTCTACGGATAACGCGCCTTTGTTTGCGTGTGCACACAGAAAGATAAAGCCTTCATATGTGCATGTGTGTGATTATATAAAACCTGTTTGGACGTCTGACATCCAGAAGCTCACAGACTAAGTGAAAGGAGGAGTCAGATGTAAAGCCACAGGCACTGATAAATACTGAACCCATAGGCTGGCCCGGCATGTGGCCTGCTCTTTTGGTATGACATCAAGCAGAAGGTTGGCTTAGAGGGGGAGTGACACCTCATAAGCAGGTGCAAAAGAGCGAGGGTGACAGATGGTGGGTCCCCTGTGGGTATTGTAGGCTATGTCCCTTGATTTGATCTGCTTCTTTTAATGTACAGAGACAAGGGAGCTGATTAGCCACGTCTTTCTCAAGGCCCTTCGATGAGTAAATAAGTGAATGAAGCGGTGACTTCATGGATCAGTTGCAGAGGTTTTAGCTCATGTTTCACAGATAACTTCATCCCCTGCTATAATTCTCTAATCCAGTTGCATCATTGGGCAACAAAAATTAAACTAACTTGCAGAAAGGTCACCTTTTCGCTGTATGGTTGGATTAAATTCAATCTCCCAGTCTCCTCTCTGCCTCTTAAATCCAAGGCCACCGGATTTCTGGGGGTCGTTAGTAATTATACTCCAGAATGAACAGCAGGATGAAGTGTGTGAAGAAAACCAATAGGTGAGGAGAAAGTTGCTGAAGTGTCAGGTACAGTATCGGGTACAAATGTGCACCCAGGAGCATTTTCATGTTTTGTTTGGTGTTGGTTATTTTCAGTTCCAGTAGAAGGAAGAGTACAAGTGTTGTGCTGTGTAATGGAGTATTTTCCACATCCGATGGGAGCGGTGAGAATTAGAGTAGGATCGAGGAGCTGAAAGGAGCATAAACATACATCAGGGAGGACGCCTAACAGGATTGGCAGATGCTAATCGGATCAGAGGTCACTCCAGCTCCCATTTCTTGTTTATTTTCATCCTCCTCCATTGCAAGGTTACAGTGAGATCTCAGCGGACAGTGACACAAGGGAGTTATCAGTTGGATTGGCTGGATTTGAATGGATTTGTGAGTTTATAGTGTGACTAAAAGCTTGTGATATAATGTCCTCTGTGGGCTAAGAATCTGTTGGGTTATTTCAGGTTTTTAGTGGCAAGTCCTTATTGGTCCAGTGTTTTACATTATTACCAATAGTGTAGAAATCACAATTTAGTATGTCACAATTTCTAAATAAAGTTTAGTGTTATGTATAACTGTGTATTAAATTTATGAGAAAAAAAAACAAATTTAGAGGGAAAAGACAATCAAATAAGTTAAAAAATTGTAAAACAAAAACTGGAAAAATAGAGATTTTGAAGAAGTGAGAGCTTTTGTCTTAGGAAATGTTAACTCCACCTCCTGGCTGTATTTTTTTTTTCCTTCAATGGCCTTAATATGTTGTTGTAGTTCCAAGCCATAAATTAAAAAACATGCAGTACATCCTAACAACGACAAACTGGGTCAGTTTTCGTTCCTCTTTGCAGTCCTGCGTCCCACCTTGCCAAACAAATGACACACTCGTCGCCTTTGTGCAGAGGCAGGATTAGAACAGAGTTAGTGAAAGTCTCACAGAGCCTGTAAGATCACAATGAGTCGGCTTTTCAGTCTAATTTTAGGGAACTACATATCTCTAAATGTCGGCGTGATGCCCTCCATGCTTCCTTTTTGCCTCGGAACAAAAGCAGGCCGTTCCCAGGGGTAGCATGATGATTCGTTGATCTTGCAGAATCTTGTGGCATTTTGGGGTAAAATAATAAATGCAGTTTGAGTTTCAAGGACAACCCCCGAAAGGTAGAGAAAGAAAGTTTAGGAGAAAGAAGGTCTGGAAAAGGTCAGTGGAAGTGTGAAAAAGACTCCAGGGGCGAGTGTGTATGTGAGAGACCATGAGTGTGCAGCTGTCCTCATCTTTCTTTGGGGGGAGGAGGCGAGGTGACCCGGAACGCCAGAGGAGGGAGGCGTTGGGGTGTAACCTCTACCGCTTCAGTGGGTGAGACGAGCGCCATTAACCACTATGTGATGAATGGGGATTCCCCTCTTGGCAGTGGAGTTTCCTTCTATGAGGTTACTGATGGCTGTTGTATCTGTGGTCTGTACTGCAGCTCTCAGGTGTTCCACTTTGCAGGTTCCTATTCCCCACAGATCCCCCGTGGGGTCAAGTAAGGTCTCATTCATCACTGCCTCAGGGTTTGAGTCAGGTGTTCTACACAGATCAGGCATGCATGAATTATAATGAACACGTTAGCGTGAGCACAGTGCACATCACTGACCTCATTTACAGTGTGGCAGTGTATTAATCACAACAAAGGTAACCTCCATTCCTATGACCTTTGACCCTTATTACATCACAGCTTCTGCTCTCCCTCTTTAGAACATGTCCACTGGTGCACAAAGAGGGGATTTAAAAAGCAGATTGATGGACAGACCCAGGCCCAAAGTGCTCCTCCAGCAGTGATGGATGAGATAGAAACCGTGGCAGAAACTAATGGGGTTTTACCACCGTACACTTATATTTTAAAATCCATTTCTTGATAAGCGTGTGATTCTGTCATTAATCACACACTGACCTTCGAGCGGAACCACCAACCTGAAGACCGCTGACTCCTTGATATACTTCCATCCTTGTGAAGTCACATCATTTAGCCCTTTTTCACTGTCAGGGCGTATATTTTCTGTTAAAATACCGTCCAGTAGAAAATATTAATTACCAAGAAGGTGATATACAGTATAATCAATTAAGCTTTTTGTTCTTGTTTTGTACTGTAGCTAGTGCAAAGATGCACTGAAAGCGCAGTCTGGTATAAAATTGTATCTTAAAGCTATGGTGCAGAACTTCTGTCACCCCCCCAGCGGAATTCTGCATTATTACAACCATAAAGCCGGCGCTTCCATATGACGTATACCCAGGCGTAGATAACGGATGTTATGTTGTTGGTGATCTGTCTGTTTTTTTGAAAGCAGGATTACGGTAAAATGCAACACCAAACTGAATGAGTATAGCTCTCCATGCTCGCGCTACACACCATGTACTGCTCGCCATGGTACACAGAGTATCACTTGCTACACACCGTGTACACAGACTAACACTCTACACAATGTGGCTAACACCAGGCTGCTAACATTACATTATGTTCATGGCACCATTTCCAAGAAAATAATAAAGTGTTAGGTCCAGTACATGTAACAGCAACACATACAACTCATAATATAATTATAAACCAAGTCATTTACTGATCCAACAGCAGCAGGTCAACATCTGTGTCTGCCCTCAGCCTAGTTTCTTCCTTCAGGGCTCTCCACCGAAGAAAAGCCACGCCAGCACAAATCCTTGTTTGCCTTCTCCGTCGGTCACTTTCCTTATTCGCTAATACTCCTTCAGCCGAACGTCCAGGCTTTTTCTTTGTGGTAGGATCCACTTCTGAACCGTGTCTTGACCTCTTCTTTGGCTTCTCCTCCATGTTGCTTAACTTGCTTTCCCTTTCTACCTGCACTCTGCCTCTTGCTCCCCCTCCCTTCTTGTTGTGAGGTAAAATGCGTCATTTCCTGTGCGCCAGCGCGGTAATGTCGCCGGTCGAAACGCAAAGCAAAAGTGATTTATATAATATTACCGTGAGATTTTAGAGGAGCCGATCGGCTTAATCAGCGTTGTGTCATCTCCTCTAGTAGTGGCTTGGGTGAAACGGACATTTATGGACATGGAGAAGCTCTGCACTATAGCTTTAGAGCTGGAGTAGGAGATTACTGAAAGCAGACTCTTGATATTGAAGTTCTTGCCGTATAACTACACTCATCCTTTTGGTAAATTCAAGAAGGTTTCTTAATTTCCGAAGGGTTTTAAATGTAATGACGGACTACATAATGAGTTAACTTAAACAAACAGACAGAGGTGTTAATGATTGTGTACAAATGTTAGAAGTCAAGGTTGATTAGAGGTAGTTTGTCAGTGAATATGTGTGAACAGTGAGACTGTAGTGTGTGGATCCACATAGATTCTTCTTGTATTTCTCATGGTGGTGGCTGTTGGATCAGCAGAGCAAGATGAAGCGCATGCCTGAGTACACACAGCCAGACTCATATGTGCTTATTAACTCCAGTGTGTAGTGTGTTGTCTCTGCTATTCTACACACAGTCACACCATGATGCACATACCTACACATATATCCACAGTCATAACAGGTGCAGACTTGCAAATGTGATGTGATTCCACAGGAGTAACACACACAGCATACACTCACACTCACAAAAAAAAAAAACAAAAAAAAAAACAGGCATGGAGACAGAAGAGATGTGAAGAAACACTGAGCCAGCCAATCACATGCTTTCACACAGAAGTAAATAGTAAATAGTAAAAAGCCAGAGAACTCCCTCTTTAATCATCTGCATTCCTTCACACATTTTGCTCCCTTGTTGTTGCAGCTTGCAGGGAGCGTTGCTGGGATTGGATTGGCACGCTTTGGCTTGCTCATCCCAGTGCAAATCTGTGCGACAGAGGGAGAGAAACTGAGAGCTGGAGCAGGAGGAGGGGTGGCAAACAGGCTATTCTGTGGTTCAGTCACATGGGCGTCCACGAGAGGCAGGCAGACGGAGAGCAGAGAGCCTAGATATGGATTCAGCCGCACACACACACTGAACCTGTGAATGTACTGGATGTTTGAGTTAGTTGTAACAGTCGCAGCTAGACTGTCAGCCTCGGTGTTACATTTTTGCATTTAAAGAAAATGTCCAGCACAGAAGATCAAATATTCTGTCAGCCTTCACATCAAACCAAATAGGCAGTGCATCTCTTTGGTGATTTGATTCACTTGAACAAAAATGTAAAATACCATAGAAAATATTCCCCCATTTTTCTGTCATTATTTCTCAGGAAAAACTTTCCCCCAAAGCTATTCTCAAGCTTTTAAGATCTTCTCTTTTGCTCGATAAGATTATGTCCTTTAAGTCTGCACAGAGGAAATTCAGAGATTGAGTTCTAAACTCATTGCACATGCTAGAAAATAGTGACTTAATCATGCAATTGCTTGGTCACAACATAACATAATGTAACATAACATAACATAACATAACATAACATATGTAGCATGTATTGGCATCAGTGTGGTCCTGCACAATGTAAGATAATATGCAGTACAGTGTAACAGTATTGCAATCACAATACTGTACAATGAATGAACTAACCACAGTCACTACTAAATTGACACCTCTGGAATTGGGGGTAGATGGCATTTTAGGTAGGGCATCATTGGATCAAACCTAACCCTCTTCGGGTCAAATGGTACGACTGTATAGCCCAGAGCTCCCTTTGATAAGTCAGATGCAGAGGATTTGATTGCATGACATGTAAATAAAATGTTTTTCTCATTCTGCGTAAAATAAATGACCACTCAGTTACAGATTGCAAAGAGTGATGTTGATGCTCAAGTAGGTCGGTGTTGTGTGCTTCTGAATTACATTATGGTTCTGGTGCCTCAAACGTGATGAATTTACAAGTCTAATAAAGCTACTAGATGGAGCATCCATTTGTCTTACTTTAAAGACGCTGCACATGAAAATACTACTTGTATACAGTCATACAAGAAAATACACTCACATTAAATACAATATAATAATTTCAAGGTTCACGGTTAATATAGATAAGTAGATCTCAGGAGTATTGTTTTTCTGTTAAAGAGTCCAGATTATTGAAGGCTCTATGGAGCTGAAAATCTAAAGAATTTAACTCGTGCATGATCAAAAACTGCCTCTTAAATATGTTCCAGGAAAACAAGAAAACACAGTAAAGCACTGAGTCAAAGTTAAGTTCATAGTGTCATAGAAGTGGTTTAATGTTAGTGTTTTTGTTTTAGTTCTTGGTGCTTTAATTATCCAGCACCCAGCAACAGTATTCCTGGGTTATTATGAACACTTTTTATTCTGTGATGTGACAAACTCAGAGCACATATTTGTTGCTGATTTACGCAGACCTAAAGCCTAATAGATGTACAGCAACAAAATCTGTTTTGAGTAAAACCAAACCGTTACCTTTTAATAATATATCATGCTCTTGCTAAATCAGTGGGGGAGCTGTTTACTGACAATCTCCACCACTGCCACTTTGCAAAGTACCCATAAATGAACAGGAAAACAGTAAGCGATCATATAAATAAATCATTTTTCCTATCTATAGTGTGTAAAAGTATAAATATATCATTGTCTGCCACTGATGTTCCTATCCTTTTGTATTTATTCACAACAGTCAGGCTGTGTTGCTGCAGTTGTAAATATATCTGCATAAATTCCACCATCTGGGCGGCCGACTTGGATCTTGCTTATGATTATAACAGAGAGAGAACTAATCAGCCTGACTCTTGTGCTGTCTGAAGCCCTCTCTCTTCCTCTCAATCGGTCTCTTTCCACTCTTTCATTCAGTCATTTCATGTTCCCTCTTTCCTGCCCTCCTTACCCCTCCATCCCTTATTATGCTGAGTGTTATACATCTATAATTATGCATCTATTTCAGGCCTTCCTGGTGAAAACAGTCCTCTGATTGCCTTTCTCCACAGCCTACATCCTGTTATTAGACTAAAAATGATCATAACATAGCAGATGTACGACTACTGTATGTGTGAGTTTTGTCTCCATATGTGATGTGTTGACGTTTCATTCTTTTTCTGTAGAACATTTCAGTTACGATAATATTAACATTGTAGAGTTTAAAGTACTACAATGTGCACTCTCCAGTGGATACTTTGCAGAGCTGATTTTTCCATCATAGTTTAATCCTTTAACCCCTGAGACATTATTTCAGGTAAATGTGCTGCTGTGAGTTTGCGTTTAAGCTGCTGTGATACGTGCTTGTGTTCCTTTTCTTCAGTGGTTTTGCTTTACTGTGTCTTTTAGGGTCAAAACAGGGTGGAATAACCAAAAAAAGACAAAGAGAGGAATTGAAGTGTTACAGGTTTTTTACTAAATAAGGCATTCAGAATGTACGTCAAAAAGAGATGTAGGATGTTGAACATCAACTGTAAACTGTAACTGAACAACAAGTATTTGAATTTTGGCCCAGTAGTTTTTGGTTTGGTGCGCTTTTTTTTCTAAATCAGTCCAGCTGCTTTTTGACACCTGGTTTAATTCCAGAAAGCAGTTACACGGTCAAAACTCAGTAAAAACACACTAGAAAAATAAAGGAAAATCATGACAACATTGCAAACAGCAGTAATAACAAACATAACGTACACACACTTAAAAACCCTCAGCCTTCAGTCCACGCCAAAGTTTTTCCACATACAGACAGATAGATGGACAATGTGATGGACCCCCACCCCACTCCCGGACCTTAATCCGTCTTCAGTCCTGACCTCAATACATAATTGTACAAGTAATGCGACGGATGGGTGGGGTGGGGTGGTGGTGGTGGGGGGTTGTGTCAGACACCCCCCCTCCACTTACAGTACATAATTTTATAAGTAACGTGACAGACCTGTATGTGAAGGACATGTTGATAAAGCTGTGAGAAAGTGAAAGCTCCCCTCACCCTATCATTGTTGTTGACTATCTGCTGCCCCCCGTGGTTGAGAACCAGTGGTGCATGCCAGAGTTTTTGCACATACATGGACAGACGGACGGACAACCAACTGATGACAGTACCCTGCGGCCAGTGTGGCCAAGGGTAAAAAAAACACAAGGAAAACAGTGTAGAAAAAAGCCCAAACTGTTTATTATTATAGCAAGTCAGTCTCACTCACTGTTCTGTGTTTGACCCCCCATTACACAGGTGGCGGGGGGTGTACTGAGCATGCTCAGATATGTATGGAAAGGACAAGGCATATTCTATCAGCACACTTTGAAATTTTTCCTATTGAGCAAATGGTTGAATTTTTAGGAATATTTAAATTAAATTATACATTCAGAACTGGCACCACAGACATATTAGGGGTTAAAGGGATAAATTCTCATTATATGTGTTTATCTCTAAACCCTGGTGTTCTGCTATTAAATTGCCCAGAATGTAATGTATGCCTGGTCCAATTCAGCAAAGTGAAACTAAACATGCACCCAGTACACAGGGGTTTGTGCCCTTGGAGTTCGTCTGCAGATCCTCCAGCTGACTGCCTCGTACTTGTGTTTGACACTGTTATTACATAATGTTGGACCGCTGTGTCCATCCTTTGGGATTCATCTTTGTCACTGCCAGCGCTAATGATGCTGAGTAATGGAAGCTCTCCGACTCACACAGAGACTAACACAGCTATCTCTGTCTCTTTTCTCTTTTCTGCCACAGACGCCGCTGCTAAGAAAGCCTTCATCACAGAGGTGAGCCGCCATCTGTCCCTGTCATAATCTGCTCCGTTATGATGCTCTCTTTAATTTCATTTTCCTCATCATCCACATCAATATCTCCCACTCCTTTGGTGGTGTCACATGTGTAAGAAAGGCTAATTGCTTCACTGCTCCTTCAATATCCGTTGTTAACCTTTTAAGCACCAAAGTCACAATATTCCGACAAGCAACATAACTCAAACAGACCATAGCTCCAGATAGAGTTTCCAAATCTTGTTACCACCTCCCACTAATAAATGGTGGACATGTGCGCCTTTAGTCCTAACATCATTTCAGGGCATGTTTCTATTCAAAGTGAAGAAGAAAATCCAGTTTAAAGGCATGGTCCTGAGCTAGTTTAGTAAGTAAGTAAGTAAGTAAAGTTTATTTAGTTTTAGTTTTGATAGATAAGGACAGATTTGGCTATTCTGCTGCTTGGCTAAAAAGCTACTAAAACTTACTGCATTTTATTGTAAGGATAAAATGACAAAAAAACAAAAACACAAAGAAAACTTCCATGTAATTATGTTCAAAGTTCAATTTTACTAATAGTTAAGCAGTCCAATATGTCCACCACTCTTTGATGTCATAATATGCAAATTAGATGAGGTAATTTTACTTTGGGCCATTCCCAATATTTTTCTCATTTACAGTATGCGTTTATCTCTAACCACTTCCAAGCTATAGCTTTTTGAAATCTTGATATCAAAATTGAATATTAAAAAAAAAAAAAAACAAAACTTCAGCGCCTAAAGTGTTAACATTTTTGGTCAGTTCATATTTATAATTGAAGGTGGGATGCTTCTAAAGTGAGTAAAGATGACGACATCTGAAAGTGTAGTTGGACTAAGTATTTACACATCAGATTAGCTCGGACAGATTGACTCACACCATTTTAAAACCTTCTAATTTATTAAATCCCTCTAAATCCATCTGCCACTTTAGCTGCTAGACAAAACATAGTATTTGGTGTAAGGACATTTTCTGAGCTTTGCCAACGGAGAAGGTCAGACAGATTGTGTGATACCATCAACAACCAGGCAACATCAGGAAGTTAATATATAAAAGTGTATATATTCATTCATTTGTTTTAGTTGGAGTTATAGTCCATCCCTGTGAATTATGTTTTCCCCTTTTCATCTTCTCCCTACCCCAGTATACATGTATATAACAACTGCTTTAAAACTGTAATGGAAATAATAATTGTCTATAGTATGAAATTTTGCTTTGAGGGGATTTAAATAAATAAACACTCAGCCAAAAGCACGAAAGTTCCCACATTTTCTATTTCATGGAATTTTTACATCGAATTATTTTACATATTGTTCAGTCTAATGCTGTGCTGTTATTTGGGTGAAGGAGGTGAAGTTCCACTAAGGAAACCAAACCAACCAAACCTCACACCAAAATGAACACCTGGTCTGTTCAGTTACAATCAATTCATAGCATCAAAGCTTGAAATGAGTCTCATGTGGGGACACTGTGTCTCTTCAACTCTTTTCATATTGAAATAGCCACTGTTAATGAACAGGTACGAACCCTCTTATCTCCTCAGATGCCCTCATCCTCAGGCCAGCCGGGTCAGGGAAAGAAGATTGGCCACAGAGGGGTAGATGCATCAGGGGAAACTACTTACAAGAAGGTAATTTATACATCACATACCTGTAGAGCGGTGTATTTTCTGTTTGTTACACATGTTGAGACCTGTGGGTCAGTTTTAAAAATGAAAAAAAACAAAGTTGAAAAGGTTTTTTGTTCTTACTTAAAGTCATTATATCCACAAAATATGTTGTTCTAATACCGAGTGCTCTACTTAGATTTCAGAACTGTCTTTATTGGGATTTTTGGTACATAACTATACATACACTTTTACACATAATAGGGTAGGCTGTTATATGCTGTTCACAAGTTAGCTTATTAAAAAAAACATACAAAAACAAAAAAAACAAATAATCTTGTAAGATAAGAAATACATGAGGAAAGCATATAAAAAACTGGATATGATTTCACTAACTGGTTGGTACAGGCATGATTCTAGTGAAACTTGTTTGTGTGATATCCATGCACTTTTGTGATTTTAATATGTTCTGAAAACATTTCTGTCAGTAAAACATAATTTACTGCAAATTATGCATTCATTCAGCCATTTATTAGAATTAACTTTTCTACTACACACAACAGGTACAATCTTAACCAAAAAGGTAGGCACCCAAGTATAAAAGTACATTAAAAAAATAGCAGGTTTGAAAAAGTTTGGAATTTTTATTTGGATAAAGAGCAAGAACCCTGTAGAATTGATCTGGGTTAACTTGTTGCTGGGTTGTTGTTTGGGTCTCTCCAGAACATGTGTGCTAATGAAGTTAGTGTTTGTCCACATCAATCACAAGATAGATTTACTGTAGGGATCATCTTAGGGAGCCTCATCTTGGATAAATGTTGTCTGTGTAATAGCTTCAACTGGATTACACCATGTCTGGTAGATACTGAAGAAGAATTGACACTCCAGGGTGGCAGTACACTCTATTTGTGCCGGCTCTTTGTAGATATGAATATGGTTCCATTTGGATGAAGGATTAATCAGAACCCATAGGTATATTGAGGAAAAGATGGATTTTTTTTTTTTTTTTTATTCTAAAGCTGCCAACTTGGTAATATCTGGAAAAAATGTATACTAGGTAGATGAAACTTTTCTTGTAATTGACACAAAGAAGGAAATATAAAGTGCTGCACACTTTTAATACCCTGCCAGAATAGACAGACAGATGGACAACAAAACGATTACAATACCTCTCTGGCCAGAGTTGGCTGAGGGGTAAAAACAGATGAAATTTTGGATCAGAATAGCACTTTTACCATGTGCCCTCACTCCCCTCCTCTACAGACCACATCCTCAGCCTTGAAAGGTGCCATCCAGCTGGGCATCGGTTACACAGTGGGCAACCTGAGCTCGAAGCCTGAGAGAGACGTCTTAATGCAGGACTTCTATGTGGTAGAGAGCATCTTTTTTCCCAGGTTTGTATTGCACTTGTAACATCAATGCACTGTGCACTTGATACGGTTAATAGTGTTAATGTGTGCTGCTGGAGTGGATTTTGCACAATATATAGTTTGATTTTTAGCTAGAGTAAAGCGAGGATGTGATTATCATCTTCTAATGTGTTTCTAATTTTGTTTCACTCTAGTGAAGGCAGCAACCTCACTCCAGCTCATCATTTCCCAGACTTTCGCTTTAAAACTTACGCTCCCGTGGCCTTCCGCTACTTCAGAGAACTGTTTGGCATCAGGCCGGATGACTATCTGGTAAGGTTCCTTTCTCGTAGTTATACCAGTAAATGCCCCTAAGCCCCGTAAAGTTGAAGTCTTAACAGATGTTAAGAAGTCTCCAGGAAACCATCATTTGTAACATCCCGTTCAGGATGAGAGCCAAGGTTCTAAGTACCATTTATAAAGCACCATTTTTGCACAGCACCTCAGCTGAATAAACAGAAGAACTCTGCTGAGATTTCCTGGACGAGGAAAAATAGCCCAAATAGGCATTTTTTTTCTTGAAATAACCCTTTTAAGATTAAGGATTGTCCATTATTTGCTACAAAGACATAATGTGTGTACTTTGCACAGCGCTCACAGTGAAAATATAAAGAAAGTAAAGCTGGAAAAACTGCATATAATGAAACAAGCTTCATTTATCCCTGCAGAGAAATTCAGTCCTCTTGTAGCTCAAAATAAAACACATCTTTTAGTCATAGTAGTAACTAGAAATATACATAGGAAGTCAATTCATAGTACTAGTAAAATAGTCAAAGCATTTGTCCAGATGAAGAGGCGTCGTACAGTCTGAGGTACTTCTATGCAGCTGTTTGTCTGATTAATTAGAATATGGAGAAGAGGATGGTCTGAGTTATAACTTACATGATCTGAATTATTTATAAAAGTGTGGACAACAACTTAAAGAAATGCCAAAAGAGACAGCAAATTCCAAAGTAATACATTTATAAAATGTAGCAGAAGGGAGGGAAGATGAGTGGTGAAATTTATTATAATGTATAAAAGAGGGCAGAGGGGAAGAGATAGATGCTCAAAGAGGTCTGCAGCTTGTCGCTCTCCATCAGTGTGCAGGTCCTGGGGGCTCCATGATTCACTGCTCTGCCCTGAGCTGTCTGCAGCGTATACATACATAGACCGCTTAGTCAGTGGTTCTGCATACTCTGTGTGCTTATCTTTAACCCATAAAGACCCAAACGTCCACCGACAACTGATATAAAATGTTTAATAACTCTTGATCCACTAATCCTATCAATACATGTCAATAATTGGTGTAAAATGCAGTTTGTCATCTTTTCATGGTCATCAGAT
>JAPQRP010000020.1:27971186-27994394 GCA_037367295.1 Apogon hyalosoma
TCCACTTCTGAACCGTGTCTCGGCCTCTTCTTTGGCTTCTCCTCCATGTTGCTTAACTTGCTTTCCCTTTCTACCTGTGCTCTGCCTCTTGCTCCCCCTTCCTTCTTGTTGTGAGGCAAAATGCATCATTTCCTGTGTGCCAGCACAGGAATGTCACCGGTCGACACGCAAAGCAAAAAAGATATATATTGAAAAATACCATGAGATTTTAGAGGAGCCAGTCGGCTTAATCAGTATTGTGTCACCTCCTCTAGTAGTGGCTTTGGTGAAATGGACATTTACAGACATGGAGAAGTTCCGCACTGTAGCTTTAACTCGATGTAATGTAAGTAAGAGAGAGGGGGTTTGTTTGGTTCTTTAAACATCTAAAAGAAAATTGTCAAAATGCTATCAAAATCTATATTAATCGTAGTATAACAAAACTAAACCAATATTGGACCAATTGCCATAAATGCAAACTGTGCAGCCACAGTCTTTCCCTACTTCCAGCACCTTTTATTAATAATAAGTTTGGAGCGTCTCTATTAAGATTATTTGTATCTAATATAGATAGATGAAAATTTAACAAGGTCTGGATGGAGAACTTTAATAGATTTTAACCCTTTTAAGACTGCCATTGTAACAGGGTGAAAATTCGGAGTCATTATTTATAGGTTATTATGCTATTATTATTTTACTTGAGATCACATTGGTCTGTATGTGGAACCTGAACTAAAACCAATTCAACACCCTTGACTGTTAATATCTTCAGTGTAATTTTTACTTATCATAAATTCATCCCACGGGCCGCATTGAACCCTTTGGCGGGCTGGTTGTGGCCCACAGGCCGTATGTTTGACACCCCTGATCTAAGCCTTGAGTAGTGAGTTCATCTTTTAGTCTTTCTTTAAAACTGAGCAAAGTGAGTGTAATATTATAAGTCATATGGAAAGGCATCCCAGAGTTTCTTTGTGGAAACTAAACAATGGATCATCATCACACACTGTAATTTTGCTGGGATATAAAGGGCTGCATTCACAGCTGAGGACTTGACATCAATTAAAAGTCACTGGAATATGATTTCTCAAACAAAGCATTAATTAACCCACAGTCTCTGTCAATATATCAGTGGACCATGAGTACCACCTAAGATTTATAAATGAAAGACCTGATGCCCCGATTTCAAGCTCTAGTGTGCGTTTTTTTTTTTTTTTTTGTTTTTTAGTGCAGACTATTCAAATCAATAAAATCATTGAAATAAGATAGTAATTCTCTCAAGGGTGCTTTTTTTCCTCCTCCAAGCATGTGAAAATATAGCGACCACAATACATTTCACTCCTCCTAAAACCTCTACAGCACCCAAGAGAGAAAAGCCCAGTGAACTGTTTGGTTTCCATCTTTCCAGGAGGTCATTATAGACCCGTAAGGAGCATGAGGCTGAGTGGGGAGTAGTTAGAATTGCTGAGGGATGAACGCTTCAAAGAGTCTCTGTGTCCTCAGTGTTCATCCCGCAGAGAGGCGAGCGAGATCAAATAAAAGAGCTGTACATTAGCACCAAACACATGGTTATTAAAGCCTCCAAAGGCTGTCAGGATGACAGTGGTCATGCTGTGAGTCAGTTGTACTCCTCCTGATGGGCAAAAAGGGCTGAACTGCAAAGGCACTATCCACCAACCAAATTAGAAAATTTGTCAGATTTTACAGTCAGTCAGGAGCAATTTAAAGTCAATGGAATGAGTGCAGTATTGTCAAAACAAAGCAAAATATGCAGGATGCAGCTTGGAGATGTTGCTAGTAGGCCTGTCAAAATTATTACATAATTGCCTTGTCATAAATATTGGATTAAACCATGATTATTCTGCATAATCATGATAAAACTCTCCATTCATCTTTCTAAAATAGCTGAATAAATGTAACTGAAATGCTATATTTAATCCATTTCAACATAATTTTCTACTGTTTGAGATTTGACAGGCACTCTTAATCCTCTCATTTCAACTCTTTTTGTGTTGAACTGCTTAACTTTGACTGAAATGACACATATCATTAACAATTTTTTTTGTATATTTCAGTAACAGGTTTTGTATATCTAAGTCACTACCATTTGCGTGTTTCATTAACAATCCCTAAAAGGTAGATAGGGTAGGCTTAGACTGTGTTATGAGCAGAAAAAGATGAGTAAATCACTATTATTTGTATGACAGTACCAAAAATCACTAAAATCTCAAATGTCTTTATTGTCCCAGTCGTAGTTGCTAGTCTATAGTATCGCGATGAATGCAAAAAGCAACCAAGTGACCTACAAAGCCCACACTGGAGGCTCCATTCTAACGACTGATTAACTATGCGCTCCAATATGAACTGATTTGTTTTTATATTTTTACTGTTAATGATGCAATCCTGTGGATTTGACCTAAAAACAAGAAAATGAATGTAAATTTATTCTCATGCAGGCCCGCTAATAACTGGGAATAAACAAATCCACAAACAAATTTTACCCATTTATATTATTGTGGTTAATTCTTGTTCTGAATGACCAGTAATGATGTCTAATGATCATTGTGACTCCAGACAGACTTAAGTGTTTGCAAACCTCTAAATATAAGTAGAATCAGAAGTGCTTCCCATCAACACAAATAAGTTAACATTTTAGGTTTAGATGTGTGTCGAGGCAGACTGATGGACTGATGGTGACGCTCTGATGCTTTAGAGAAGCCTGAGCGTAAGGTAAACAGACTAATGCAATACGCTCATGTTGTCAAGGAGCCGGATGCCTGATGCCATTCATATCTCTTGCTCGATAGCAGCCTGTCGTTCCCACCCAGGCACAGTTCCAAGGGTCAGGGAAACACTGCCCTGTCACAGATGCCCCGCCTTGGCTGAATGAACGGACCCTGCAGGCCCAGGAGATTAGAGCTCTAAGGCTTCCCTGCACGGGGAAAAAGTACCAATAAAGGCTTTAGTCTAAATATGAAAAAGAAATCCACTGAGATCATCAGTAGGCATGTACAGGCAGATAGCTTATTATGGTAATCTGTCTCTTTTTCTGCTGATGTTTTGTTATTAGCATTAACCCTTTAACCCCTGAGACATAATTTCAATGAAACGTGCTGCTGGGAACTGTCGTCTGTTTCAGTGTCATAAAAGCTGCTGTTAGTATGTGTTTGTGTTCCTTTTCCTTCAGTGGTTTTGTTTTACTGTGTGTTTTAGGTCAGCACAAGGTGGAATAACAGAAAAAGACAGAGAGGAATTGAAGTTTTACAGGTTTTTACTAAATAAGACACTCAGAATGTACATCAATAAGAGATTTAGGACGCTGAACATGAACTGTGAACTGGAACACATTGAATAACAAGTATTTGAATTTTGGCCCTGTAGTTTTTGTTTTGGGGCTCTTTTTTTCTAAATCAGTTCAGCTACTTTTTCACACCTGGTTGAACTTCAGAAATCAGTTACATGGTCAAAACTCAGTAAAAACAGTAAAAAAAAATCAGAACGAAAATCACATCAACACTGCAAACAATAGTAAAGAAAAAAAGCCCAAACCATCTAATTTCATAGTAAGTTGGTCTCACTGCTCTGTGTTTTGCCCCCATTACACAGGTAGCGGGGGCTGCACTGAGCATGCTCAGATGTAATCACTGGGAGTCAATGACAGGTACATCATTTATGGCCGGCAGTGGCTGCTCCCCATAGGTTCTACCCACACATTTTTACTGAATTTGTGCCTTTCTTGCTCATAAGTGATGCATAAAGCATAGCTAATGTCATAAGCATGATAAGTACAGGTACACTTTAAGTTGATAGCTGACCTCTACTTGCTTTGTGAAGTTTTTATGAAAGACAGCAGCACTATGGTATTATTTTGTGTTAAAGCAGCTGGAGCCAAATTCAGGGGAAAAACACCAGAATTTGTCTCTGCCCAAATCATAAGACTAAATATAAATATAGCTGACCTGATGCTATTTCACACCGCTGTGGGGAAGTTAGGACACAGTTTTAAGCTTCATTGTTCAACCGTAGTCGAGCAGCAGAGTCACGGTTGACCCAGTCTGAACAGCGATCAGTAATTACACCTGTCAGTCACATATTTAACCCCCTACTTCTCTGGAAACACATAAGCAGATGAACCATGTCACGGGGTAGAATTTCTCCAGCCTGAAAAAACCCAACCAGGAGTAGATGCAGAGGTCTCATTTCCTCTCAGACCACTTCAGTTACAATATGCACAAAGGTAATTATGTAATTTTTAGCCCAGTGACACAAAAAAAACCTGTTGTTCAGTTTGACACATAAGCTCCTAATGTAAACTGTAACAGATCTTGAGATGATCATGAATCACTGTTTTTATACTGTCCAGATATTCCTCAGGTGTCATTTTGACATACGCAGTGACTGTTGTATGGGTTTGGTGTCATTTTCCTGTGCAGTATTACCCTGTCTCCTGTCACGTTCACTCTCCTCCTGAGTGTGAATATCTACACAAAGCTCCTGTCCAAGATGACAGTTCTTCACAATACACTAACTCTACATCTTGCTCCTCCTGTGTGTGACCGTGTCATGTATTTTGAGCGAGCGTTTGCTTGTGACTGCCTACGTTTTTGTCTGTAAGAGTAAGGCGAGAAAAGGTGACACCATAAAGTAATTACTTCACTTCCTGAGTCAGAGGTGTTAAACATATGGCCTGTGGTCCAAAATTGGCCTGCCAAGGGGTCTAATGTGGCCCTTGGGAGGAATTTTTGACATGCAAAAATTACACTGAAGATATTAACAATGAAGGATGTTAAAATCATTTTAGTTCACAACATACAGACAAATGTGATCTCAAGTGGGTCAGACCAGTAAAATACTGTCATTATAACCAATAAATAATGACAATTACAAATGTTTTTCTTTGTTTTGGTGAAAAAAAAAATAAAGGAAACCTAGATGACAATGTTTACATTTACCAACTATCCTTTCACAATAAAACGTGGAAAACATGAACAAATATGAAGAAGCTGAAATGTCCTAAGAGAAGTTAGTGCAATTTTAGCGTCATTTTGTTAATGTTTCTCAAGTTTTTGTTCATTTTTGTTCATGTTATCGCTTAATTTGATCATATGTGTTGTTTTTTCTGGTAATTGTGTTCATGTTTCTCAAATTTCTCTAAATTGCCATATGTTTTGTGTCTTTGTAGATCTCCTGTGATCTGTAAGTTGTAGTGTACATGTGTAAATGATAAACTGAGGCATAATATTGTTAAAATTGCACTTTTCTCATGGTACATGTTTCTCATATTTCTTTAAAGGATAGTTTATAGATGTTTTCATAATGGAATTTTACTTCTTTCACTGTAAAACACAGAAAAGTTTGGAGTTGACATTATTTATAGGTTATTATGTTACTAGTGTGGCCCGCTTGAGATCATATTGATCTGAATGTGGCCCCTGAACTAAAATGAGTTTGACACCCCTGCTCTAAAGTGGTGTTATGTATTATTAAAAGGTTTGTTGGGGAATGACTCAGAGTAACAGAATGACTATTGTCCTGAAGTGTAAACCAATATCATCAGTGAAGCAGAGACGGAAGTTGAGGTGGTATTTGTTTAAAAGCTGTTGTTGGCCTGTTGGTAGGTGTTCTGTTTACACGTACTTCTGTAGGATGAGGTCAGCATTAAAGATTCACCATTTTCTAGTGTGACAGTTGTCCTCAAAATGAGCTTGCTCCCAATTTCACAGACTTTATAAAGAAACTAGTGAAGTGACGGGGCCGTTGAAGTGCACACACACATTTATCACCGACCAAACAGAACCCTCCTTTAAACCCTTTTTTGGGCAAGTGACTATTTTTGGTAATTTTCACATACATTACAAGATGGTGACAGCAACAGTTACAGTGATGTTCTAATCAGGGTGCTTGCGCAGGTCTTGAAAGTCTTAAAAAGTATGGGATTTTGAAACGCTGTTTTCCAGTCCTTGAAAGGTCTGGAATTTTGTGTGAAAAGCTTCTCTTATAGTCAAATTTTAGAGTATGCTCAAAGGCACATAGTCTTGTAACATAAGAAATACTTGAGGAAAGCATATAATTTAGTTAGTTTCAAATATGTAACAAAACAAAGTAATCCTGCTATAGTCCTTAGATATAACACAGATTGCAAGAAAATATTATATATACACACACACATATATGTGTATGTGTGTGTGTGTGTGTGTGTGTGTGTGTGTGTGTGTGTGTAAATGAAAGCAAAATATGACTTCATTCACATATTCAAAAAGGAGTGGGAGGAAGTATAATTTATAACACTTATAAAACATAAAAAACTAGATATGATTTCACTGACTGGTCAGTATTGGAATGATTCTAGTGAAACTTGTTTGTGTGATGTCCATGCACATTTGTGTTTTTCATATGTTTTGAAAAAGTTCCTGTCAGTAAAACATAATTTATTGCGAATTATGCATTCATTCATTCATACATTTATTCAAGTGAACTTTTCTACTACACACAATAGGTACAAAAATGTAGGGTATTAGTAGTAGTAGCAGTAGTACATAAAGTCAAGGTCTTGGGTAAAAAATAGCAGTTTTGAAAATGTCTGGAAAAAGTCTGGAATTTTTATTTGGATAAAGAGCAAGCACTCTGTCTAATGTTCTAAAATACATGTTCCTGTCATCTTACATGTGTTTTTCTTGTATTTTTTTTATATTTAGTTCTTGGATTTTTTTTTTTTTGCCACTTACGGATAAGGAACCAAATATGGTAATTTTATTAACCTCAATTTTCTACATAATAATACAACATTTTGAAAAATTATACAAAAGTAATAAAGTCTTGTTAGGTCCTCCAATAACGCGCTAAGGTTGAAATGTGGAATTTCAGAGTATTTCTGTGAGTGACCCATAAAGGGTTAATGTAAGATGCCAGATGAGCTGGCAGTGACACACTGCACACACTGCACCTATTTAAGCTGTTTTTGAGCTGAGATCTGTGTCTACTCCTGATGCTGAAATGTGCAAATGTTGGGCGCTGTGAAAACTATTGGGGTCGTCAGGGAAAAGTAGATTTAATACCGCAGCATTAATCCCTAAGTGAAATGTACAGTGTCTATCAGGTCCTGTGTTAAATCCCTTCAAAACACCCTAAAAAAGATGACATGAACAGTTATTTTAAATATATAAACTAGAGCTGAACCTTTGAAGCACAGTCAGATCAATAGGAGTCAAGTGGCCTGCATTGGGTTTCCGTGTTGTCATCTGTGACCTGGATGAGCTGGTGGAGAAGGTATACATGTATGGATGGTAAATAGAATGTCTGGTATGTAGGACGTGGATTTGTGTCACTCTGCATACAAGTGAAGGAGGCTGAAGATCCACCATGAACAACTGTAGACCAGAACGAAGCATGAAGTAACACAGGATTTGATTTGACTTTGTATTTTAACCCTCGAACACCTAAACGGTCACCATCAGCCAAAAGCATCTACTGGTCTAGAATGTTTAATAAGATAAGATATATCCTACCATGGGGAAATTTCACAGTTAACAGCAGCAACATACTACAGTAACTTTTGATCAACTAATCCTATCAATATATGTAAATAATTCAGGTAAAGTGCAGTTTATCAGCATTTCATGGTCATCAGATTTGACCCATTTGGACGTTCAGAGACTCCATAGTGAAAGTGGAAACACAGTCATCATCTGAAATACTGACTCACCACTAAAACCCATGTAGTTTGACAAATGGCAGTGGTTGTAGACGCTTGTTTTTATGTTCAGTTAATGATATATTCTGCTGGAGGAGTCAGTTTTTCCTCAGTTTTCTCTGTTTTGACCTCTGAATGTACTCTGAGCTTTTATGAACATCTAAACCATCAGTAAATTAAATATTGGAAAAGACCTGAATTGTAGTGAAAAATGCAAGATGAAGATGATAATGTTCTAGTTAATGGTGATAAATAACTTAGGATTATATGTAGAGAATCACCACAAAAATCCTCTAGGTTCTATGTCTGAAAAGGGTTAAAGTAAATGAAGTAACTTGTAGTGAGATTTGAAGTAACAGTTTATAATCTCTGCTAATTATATTTAGATCTGACAAATGACATAATGTGCTGATCGTCCTTTACCTTTACCATCCTTTCTTTCGCAAACTTCTAGTTTAAAAATAAATGTAAACCTTGTCTTGTGTGTAACGTGTGTGTCTTAAATAGGTTACATTCTCCATTTCCAGCCTTTTTAATTTCTTTTAAAAAGCATCTTTACTTTGTTTCTTCTGATGTTGATGTATGAACGGTACATTATAGAGTACAGAATATTTTCCTCCCACTCTGTCACATTTATTTCTTAACATCATCTGAGCTACTGTATCCATGCTCATATGGCATGAACTGTCTTTTCTTTTTTTTCTTTCTTTTTATGGCATGAACTGTCAATTCACTGCTTTATCAATACATGACATGAAGCGTAGTCACGTTATTTCACAGTTTACATCTTTGTAGTTAACCTCCTTTCAATATGGCATATTTCTTACCCTTTCTGACTCATTCTCAACTAAAATCTGAAAGTTCGACAGGTTTGTGTTTTTCATATTTACACAGTAGTGACAGCTTGTACTTGACTTGTCTTTTTCTCTGTCTTTGTTTGTGTTTTGCAGCTGAAGAGTACCATGCAACACATCAGCCTTCAGATCAGCCATGACACCAAAGAGTGAGTCCTCGTACAAGTAGCATGTGTTTCTGTGTGTTTCCCTTGACTTACAGCAGATGTAATGCCGCCACATTATCCTCTCATGCTGCTCATCAACATTTTGTGTGGAAATGTCATAGTTACTTTGTAGTAGTGACCTGGAACAAGGACAGAGCAGAAAAAAACAAATTAGAATGAGTCATTTTTAAGGAGAGCTTGGCAAGTTTGAAAATGTGTTTGAGACTTGTTTGATAACTTTGTGTTGCTTAAAGAGGTGAATGAAAGCAGAAAGTAGTGCCCTCTCGAAGCAATTAGCTCACATTTACGCCAACAGCAGATGCACAAAGGCGCTGTCCCCTGTGGATATTTTCACTAATTGCCCACTCAAAAGTGAACATAACTTTTCATGTGTCATAAAGTAAGAAATCCAATATTTAGGAGGTTTGAAAGTGTGCTTTTGTGCTTCTACTTTAAATTGGAAGCAGCCGACATGGGATTTGATGATGGATATTCAAAAAACACTTTATAATTATGGATCTGTAATGCAATGAAAACTCCGATTAATGCTGATAATACTTCATTATGAACAGAAGAGAGGATGGGTTTGGAGGCCCCAGCAGCCATAGGATGAATGAAAAAAGTATCACACCAACCGCCAAACTGATTTTAAGAGTTCTTACATTAATGATGTCCAGCAGACCAAAACAAGGTTTCATTAACCCTAAACATCTACTGACAACCAAAAGCATCTACTGACCTAAAATTCGTTGCCATAATACTGGAAGGTCTCACAGCATCTGTCTGTCGGTTCTGAGAAATTGAGACGCTTTTATTTGGCCAATTTGGTACCTACAGTTGAGGAATGGTCCCATCTCAACATTAAATATCTTTTTTCTTTAGAGTTCCTTTTTTAAAGTCAGGAGAGACTGATTTAATTCACGTTGCTAAGCAGTTGCCAGGGGGAAGGACAGGAAGCTACCTTGCATGTCAGGAGACAATGGGCGTGATGCACGATGATACCACGCTGCATAACGGGAAATGAAATTAAAAACAGGAATGACGCATTTACTAACTTCAGTCCCTAGATATCAGTATTGCTACATTAATTGTTGTTTAATTTTCTTAATTAAGAGACTAGCAAAAATGGCAAGTTGATAAGACCAATATTTTGGGAGATATTAGTAATTTTGGAATACAGTAGCCTTACAATCATGTTGCTATACCCATGACAGTTGACAGGAATCGCAGTATTATGCTGCATGATGGGAAGTGAAGTTAAAAACAGGAACGATGTATTTACTAACTTCAGTCCCTACATATTGCCATTAATATATTAATTGTCATTTAAATTTTAAAGAATGATTTACCAAACAATGTTTATATCAGCACAACCACTTATCCTATCAACGCATTTACATAATTCAGGTAAATTGCAGTTTCTGAGCTTTTCAACAGCATCAGATGTGTCTTTTTTGGATGCTCAGAGACTAGAGTGAACATGAAAACACTGTCAAGTTCTGTAACATGGATTCATCCAATAATAGTCATGTAGTTTGACAAATGACAGCTGTTATAGACACTTGTTTTTATGTTCAGTTAATGATAAATTTTGCTGAAAAAGTCAATTTTTCTTCAGTGTTCTGTGTTTTGATATAATAACCTAACATTTACTCTGAGCTTTTATGAACATCTGCATTATCAGTAAATTAAATAAGTGAAAATAGCATGACACAACGATTTTTCCATATTTAAATTTTTTTATGGATGTTTTTTTTTTGTTGTATTAAATAAAGCTGTGAAACTCTTGTAACTAAAAAAAAAAAACTCATAGTTGGGTCTCAGGAGGGTAAATAGGAAAAAAAACACAATGGATAATATAATAATAATTAATATTCTAATGAATGTTGATCACTCGCTTAGGAAAGTTAAATGCACAGATCATTTGAAGCTTGGTAGAAAAGTAGTTCTAGGTCTCAAAGGGTTAAAAACCTAGTCTCACACCTGCTAAATAGAGTTAAACTAAATTCAAATAAATAATGGAACAGTCTCTAAAAGAAGCTTTTGGCAAAGTGTGCACGACTACTACAGTGGTGAGGCAAGAAATGGAAATATGTGGACACCGAAAGAGGGCAGAGGAGGGGCAACGGAGGTCAGCAGAGGACGAAAAGAGTCAGGATGAGAGACAGAGGGAGAGAGTCGAGGGAAGACTGACTGAGAGCACTGGAGACAAAGATGACAAAGACTGACAGCCGTCGTCCTCAATCTGACATCCACAGCACAGCACGGATCCAACTGTGCGAATACTGAAACATCAGCCAAAAGTAAAAGGAGAGAGAGAGAGAGAGAGATAGAGGGGGGGGGGAAATCTGCTCAGAAAGGCCATTTCACCCAAAACTTGAAATTTGCTGTCAGAGCATGCATCAATGTTTAAGAGGCTGACATCCGGAGCCAAATATGACACAAGCGCCCAGGCCGAGTCTCCTCTGCTTTTCCTCACAGTACACTGATGTGCACAAACACACACAAATACAAAACAGGGACACACCATCGCACTTGAAGCAATTAAAGATCCTGAAAAAAAGCTTGTTCAGCACTAAAGTATGTAAATAGAGGCGCAGGCGGAGTTTTTCTTCCCCTTTCAAAGTGACAGCCTTCAAGCCCTGCTTCTGCTTTCTTGCTTATTTGTTTGTCCCTCTCATCCCTAGGCTGACACTGATTATCCAGGTCTGTGGGGGAAACATTAACCCTTTATAGTTCACTCATAGAAATGCTCTGCGATTCAAATTTTCAACCGTAGTGTGTTATTGGAGGACATGACAAGACTTTATTACTTTTGTGAAATTTTTCAAAATGTTTTTATTATGTAGAAAATCAAGGTATATGAAGTTACCATATTTGGTTCCTTACCTGTAAGTAGCAAAAAAACCCAAAAACATATCCAAGAGGTATATATATATATATATATATATATATATATCATCACTTTTAGAACATTAGACCAACATAAGTGCTGATCCAGACCCCTGTCCACATCCACATTATCCCTTTAAACATCATTCCTTACATTAGTACCATTACTTCATGGTACCAAACAAAGCAGGTCCACTCACTGTTCATGCAGAGGTGGACCTTACAGACCCTGTAGACCACACTGGACCTCAGATTATTACCTCACTGCCCTCACTGTGACTGTTACTGTCACTAGTTGCTTTTCCATAGGACATATGTGCAAAACATTTGCCGATATTTACTAAATGTCGAAAAAAACAGCAGTGCGTAATGTCAGTTTTTCCATTAAATCACGAATGTGATGATTTGTTTGCTTATTATCACAAGATGCCATGAGAAGTCATTCCATAAACATGGTGACAAACATAAATATCTGTTGTTTTGAATCTAAAATGCTTGTTACCCCTCTATCCTGTACTAAATTCAAAAATGATTTGGTTTCCTTGTGTTCACACGTACCACACCATGTTTGTTTTCAAACTCTTCTTCTTCGCTTATTGTAACATCCATTAACATCTGTATTTTTTTTATTTTTTTTGTTCACATGACTCTAGTTGCACAAAAAGGTCTTTCCATTGCAGTTTTGCACAATATACCAATTTTGCTACGCCCGAAAAAGCATCTCTTGTAAGCACAAAAACTTTTAAAAAACGAGAGTTTTTGCGAAATTGTCATTTTTCCATTAGTACATTGTTTTGCACAGGTTATATTCATGCAGTTTTAGGGTAAATGGAAAAGTGACTACTGTCTTGTAATGTAGGCAAAAATGACCAAAAATAGTCATTTGCCCATTAAAGGGTTAATGCTAAGCCCATGCCAACTTTTGGCACCTACTATGAACCCTCAGGCTGCTTGTGCTGCTCTATAGGGGAAGCAGTTCCACTTCAGAGAGCTGTGGTTAGTAACCCATAGGACTCTGTGCCTTTCTAGTGAGCCTAGCCTGTGGGACTTCAGGTGACATGTTTATTTGAGTGTGAAAGGAAGTCTTGTTCTAAACATAGATAGTCGAGTGTGCTTACAAAATATGCTGCGGGAGTCTCGAGTTATGTACAGCTCAAACCCAAAAACAGTAGGGCTGGAAGTCCAAAAATAAAACGGACAGAAGGAAAAAAAGACTGACAGACAGAAATGGTGTGTGTTTCAGCTTTGAGTCTGGTCCAGACTCTCTGTGCTCCATCTCGACTCCCATTAGAAAAGCGTTCTGCTCCTTGGCAGCACAGAGGATTTTAGTGGCACAGGCTCAGTGGAATGGGAGCACAGGGATATAGATTGCTTTTGCAGTTGCAGCAACACTGCATTTATATTACCTTGACTACTTTAATACTATCCTCTAAAACTGACAGTTAGCATTTTCCAATCAGTCGTCTGTGGAAAATAGTATATCATATCTGTGTATATCTGAAGTCTGTGAAGCTGTATCTAATGAGTTCACATCAGTGGAATAAATGGATTATTGATTGTACCTGGGCTTTTCCTGCGAGTGTCATCGCATCCATGGTTATTATCAAAGTATCAGCACTAAAACTATAAGGTATAAATGAGGTATTAATATGACTGTAATCCATTTTTCTGTATATAAGGCTGCTCATAATGGTTTAATGGGCTTGGCCCTATCTCCACACTTCATTACCTCTGTGTCAGTGCTGTAGATCGGTCTGACAGCCTCCACAGTTGTCATGGAATAGGGTGACGGTTATCTGGGTGGTCTGGCTCGTTCTCAGGCATCACTAAGTGCATGATGCTGCAACAGCGCATTTGCAAAACAGTGTCTGGAGAGAAGTTGTTTCAGTGGAGCATATGTGCGCAGAGAAGCATGTCGTATTATGAAAATGATTAAACCCCTCAAAAAACTTTGTCAAAAGTTTTTGCCACTTTCAGGGTGCAGTTGGAACTCGGAGCTTGTTCTTTCTTGTAGGTTGGTTTAAACACTTTTTCTGCTGCAGGTCATTGAGAGTATAGCAACTCCAGCCCACTTGTTGGCAGTAATGCACCTCTGACCTAGTTTGATAACTGCCAATTTAGACAAAAGAGAAGAGGCATAGCAGGATGTTTCCTCATCTATGTTTGTATACTTTTTGTACATAGATATAACAGGAATTCCATCTGTCCGTCTGGGATTTTTCAGGGTTTCTGCGGGTCATTAAAAGCATTAAAAATCATTAAATAGATTTTGTGAAAATTAAGGTCTTAAATGGCATTAAAAAGCATTAAATTCAATGCCCAGAGGCATTAAAAAATGAAATACACTTTGTGGTAAAAAAGCATTTTTATTCACAATTTATTTTGATTATTTAAGCATTTAATAATTTTGATTGGAAGTATACTGGGATGATTGACAGGCGGAACCCTTTAATTGTCTATTATTTATGGCCGATGCACAAAGTCATCAACACTGGATGCTTGGAATGCAATGTGCTGTGTACGTACTCATTCTCTGGCAAAAGAGTGGAGGGAATATTAACAAATGTTGGAAAAATGGGAAAATGCAAGTTTCAGCAGAAGTGATTGGAGGAGGAACTATTCAGAGCCTGATTAAACCCAATCGACGGTAAACCGTCATGTATATATGAAACTATAACCTTTATAAAACTGTATCTGTAGTTGGACATGGGCATTAAATTTGTTTAAAGTGGTGTTAAAAAGGGCATTAAAAAGCATTAAATTAGATTTGCTGAGACCTGCAGAAACTGTGCTTTTGTCCATCCTATTTCTTGGATATTTCCTATTTCCTGATTCTTTTCAAATTTCACCCACATGTTCTTTACCACTAGGAGATGTGTAGTACACAGTTTGATGGCTGAATTGAAATTTTTGGATTTTCTTTTACAACTTTTTGAAAAGTTTTTAAAAGATTTAAAGTTAAGACTCAAAATTAATCCCTGGGTAGGCAGGGTATCAGTGAGCAGGACGGGCAAAGTGTTGTGTGACGGGATGAGGGTATTAGTAAGCTCTGCTCCTTCGTAAGCTTCAAATCTGTTACCATTGGTCTTCCATGTAATGTACATTTTGTCAGAGTCAACTCAGTTGTAAATTACTCATAACTCTTGAGACTCTAGCAGCTCTGTCTCTTTATAACAAGCATAATATTATCTTATGTTATTGATATGATTGACCAACTCTACGTACAGACTAAAGCAGTCTTCAGTAGGCTGTATGAACAATAACCTTTCAATATGTTTTCATTCATGTGGTCTGAATGAAAACAAGAGTTTTGTACTTCCCCATGGCTCTGTTTTCATGCTTCCAGATAATGAAGCCCAGTGGCAGATTTTGTACAATCACATCTGTTCACAAAGCTGACACAGTGGCTCTTTAAAGAACCCTGCCCCCCAACCATCATAATCTGGTTACACTCTTCTGTAGCCACAGGAAACAGCCTCAGTTTGTTCATCTTTTATTATTATCTTATTATTAAGGCTGAGGGGAAGGAGCTGCAGGAGGCATGAGGGTATTTTCAGTTTCAGCATTGTGTTTTTCTGATTTCTTCCAACTACAGCGTTAAGTAAAATAAGTGTAAAGTAAGAGTTCCTGTGTGATTATCGTGGAAATTACATTTATGCCCAAACACATCTCCTGGTCTGTAATTTATGTGCATATAGATGCCATTGACAGGCATTTTTTGCTTGTTTTTTTTTACTTACATATGCACAGTCTCCCAAGTAGCATACAGACTTGAAAAGGAATCAAAGTATGGTATCGTTAACTGCCTCTGGGAATTATCAACACAGTTTATAATGAGGCCACTTAAATAACTTTCCTGCAACATCCCATTATGTTCGAAAGCGTCAAAAGACAGGAACCATTGCAGAAAGAACGGAGCTGTTTTCTAACGTATCTTCTCGACTTTCTGCGTGTCTTTAGGAGGCCAGACACAGTGAAACAGAAGAACGCCTTTCCACCGAACTTCATCCACTCCCTGGACTCTACACACATGATGCTGACGGCTCTCCACTGCTACAGGTACCACTTTACTGCAACTGCTTATCTCAAAAATACACGCTTCATTTCCCTCAGTATCACAAGAGTCATGATTTTCATCTTGTATCACTTCTGACTGTTTTCATCTAAACCTAACCTCGGTGGGAAGGTTAAGGTTGTATTTCAGCCATGTTTAAACTGATTTAATTTAGGTTGTGTTTCAAGTACATGTTAAACATAAGACTGTAAGGTTTTTCCTTTCAAATGAAGTTTAATGCATGCATATTGTATTTATAACCAAAGATCATCTTTATACAAAATGATGCAAAATAGGTTTCATGAATCGCATAAAATAGTGCACTTCCTGTTTCCGAGTGGGTGCTGTGACATTGTTCTGTGGATGGATAAAAGTAGATTAGTAAGTCCTAAATAAAGCAGTAACATGGGTACACTAATATGGTATTACTGGTAACTTTTATCATAATTATCATGTACTCTATTTACCTGCTCATTTGTTTTTACCTCCTGCAGATGATATTTGTGTTGCCACATCTTGATGTTGCTGAAGCACAGACATGTCATTTATTAGTGTCTGTAAAATAACCGCATATATGTCAACATAACGTGATTTTCAGCTACTCCGAAGAAATGTGGCTCATGAAAAATGCATCTAGTATTTACTGCGTGAGAAACATATCATTTAAAACCTGTAAATCACATTCACTTCTCGAAATGGAATGAATGTTTATCATCAGCTCACACAGGCCTTGGTTGTTTTTTCTCAATGTGACTCTGACAGCTGTTGTAAGTCACTGTGGAAGGGACACAGCCTTTGAATAACAATTATAGCCTCCACTAGAGTTTTCGTAATCATTTTCTGTATAAATTATTGTTCTCTAGGCTTATTTGTTTGTTCTATTTTCATTGTCTGTCCTGTGACTCGGTGTTCTCCTGTATTCCAGTGCTGGTCTAACGTTCGTCTCAGTTCATGACTGTTTCTGGACCCATGCTCTAACCGTGGACATCATGAACAAGGTAAAGTTCCTTCCTCCTATTATCACATATTCCTCCAAAAGTGTTAGTTTTACTGCTTGATTATCAACTGGCATAGAAATTGTCTTCTTTGTGCTAATTATTTAAAAGTGATACTGCACATAGAGGAGTAACCTTTCTTCACTATTCATCATCACTTTGCCTTGTTTTGGTATTTTATTCACTCTATGATCAAGTCAATTTTTCTTACCTTAGTGCTTTAGGTAAGAAAAATTAATGCTTTCATTGTGGTTACTGTGATTAATAAAATATGGTACATTAGAGGCATCTGTAATTCATGATTTTGTGCAACTAGTAACATCTGCTTAGTAATGCCTGTTTAAAAAAAAACATCTTCAGTGCTTCATACTTTTACAGGCAGCTAGCAAACTGCAGGTAGCACCATTAAAGCGACCCTGTTGTGCAGAATAAATGACTGCTCCTGCCCGGTGAAACTAGCTTGTCAACACAGTCGCAGAATGAGACACTGTAGAACGAAATGGATCAAATTACCATATAGCCCCAATTTTCAGTCAGCATAGCTTTCACTGCACCGTCACAGTTTTATGTCTTCACCCAATCTCAGAGGAGTTATAACCAGCCAAGCAGTTCCCCCCAGTGCATTTATTCTCCTTAACAGTCTCCGTTTCCTGATAAGTATATGCCTTCCTCATTACACAGGTAATTGAACACAGCAGCAAACCGTGTTAAATATCTTAATCAACACCTAAGCACATGAAGTAGGACCTTATTTAATTCAAACAGATTCTTCCCTCTTACATCTATTTTTGAAACACTCTATCCTGTTTAGGGGTATGGGGTTGGACCCTGTCCCATCAGGCTGTACAACCAAGGAGGGACTGTTGAAAATGAAGCCAAAGCAGAAGTATCTTAACCATACTGATGGGCTCTAAATACTGATTTAAAAAAAAAAACTGCTTCATAGACTTCCACTGTTTTCCACTATGCTGATGTTTTCAAAGTGTTTTACTGTCATGTGTACATGTGTACAGTAAAGGAACAGGTTTTCCTATACAATGAACATTTTACTTTTCGATCCACACTGAATGCCAAGGGAATGTAAGATGTATAAACATTGAAATAGAATAATTTGACAAGGAAACTAAAACAAACAAAACAAAATGGCATTTAAGAATAGCATGCAAAAAAAGCATAAAAGTATAAAAAATATAAACTACTTTTACTAAGAGAAAAATATATATTTACCTAAATGTGCAGTATCTTGGTAATTGTGCAAACTGTCAGTGGTAAATGGTCTCATTTGTGTTATCTGGTCCTTAAATGTACCAGAGTTGGTGTGAACTCACTGGAGGACAATAGGTCATTGGTCCTATTAACACCATCCAAAATGTCAGTCCTGTATCTTCACTGGTTTATGGGATATTGGGGTTTTGACGGTGGGGTGTGACTGTAAAAATGAGTGGTCCAGAAAAAGATGCTTGATACATGACACTTTCAAGAGTTTTTCAACATGTACAAGATGTTTTCATCTCTGTAAAGAGGAGCCATTGTTGTATATTTGCCAAATTGTAGCCGAAAACAGAAAAAAAGTATTCAGAGTTATTTCAACCTCGTGTATCTTCACAATGAAGCACATCAATCTGTCAGATTTTAATAATTTCCCACTCTAAAGAACTAATGTGATGACATGATAGTTTTCTAAAAGAAATTAAATGATCTGATTTATATACCATTAAAAATGAAAACGATCATTTTATACCAATATTTCAAATGCAAAATATGAAGTTGGTATCTTTAACCCACGAGTACTTTAAGCATTGACCTTGACCTTCATTTTCAAGGTCAAATTTTGGATTGACACGTCAAATTTGGACGACACTGTTTACCTACATTTTTCAGGTTTTCAGGGTAGAGAGGAGAAGTTAACACAGATGATGTGAGGGGATGGTGATACTAGTAGAGGGAGCATCAAAACTCAAACTGTCGTCCAAAAACTAGTTTGTATTTTCCTCTGTTATAGTATATCAGTAGGGCAAGTCATCAGTCTACAGTTCTTTACATTTGACCTTACTTTGTTTGCAGTTGTCTCTCTTTATAGTCAACAGAAATGTTTTTATTGTAATTCGGGCAACAACTGAGAGGACCTGCAGCCACGACATTGAGTCAACGCTCTGTGATCTCCTCTGCTTTACTCATTTCTTGGGCTCTTGATCCATTTTTCATCCTTGTAGAACCTTCTTTCAGTTGGTCAGCCGGCAGAATAGACAGGGGAGCTTCTTGGTCAAGTGTTTGCACTCATAGTCTGGTTTTCTCTGCCTCTGCTTCCTCCTGTCAGGTCTGTCGGGAACAGTTTGTCGCCCTGCACAGCCAGCCAATCCTCCAAGATCTGTCCAACTTCCTGCTGCTGAAATACTGCATCAATCTCCCGTGAGTAACACAAACACTCACCATGTTTGTCTGTCTTCATCTCATTTATTCAGTGCATTCCCTGGCCTTTTACCGTAACCATAACCATCACAACTAAGTACCTAATCAGAAAGTTCACCCTTAGAACATCTGTGAAAGTTGTAACAACAGCGTCAAAATGTCATCCGAGGTAGATAAATACTTAAATGTTTCCAACATCTGTACAAAGGCAATAAAAATATGTACACACACACACATTTTAAAGCTATCACTTTGGAATATTGTGTGGGAAGGATCGTCTCTTTGCCGTTGTTTGGGTTTTTTCTTGCACAACAAACCATTATTGCAGTCAGTTTCTGTCTTTGTGTTTGTGCTGCGTGATCTTTATGGACTTTTACGGTATAAACAAAAGCCAAAGCTATCACGCGCTAGAATGCGACTCCCAGCTGATACATTATTAAACAGTCTAAACAGACAGTAGGATATTAAACCACCCCATCAAACGCACACGTGCTAAGAAGTTATAAGACTGTAAAACTTCTATTAGCATGCCAGAGCTTTTCCCCTGCTCGTCAGTGACAGTAACATAAAATGATTTTTTTCTCTCCCTCCCTGCTTGTGTCTAACTGGCCCCAGGCGGAGTTAGGCTCATCATCTCGCTGTGTTTTTCTCTTTGGGATAATTGGATACCTTCTCTTCAGCCTTTAACTCCATGGCAGCCCTCGCTCACTTTGTCTCCCTGTCCCCCTCTAACACACTATTCTTCTGTGAGTCTGCAAAACCTATTATTCATAGTTGTAGGCATTTGAGAGACGGATGTGTGGGACAAGAGGGGCATTTCGGGTTCCTTTACATCTCAGTGTGTAACTAAACTCACTCTTCACCATCGCTACTGTTAAAATCTGAATATAATATAATGGACACATTAAACTTTTTTGGTCTGCCTAAATTAATACAAATGCATTATTCATGATTTTCATACCTTCTCATTGATTTTGGACACACGTTTGTAATGATAGACAGCTGGACTGCTGAGAATGTAGTTAGAGACCATATTGTTATTCAGGTTTCAGTTCTAGTTCATCCTCCTCACATTGTAGGTGTATTTGTGGAGATACATTTATGACAGGATTTTATGGACCATAGTGTATCCAGTCAAGTCAAATTACAGCCCAATATACAGTACAATAGTACAGATAGTATAAGAAAAAGAACTAGACAGGTAAAAGTAGAACTGAGTTACAGGCTCTGTAGTGTACTGAAAGTAAACAGTAAACCCTAATTATTGTGCAAAGATAAAAAAACCTCATATTAATAAAATCTGAAGCATATTATACCATTCTAACTTCAAATCAAAATTTTGAAAATAATGAACACAAACGACAAAAGTATTGGGACACATTGAATTCAGGTGTTTCTTTTCTAACAGGGGTCTGGGCTGCAAAAGAATAATAATGAAAAAATGCCTTAATATAGTTTTGTATTATGATAAATTTTGCATTGCATTGAAAAATCTCCCATTGAAGTTTAAAGCAGCGTATGACTTTCATCATTCATTTTTCTTCAAATTTGTAAAACCCCAGTGATACCCTAATTATCAGTAATCCATCAGTCTTTCCATGCTTACGCACCTGAATCACTTCCCTCACGGTGAACAACTTCAAAGATGACTCCATCACAAGCAGTCTGTGTGTTTACATACCAAACCGATAAGTCACTCAGGCCTTTTCAGAAATTTTGTCACAAAGTGCTTTGTGGGAATGGAGATTCCATGCAGCTGCAGCAGCAACAAACATAGAGACAACAAACAATGACCCCGTGTCTGCTACCAGGTCAGAGAAAATGAAAGGAATCACTTTAAGTCAATTGCCAACCCATAATGTGGGGTGTATGATCATGAAAAACAATACTTAGACATCAGTTTCATGGCATTTTCAGAATATGTCATTGTGTAGGCTTATCATACATGTACTGTAAAGAGTGAGTGAGTGGTGAGGGCCCGGCCATACCCTGTCTGCTTGCAAGGCATATATGATAAGTCTATGATAAGCCGGATCCACCGCCGCCAGATTTCCTTCATGTGAACATAACTAGGACAGATTTGGTTGGATTTCTTCTCCCTTGATAACTAACATAGGGGACCCCTAGTGGAAGAACCCTATTGAATTCAGCTTCTCTATGAGTATTTTAAGTCATCCAAATGGGGGCGCTTTACTTGAAAATCAGTTTTTTGGACATAAAGTAAGCAATAGTAGGCCGATTGAGATCAAATTTGGTTCATATTGATCATCTTACAAATGCACGTTTTCTGGCTACCATCCAGAGTTTATGTGGTGTTGTTTTCATTCACTAGGTGGAGTTTTGGGGGGAAACATTGGTTCTCTGACCATTATTCTGCCACTATCAGGTCAATGTAGCTCACCTTGAGTTCATATCATATCTATTGTCTAACAGTTCTCTTTTGTCATGCCACTACCTTGAGTTTACATGATGTCATATTTTGACACCAGGTGGTGTAATTTTTTCCAAATAGTTGGGAGAGCTTCTGTTAAAATCTGTTTTTTTTTGGACATTAGTAAGGAAATAGTAGGCCAATCAAGCTCAAACTTGGTTCATATTGATCGTCCAACAAATATCTAATATCTTTTCTGACATTATTCAGCAAATCATTTTCTGACATTATTCAGGCCGGATATCCTTTGTGTGAATGTGATAACTATCCCCCTTTAGCACCAACATTGGTGACTCCTAGGGGAAAAATCCTATTGATTTTGGGTGTTCCATGGCTATTATCACTTGTCCAAATGGGGGCGCTTCTGTTGAAAATTTTTTTTTTTTTTGGACATTATGAATAGATATAGTAGGCCAATCAAGCTCAAATTTGGTTCATATCGATCATCCAAAATGAAGTTGGTGTCTTTTGTACATTGTCGTTTATTTGGTTTATTATATAGAAGAAGATTGGGGGGATTTTGGGGATTTACCCTTGCTGTCAGCCCCCGACAGCATAAGCCTTGTTTTTTATTTAAACACTTATCAATTTCACTAAGGTTAGAAGGGCAGTGTGAGGGACATGCATACATCATGTACATTCCCTCAAAGAAAGTTGTACATAATAATAAATAAATAATTTCAGGAGATTTAAAATTGTACTGATATATGTGTGTTTGCCCATTCATAATAAAACCCCAGGATTTCATTATTTGCAATGTGTTCATGGTGACAGATTCTGCTGGTGGACACCAAAGGAACCATATAGTGATACTGACCCTTATACTTAGTTACTCTAGCTCATGAATACACACCACGGGGCTTCCTCCTTCAGTCACCAGTGATAACTGTGCCTCAGTGGTCTTTACACTCAGTTCCATGTACAGCATCCTTTGTCCTCAGCACACAGGTAAAGTAAGGGAAACTCCCCACTGGTCCATGGTGTTTGATTGAACATTTACAGTATTGAGGCAGTTTGCACAGTGAAAAAGTTATAGTAGCTTAAAGTCAGGAAAACAAAAACCCAAAATCAAATAAAAATAACACATTTAAATTAGTTTTGATGGATAGATTGTTTCATTTATTCATGTATTACCACATCGTGTTGTGTCTTTGTATCTGAATGCCTACCCATAACGCTATGTAATATCATATATTTACCTTGTCCTGTCTAAAAATATTACCTGATAATTATTCTAAATGCATTTTTGCAGTGGCAAAAAAAAAAAAAAAAAACTGACTCCATTTCTCTTCGCAAAGGATAATCAAGGATCTATAGGGGCATCCTTGAAAACGTTCCAACAGACAGACTAAGTCCTTGGAAGGACCCTGAACACTGGAACAGAACTCTGATGAAATATTATGACATAGCTTTATGTAAATGAATCCTGTAGGATCTCTCCTTGATTTTAAGAAACATCCCCAGTGTCTGCACACTAGAGATACGCCTAATAGAGTATTGACAGGTCGTTACAGCTGTCAATCACCATTTTAATATCTCTCCCTCTCTGAAAAGACCAGTGTTCGACCAAAATCTTCCATTACGAGTAAATTTTTCTTGCCAGGTTTCCTGTTCTCTAGCTTCCTCTTAGACCTCTTCAGTTCTAATATGATGAAAGGGTATCATTTTTTTTTCTGGCAGATAGATACATCCATCCATCCATCCATTTTCTGAACCCGCTTTATCCTCACTAGGGTCACGGGGGTCGCTGGAGCCTATCCC
>JAPQRP010000020.1:27999969-28011996 GCA_037367295.1 Apogon hyalosoma
GCCAGTATCAACATTTCCTGAAAATTTCATCAAAATCCTTCTATAACTTTTTGAGTTATCTTGCTAACAGACAAACAGACAAACCCAGATGAAAACATAACCTCCTTGGTGGAGGTAATAACTGCAATTTTCATATGATTATCATTTACACATGTACACTACAACTTACAGATCACAGTGGATCTAAAAATACACAAAACATTTAGCAACAGTCAGAATATTGCTAAAATAGCACTTCTCCAAGGACATTTCACATTGTTCATATTTTGTTCAGGCTATTCACTTTTTTTTATGAATGGATAGTTTTTAAGCTAAGCATTTTCATGGAAATGTACTTTTTTTGCACTAAAATTAAGATAAAATTTAGTTGTTGTCATTTATAGGTTATTATGATACTATTTTAGTGATCTGACTCACTTGAGATTATATTGGTCTGTATGTGTTCCCTGAACTAAACTAATTCTTAATATCTTCAGTGAAATTTTAGCACTTTACAAATTCATCCCATGGGCCAGATTGGACCCACTGGTGGGCTGGTTTAGGCCCATGGGCCACATGTTTGACACCTGTGACGTAGAGGAAACAAAAGGAGGTCTAATGTCTGGGTTATTATGTAACTGCAGGACTTTTTGAGGTACCTTTACAGGTTAATGTAGTTGACAGGTATCATAGTTGATGTCTGTCAGTTGATCGTTGATTTTTTCTGTTTTCAGGCCTAAAATCAACATGGCTGCCAAACACCACATGGCATTTTTACTGAAAGATTCATCTAAATATTATATATACAATTGAGTAAAACTGAAAATGGAAGTTATTGATAAAGATATTGTAGTAACACTGTTGACATGCGATAAATCCACTCTTGACTCGCATACTACTTTATATTAAATAACTAAGAAAGAGGAGAAAGAACATACCTTGGAGTCTTGCCAGTCTTTTCTTCAGGAGGAAATGACATCATGTGAAGCAGGTCATGTGATTTGGAATTAACACACTTCCTTCAGAGGTATTTTGGTAGTGGGTAACAGATGAAAGTGATTTCTTGGACACAGATACACTTTGTTATTTTCCATATAAAATTTGATATATTGCCAAAAAAGAAGTATCTGTCATGATTATATCAACTTAAAAGAACACAATCAAAATAATTTTTGAATGAGCTCATTTTATTATTGTTTAGTTAAATAGAAGGTGGTTGTTATTAAATTCAGACAGTTATTGAGTTGACATTTTATTAATAAGTAATTGTTTCCATAATTTAATAATTATGGAATTTGTAAAGACATGATCATAGTGAACAGAAAAAAAACATTATTTTTTTTTTTTTACTTTTAATAAAAATGCATGCCAGATATATCCCATAGCTTCAAAAGTACCTCAGTCTAATCCACTGTCCACCCATGTGTTTTTAAAAACACTCCCAACATATATGTATTTATGTTGATGTTCTCTTCAGGTTGGAGATCAGCATGGCTCTGCAGCTATAACTGTAAACTAAGCTTTTCCTTTCCAACTTCTCATTCTCTCACCTTAATAATTCAGAATGTAGCTTCTAGTGGTGCATGCAGCTGTCAGAGGCAAAGAGCACACAAGGCAAAGCAGAGTGGAAGACAGGACCTCACCCACAGCTAAAATTAGTATTCAAGCAGTGTTTAAAGTTCATAGAACATTTACCGGTTCCCTGTACGACTCAAAGTAATGGGTGGTGGAATGGAGCGTAGTACTTTTACCCAAGTATTGTACTTAAACACAAATCTGAGGCATGTGTTTTCTACTTTTTTCATTGACTGTCCCAGTGAATCTCCAAATGTAATGATGTAGAATTTTTGTGATAAACTGAAGATTGAAGTGTTGTAGAAACCTTCCAGAGCCTTAAAGAAGCAGAAGCTGAACTCAGAGGAAAACACCAGAATTTTCAGTACACACCTTCCTCTGGTGCAAATCAAAAGCCTCATTATTTATATACACAAATCCGATTTCATTTCATGCTGTTGTGTGAAATCACAGAGTAGAAGAGTAGAGTTATGTTCTCGTCGCATCTGACAAAACCTGGGCAGCAGTTGATACTAATGGCTGTGAATCACTTATTTAACCACCTACTTGTATGAAAACCTCAATGATTAAGCAAAATCTGCACATTTTTCTACAACCTGAAAACATAGGGAAGGAGTAGATGCAGAAATGATGTCCTCTCAGACCAGAATCATGCATTTCTTGCCCCGCAAAGCTCAAAACTATTCCTAACTCTGCTGCTTTGAGCTAAATATATGGTGATCTTATAGGATATGATACACTATACGGACAAAAGTTTTAGGACATACTGATTCCGGGTGTTTCAGAGCTATCGGGGGTGAGTTTAGGGTTGATTTTGTTTACATTGCCATCTACACTTAAAAACTACATCAGGTTTTTTACTTAATTTTACTAAACAGTGATTTTTTTTTGTAAGACAGCAAAATGATTTTGGATGTTCTACCTCTAGATTTCTGAAATATTTATCATGTTAAGACCATAAATGATCACTTTAAACCACAAGTAACTAACTAGTTTCTTGAACTCTCATGCGGGAAGAAAAATCAACCTTTAAACTTCAAATAAATATTGATTTGACATTTATTGTGATAATTATTGACATCTGAACATTTTCATCATGATAATATGTCAAATCAACAGGAATGGGAAGTCCTATAAGCTGTAGATGTGATGTGTGCTCATGTTTTTGTCCACACATTGATGTACAGAAGTGTGCTAAAGTCCTAGACCAACATTAGGTTTGTTGGATTGGTAAAATTATGACCACGCATATATATTTCTCAATCTCAACATTTTCAAGGAAAAACAGCTTCTATAAACCAAAGTGGTCGTATTTAGTGTGACTTCCCTTTCCACTTAACATGCCTTTAACCTTTTTGTTCAGACAATATTAGATTTACTGCATTAATTTAATGCTGCTTTATTCCAGGTTTCATTCAACACATGTCAGATGTTTCTGTTTGTTCTGCTTCTTGTCATGAGGTCAGAGGTCACACTAAATAGTGACTTTATAACCCACTTAGTTCAACTTTTTTGTGTACCTTTTAAGGCTGTGCACATATTTCCTGTAGGAAAGAGAATGAGAGATAAATATTTATGCTCATTTCAACCCTGCAAAAACAACAAAGCTAAAGGTGACCGTAGAGTTTTGCACAGTACTGTAGATTAACTACACAGTAGTATATAAAGCAGTTAGAATGAGCTCAACATTAAAGAGGTACAGCAGTAAAATGCAGCATAAACATGGATACTGTAGGAAAATGAATCCAAAAACATTATATATCCTCCTGAGACCCAGGAAAGTGAAAACGTTAGCTTTTTTACATTAATTACATTGATTGGAAACTGCATAATGCAACAGTTTTCTCAGATACATTTTAAAAATTATTTTTTATTTATTTTTTTAATGGAATGTAATTTGCAATGGACAGCATTTTTTAAGTAAAATGTCAAGCTTTTGCCTCCTACAGAGGACAAAAATACATTGCTGGGTCTCAGGAGGATATAATAGTAAAACAATAATAGGCAGGGCTTAATGTGAGCCAGATCCAGCTGGATCGGGATCAGGCATCTCCAACGGTGGATCCAGAACCTATTTCATTGGATCCGGCACCTCTGTGAAAAAATAAATTGCCTAAATGAAAAAAAGTAGTTTATTGTTATCTGTCTTGTTAATCTTTATTCCCCATCAAAGTTACAGAAAAATCTTGTGTTCAGATGCATGTTAAGGTAAATTTTAAGGGAAACATGGATGTAACGGGGACAGTCTCAATTATCACCAAATTTCGTGTGGACATCTCTAGTCATGCCCACTTTCACCTCTCCGAAAATCAAAACAAAAACCCCACCTTTATGGATGCTGTATGCATTAAAAAGTTTTCCTCTCCACACATTAAACACATTCTAGAAAAAAAGCTTAATGTAGCTTAATGTCAGAAAACAGTGATGAGTCATCACCAAATTATACATGGACATTTCTAACCATGTCCATATTTACTTCTGCAAAAATCTAAATGAAAACTCTAATATTATGGATGCTGTCTGCGTTAAGCCTTATTTTTCTATTAATAAAACACTTTCCTGTCAGCACTGCGAGTTTGAGTCCAGTCATCCACTCCATCTTGACAATTTGTATACGAGAGAGAGAGACAGACAATTTATTAAATAAATTTGGTGATGATTGATTGCAGTTTTCGGATATAAAGCTATGTTAGGCTTTTTTTTTTTGTTTTTTACATGAAGTGTTTTAGACTGTCCCCATTACCTCCACCTTATTTTAAGTCACTGGCTCCACCCCCCCCCTCTGCTTTCCAGCACCTCCCACTTTACAAATTAAGCACCGGTAATAGGAACCATTATGCTGCACAGTGCATGACTTATTGTGTGCTATTAGCACTTAAACTGCAGTAAAAGATCTGAATATTTCTCTGAATACTTTTTCCACCTCTGAAAGTTGTATATAATTGAATGTAAATGTTTGTGTTTTTGGTAATGCTTTCTGATGATGGTTTGACTCGTGCACTTGGACATGTAATGAATTCCACTCAGCAGACCTACTGATGAACCCGCTCTTGCATTTTCCCTCTCGCCTCTTTAGGTGATTTTGATCTCCATCGGGTGAAAGAATCCACGTATTTCTTCAGCTGAGAGCGCTGAGAAGGTGAGTCAGCGGAGAGGAGATGAGTGGAATTGACAGAGCCCAGCAGGGAGCACCCCCCTACCTCAGATATCAGCGCATCGATCTGGCCGCACCCTGCCTTCCTGCCGCTTTCGTGGTCCACGGGCTTGGGACTACTGTGGTCGTCCTCGCAGAGACGCAGACGTCGGATGAACTGACTGCTGAGCCTCATCCATGCAGAAGATAAGAGAATCAACACTGGATGGAAATGTCCTCAATCAGTGAAAATACCTCTTGTAATGGACTTGTAGGTAGTATCCAAGTAATATATATATATGTATGTATGTGTGAGTGTGTGCGTGTGTGTGTGTTCATAAGCTGTGCTGCAAAAATCACACGTGGCCTGTGTCGATCCGTCATCGCTCAGAAACAATTGCTCTGCTTGATTAGACCGAGCAAAACCCTAGAGTGGACACAGTGTGGGTGTGGGGGGCATGTGTGCACATCTGGGTGTTCCTGCAGCGAAGACCAGCCTCCGCCATTATCCCACCTAATCATCGAGCCCGTCTCTCACTGGATGACAGGATGCTCTCTGACAGGATATTCCACCAACTCAAAACTGAAAGGACTGAGCGGCGATGAGACATTTACAGGCAGTGAATGACTTTACTTAAGTGTGGATCTTGGGTAGTACTGTCTCTGTGTCCTGACTCTCATCTTTTTTGGAATAATTAAAGACACTTGCCAATTTCTGTTAAATAAATACGTTTCTTAAAATGTCTCCTCATTCGTGTGATGCTTCAAAGAAATATCCGGGCCTCTTGTGCTCAAGTAGAATGGACTGTTATTTAGATATATCTGTACATTTCAATCCCATTGTGTCAGGAGATGAAGGTCCTCTTTTAGATCTACCACAAAGGCTTTGCAGGCTTTGCTAATCAACTCAGATCTTATTTTTCTGGGCCAGTGCCGCATCTAGAAAGTAAAAATAGCAGAAGTGCTATCTGATGATTGCTGGAAACGTTACGGCAGTTTAAGACAAAAGGTGCCGTTGATGTTCAAAGGCAGATGTAAGCTCAGCCAAACAAAGCTGGCCCAGTGACTAAGAAAATGGAAGTAATTATTTAAGGGGCGTTAATACCGAGCTGATTATCACGTAGGTTTTCACAGTTTACATGGCAGCGTGAAAACAGACGTGATCTTCATGGTCTGACATCACATGACGCGGTTTACAACCAGTTATTTCATTATTTAAATACAAATGATGAACTAGATACCAACTTTATCAAATCTAGAACCACTTCATGTAAACATGCAGCACCAAGAAATGAAAAAGAAAATTAAACCTAAAATAGACGATAAAGAAAATGCCGCCTGACCCTCAGAGGTAATATCCAGTCTGCTGAAATTATAGAAACTATCGCGTTGACCCGTGGGGAACCTGCTGGGGAGAGCTGACTTCTGGGAAAAGATGTAGACTAATGTTATGAAGCAAGTTTGGAAGCACTTTGGGTTTATTTTAAAAATAAATATTTACTGAGATAAAAGAGAAACAATTTTTCAGATAAAACACATTTATATATTATTTTTATACAAAAATCTACATGTAACACGATAAAAAGGACACGAAAACTATTTTTACGAATATCTTTTTATTCTCTCACAGGTACATTTTGGGAATCAAACTAATTATGCAAGGCAGAGTGTTTCACAAAGATCACCGCTGTTGCAAAATCACTCGTGATTTATTTGTTTAAATGGGCAGGTTCGCCTGAAACCTGGAATGAGACTGCCGATTCATGAAAAACCTGCATGTCTGGGTTAGAAAAACCACTAGGATCATCAAATTTAATAGTGTCTTTATTTATAGTGGTATATAAGACCATTTCAAGCCATGTTTTCCAGATCAAATGCACTCACACTTAAGTAGCATTTCATGTCCCAGTTTTGGTCCTATTTTTGTCCCCAATATTTTATTAAAAAATTCATTAATTATTTTGCATTTATCTGAGGTCATCATTAGGTACATCCTGGGGGGAAATATGTCTATATTTCTCTTTTATTATTTGGTCTAAAAAGCTGGAAAAGTGCCAGATACCAAAATGAACCCAGTTTCATAGAAGCACCCATGTGGTAGTTGATGTATTTCAATTACAACTGTTTGAATCGTGATAGTTATCCTCCACCTCCTGGACTTCCTCACTGGGTGGGATGTGGAAAGGGGGGTTTAAAATCCACATCCTGACCCTGAGGGGCAGAATCCCGGTCCCCCAGCATGGATATTTGTTGTGTATTCCTGCACGCTGTACCACATTTGTCCAGCAGTCACCGCCAAAGCATTCTGGGCATAGCAACATGATTGTAAAGCTATTGTATTCCAAAATTACTAATATCTCCCAAAATCTTGGTCCTATCAACTTTCCGTTTTTGCTAGTATCTTCCTTGACCAAAAATACATAAGTATGCCAACCTGCAGCAGTGAGCTCTGTCAGGATTTTGTGTAATGCCTGAGACACACACACACACACAAACACACACAGAGAGTCCACTTCCCTTTTATCATATAAGATTCCACATATTTCTGTCATATGCATGTCAGAAACCATCCCAGATTTCAGTATCGATACTGTCAGATCTATTATCAGAGAATATGAAATGAAATGGGCATCGGATATGGATGATCTAGAAATGAGAATAGTGTCACTGCTGGGCAATCTTCCACATCAGTACAAAATTGTTACTGATCATGAAAAAAAACTTTGTTGTGAGTGTTTCACTGGGTCAAAAGGCAAAAATGTGCACAGAACAATGATGTAGATACGTATATGTAGAGGAATCTTATCAAGGACAGGACTGGGATGAATCACCAAAACCCAAAAAGGCAGAAAGTGTCACAGATGACAATCAAAAGCTCTCTAAAAAAATAGATTCTGGGATGTGTGAGGCATTCTGGGCTGGATCTACTAAAGGTTTGCGTGTATTAATATGTGTGCAAACTCATTCCCTCACACACAAAGAAATACACAAACTGATTTACTACCAGTACGCGCTAAGGGTTGCATCTTTCAAAGGTGCAAAATAGCGCATCTGCATCTAGTTAGAACGTTTGCCACAATCTGGGGCTCCAGTAAGGGGGGTTAAGCATGACAAATTCATGGGGCCCAGCAATTGTGGGGGGCCCATAGAGCAGAAGAGGGGTCCAGTGGATACAGGCTAGACGTTGTGAAAATTTTGTGTAAGATCTGCTGTGTAAGAGGCACAGACGTTGGGAATTGAACGTTGAAAGCATATTAAGTTTCAGTTTCGTTTTCACACATAAGTGACATTATGTTTGAACTGCACCCCCCCCCCACACACACACACACACACACACACACACACACACACACACACACACACTCCAACAGATCGACACGGTACTGAATTTTATGAAAGGGCCCACAACATTTAGCTTTCATGGGGCCCAAAATTGGTAACGGTGCCCCTGGCCACAATGAATGTATGCACATAACTGTGCATGTGCTGGGAGGAGAATATGTAAATACATTAATTTAACACACACAAACTGATTTATCAAACCCAAAAGCGATTTTGCTGATAAAAACTGTCTGTATTTAACACATCTCAAAGGGAGGTGCAAATGGTTTGTATGTGTAATTTTTCACCCTCGTGAACATTTTTGGAATGACTGGAGGAAAAAATAATTGAATGATGTTTTGGATATTTCACATGTTGACCCCTGCCTGAAAATAAATACAGTGCACCAGCTGACCTGAGTGAACGCTGATCTGTGGTTGGATGGATGGATGCTGAGGGCATAAGTGGCCCAATCAATAGTCATAAAAGGGGAGACTGGGATGAATGGAAACCAGTCTTAAGATGCTGGGGCTGCAACACTTAAAATGTAACAAAGGAACACACACTTAAGCCATAAACACCCAGTACTGCCTCTGTTTAACCTTTATGAAGTTATTTATCACCATTTATGATTAGATTATATTAGATTAGATTAGATTCAGTTAGACTTTATTGATCCCACAACAGGGAAAGGCAGCAACAGAATAAAGTGCAAGAACAAAATAAAAAGTTATCCTCTGTATTTTGCATTTTTTTCTGTGAAAATTGGGTATTTTCCTCTATGTAGATATTTAGCTCAGTGAAAAAGCTCAGAATAAAGTTGAGGATATTTTATCAAAAACAGTGAAAACTGAAGAAAAGGTGACTTTTCCAGCAAAAATATCAATAACTGGATGTAAAACAAGTGTTTCCATCCACTGTCATTGATCCAACTCCATGGGTTTTACTGATGAATCAATGTTGTAGAAGATGATAGTGTTTCCACGGTAACTACGGAGCCTCTGAACATACAAACAGGTCATATCTGATGACCATGAAAAGATGACAAACTGTATTTTACACCAGTTATTGACATGTGTTGATAGGATTAGTGGATCAACAGGTTGTAAACAGTTTAGATCAGTAGATGGTTTGGTTGCCAGTGGATGTTTGGGTCTTTATGGGTTAATGTATTGTTTTTTTCATTATTTATGAGATAACGTATGTTGGAGGTAAACTACGCTGACTTTGACCGAGGGGAGTGTATAGGATATTCCTTACAGTAAATTGCCATTGCCCTGTAGCCTGACGGGCCCGTGTCAGTTTCTCTGGGGTGATTCCAAGAATGTCTGCCATTAGATCGGAGCTCTACACCGAACCAGCTTGCTGTAATGGAACACGCATACGAGCAGGAAACGGTCCGACAGCTTCCATTACAGGCTCTCTCTGGAGATTAGGCCATGCTTTTGATTATTATTTTTGTATTAGGGAAGTGTGCGGGTGGATGGAGTTGCATCGCAGACACATACTTTTACTGCTGAAAGCCATCGCGGCGCCTCTCGAGGGAAAAACAAGCAATTATTCACTTCTTTATGAAGCTTTTTAACATTTTTAGTACACAGGTTTACATTGATTGGCCAGTGTTTGTTTCTAAAAAGCTGAAAGGTTTTGACGTATCAGTGTTTGATATTCCTTTTAGAGTAAATATGCCTGAAAGGTCTGTTTCTATAAGTGTACGTATTGATTGAATGAGGCCATATAGGTCCACATCAGCATTACTAAAGTGCTCTCTGAAGGAAATCCAATTTAGACAGGATGTTTATTTTGTTAACGTCACTCTGATGTTGAGTGAAGTCACTTCCTGCTCATATTTTCCCGGGGAAAAATTATTGCCCCGCCCCCCAAAGGGGAGGCAAGGGGTATTATTTTTGGTTCAGTTTGTTTCTTTGTTGAATTCATACCAAATGTGGTTTATAGATTGCCAGTGACCCAGAATAGATGTCATTATATTTTGGGAACAGTAGGTCAAAATAAAAAAATTTTATGAATTTTTAAAATCTTTTTTTTTTTCCATTTACTTATAATGGGCAAAATTTCACTTGTCTATAGCAGCAAAACTATAGGTTGAATTCATACCAAATTGCGCTTATAGATTTCCTGTGACCCAGAATAGATGTGGTTACATTTTGGGAAAAGTAGGTGAAAGTTCAAATATTTTATGAATTTTTTTCTCCCATTTATTTGTCTATAAAATGTCTATAAAAACATCAATTTTGTTTCAGTTTACTTCAAACTTAGCACATGTATAGAGGCAATTGATATGATGACATCAGCTGGATCGATTCCAAAATAACTTACAATACGTGCGAGGGGCGGGGTTTGTTGTGCCGGAACCACATGTCATTCCGGTAAATACTGCTTATGTCTTATCCATGTGTTTGTCTCAACAGCTGAAGTAAAACTGAAAATTGTATCCAGGTGATTAAAAACACCAGGCTGTTGTGTTTCTGTATCTACTTAACATCCTCATTCAGCGGTTCCGCTCTGTGCCAGTCAGATATGAGTCAAGTAGGGGTTCTGTAAGTGTGAATGAGACTGTCTATGAGGACCTGGTGGGGATATTTCCCTGTCTTACACCTAGAGCATGATGGGATTGGCTGCAGCAGACAGAAATAAGAATAAACTATACTAGGTAACCGTGAATGACCCAGGTCATGAAAGTCATAATCACACTGTAAAAACAACAAAATAAAAAAAAACCTAAATATAGTCTTGACATCAAATTGAATTAAACATGAATAAACAATTGTATTGATTCAATTTTAACAGAGAAAAATTGAACTATAATACTGAGTAGACTTTATTAACGGAAGACTAAGGTAGTGAATTTATTTTGTTTTTGTTTTTAGGATCCACCTGCTGTAATTCTATTACTTTTTGTAGGTTAAAGTTTAATGATATTTTGATAATTAAGAAGTCTGACACATTTTCATAGATCAGTTTAAACCATAAACGGATTAAACCATTTATGTTAACCTTGCAATTGATGAGACATGTTATCGAGTGGAAATAAACAACATGCCAACAAAATGACAATAAATGTCAATAAATCTACATGTATCTGAATGTACATTACATTACAATAAATATTTAAAGCTAAATCAAGTATTTTATTTGAAATTTACTCAGGAATATTATGTATTATGTCACTTAGGCCCAATCCCATTTCAGCCCTTTGCCCTCCCCCTTGAGTTGCAAGGGGTCGGGATTGAAACATTCCGCTACGAAATGAGACAACCCTTCTAGACCTGTTACGTCATCAGCAGTCATCGATGCCGCTATAAACAGATACGACAGCTTTGTTTCTGAAAGTATTCCCCATGCCGTCAGCAGTCTCTGTTCCATGGACTTGGTCATGTTTTTGCGGCTATCAACTATCGACTGCAGAAATACGATCTATAACACACTGAAACGGCATTAAACGGTCGATCAAATGATCAAGTTGTTTATGAAGAAAATGCATACATTTGTGTGTTTCTGTCATCACACTGCTGCACTTTTTTGCTGTGTTTACCACCATATTGACGACGTTTCGAACAGAATTGTAGGAGATTTCTCATACCCCTCCGTTCGTTGTGAGGTCCTGAAACAGCTACGTTTCAAGGGCCAAACATCCCCTTAGACCTTCCCCTGTGACTCATTGAGAATTGGGACACCCCTACCCCTTCATGTTAATGCATGAAATGGAGGAGGGGCCAAGGGGTGAAGTGGGATTGGGTGTTAGTTACCTATGGCTGTATTTTTTACAGTGTCTTTAGCCTTACAGACATACATAGATGTGTATGTGTAGAATCTGGGCTCTTTTCAATCTGAAATACTAAACCTTATAGGACAGGTTTATATGTTATCACACACTACCAGGCCAAAAGATGAATAAATATTTCATTCACAATATTTTGTTGGACCCCCTTTAGCTTTGATTTTGGAGACTGTAGCATTGATTTACAAGCTTATGCAATGTTGCAATGTTTTCTTCTGTC
>JAPQRP010000020.1:28039354-28057349 GCA_037367295.1 Apogon hyalosoma
TCATTCCATGTTTTCTTTTCTGTCTGTTTTAGTCACATGATACACACAGGAGTTAGTACTTGATTGAATAACCATTGGTTTTCATGACTTTTAATGGTCTAAGAATTTTTTCTGCAACTGTATTTTTGTCCATATACTTTATAAATATAATGGGAGATTTTTCTTCCTAAGTGAGATATGAAGAAAGTAGATGGTTAGTTGTGGTAGAAAATTATTTACAGTCAGAGCACAAAAAATATTTTTGAAATTTTGAACATACGAAATCATAATCATGGATAAAAAAATTTTTAATAGAATCAATGTTGAGAAAAACTAAGTAAAAACCATTTCTGAGGCATTTTGGAAGCAAAGATAACAATATAAACAAAACTAACCAATGCAATGATATTTATCCCAATATAAAACTATATTATGACATTTGTCATTGTTGTTTTGTATCCCAGACCCCTGACCTCTGTATCGGACTCATACCCACATACAGTATGAAGTGGTGAGTAATTACAGTCAATCATGCTGAATGTGTTCCAAATAAGCCACCCTAGTCACATACATTCAGCAGAAGACCTTATGAAGATGCAGCCAACGCTTACTTTTTACACTTAAAAGGAACCAAGTGTCATTAATTCTGCATTTGTGTTTAGATTTCATTTTCTTAGTGTTGCCTTCAATAGTCTTGTCAATGTTTGATCCAGCAACAACAAAGTGAAACAAACAACTCACACAAAATCAGTAATTAATATTCATCTAGTGCTCAGTGGAGTCCAGTGAGAGTATCTGGTTGGTGGTTAGTTCTTGGAGCAGACATGTCAGTCTCTCTGTAACTATGTGAGCTGACTGACTGAAGGCTGCTCATGTCTGCAATCCGGCTGCTATGGCAACAGCTGGCAGGTGGTGGATCCAGGGCTCTTTTGTAAACATGTGAAGCATGGTCATGTGACAAAGGCCTGTGACGTCAGCAGCACTTTGGGGGCATTGTGAGAGGCGAAAGTAATTTGTATTGTAAAAAAAAAAAAAAAAGACATGTTTGAGCGTACTCGCTGCCAAAGGGGCTTCCAGTGTTTTTCTACAATAAAGCAGCCTCTGTGCATGTTTGTGTGTGTTTGTGAACTGACGGATGCCGGAAGGATGTTCACGTGGAGACACTGCTGAGCAATCATTTTAACAAATCAAAACAAATGAAACCAGAGAAAGAACAGAGGTGAAAAAAAAAAAAAAACACGAGACAGTGCTCAGCAGTTTAAGTTAAGATACCAGTGATAAAATATCACAGAATCCATAGATAAGTGTTCTCCAAAAAGAAAGGTATCCAGAGGTATTCATCTGCAATTACATGAATGTGCTCAAGAAATACTCTATAAATGATTCACAGCCTTGAATAAATTTGCACCCTCCACTTGCTTCCCATACAGCTCCTGTTAGGATACATCACAGCTGTCAGAGGAGCATGGTGTTTTGACAGAGATCGCATTAATGAATGAATAGATTTTCCTCACACCTCATTTCATTTTATGAATGACTCATTTGCTTATCGAGTCACTATACCTGTGGCTTTCATCAGACAGAGGAAATGCTAATTGTCTGAGACTAAATCCTTATGAAGCGTGATGGATTTGGTTCTATCTTTTACTTATTCTCTTTCTTTTATTGCTTTTGGTTCAACAGACACGATTAAGGGCTTACAGGACACATGGATTCTAAGAAATAAAAGTATGTGGTGACTCCAATTAACACGACTTTACATTACAGCTTAGTGATATAATACTAGTGTAGTAATAGTCTGATAGCATGGGCAATAATTAAGTAAAAATGCTAATATTTGAAGAAAGGTATATCAGTCTATATCAGTCTATTGATGTTTAGTTTAATTACATATTACTTACTTCTTCTGTTCAGAACCAGTTTACCAGTAGTAGATAGTACACCATTTTGACCACAGTCTTACCAATCCTATCCAGTCTGTCAATGGCAACTGTCTCAAAGGCCCTCCTCATCATGGGATACTCCTCCAAAACCTCGTTGAAGTTGTCCACAGAGAGCGAGTACAGGCGACAGTAGGTATCCGCTCGCACGCTGGCCGTCCGTCTGCCGCGGGTCAGCAGACAGATCTCTGGAATGTGAAAAAGAGAGACCAGATAAGAGCCAGTCAGATCAAAAACTGGCCGGCTGACAGAGTCTAGTTCAGGGGTGTCAGAGTCTTTTAGTTCAGGGGCCACATGCAGCTCAAGTGGAAAAACAGTGAAAAAAGTACAATTACATTATGAAAATGTTTACATCTACAAAGTTTCCTTCAAAATGTGAATAACATGAATAAGCTGAAATGTCTTAAGAAAAATAAGTGCAATTTTAACAATATTATGCCTCAGCTTATCATTTACACAAACGCATTCCAACTTACAGACCACAGTGGATCTACAAAAGACACCAAACATGTAATAACAGGCAGAATATTGGTAAAATTACACTTACTTCTCTTAAAGGAGTGATATTTTGTTTTTTTTTAACATGGAATTATGCATTTTCAAACATTTCGCTGTGGTCTACATAAACTGTAAATGCTATGCTTGGGTCTGAATTCTTCATTAACTCCACAGGTCCATCTTCAACCATATTTCTGAGTAATGACACCAGAAAGGTCATTTTGAGCGCTGGCCCTTTAAATGCAAATGACCCCATCCCATCCAAGTGGTTGACTGTGCTGCTCTGTCCCGTTCACCCACTTGTGTTTGTTAATACAACCAACAACTGAACATTTTAGATAACGTTCGAAGTTTGGACATATTTTCAGGATGGACTACAACCGCTGCTGCTGATTAACAATTATGTCGTACTCGGAAAAGTTTTCGTCAGAAGTCTTGACCTTATATGTGCAAATGTCGTGATGTAACTACTTCTAAAATGTAATGATGGGTTGTAGAAATCCACTTGATTTTTGCCGGAATGAATATAAAGATAGCTTTGCAGCACCTGGAGGGTTCAAATTCAAACTTTATGAACTATTAGGGTCCAAATACACAAATAAATGAATCAAAGACTAATAAAAGTGGATTTAGCAAAATATGACCCCTTTAAAGACACTTCAGGTTGTTCATATTTATTTAGATTATTCCGATTTTTTGTGAAAGGATAGTTTGTGAATGTAAATATTGTCATGCAATTTTCCTTTTTTTTTTTTTTTACACTAAAACAAAGACAAAAATATGGAGTTGCCATTACTTATATTATGATATATTATAGGTTATTATGATATTACTAACACGTCGACCCACTGGGAACCACAGGTTCTAGATCCTCTGATCCAGTTCATTCCTTTACTTTTTCCACTGGCATTTTCAGTTGAATAACCTCTCAGCTGGGATGTCTATTTCTGCACATGAAATCTGACACCATGGCAACGTGGTCCTATTGTTTATCTGTTGCTAGGTACCCCACTTCAGTGATGATTCTATGATTCTGGATATAACAACCTGATTGGGCATTGGGAGGCCACTGTATTCCAAAATTATTAATATCTCCCAAAACATTGGTCCTATCAACTTGCCGTTTTCATGAGTATGCCAAACTGCAGCAGTCAGCTCTTTCCAGATTTTGTGTGATGCCTGAGACACACAGAGTCCACTTCCCTTTTATAATATAGGAGTTAACTTGAGATCACATTGGGTTGTATGTGACCCCTGAACTAAAATGACTTTGATATCCTCGACTGTTAATATCTTCAGTGTATATTTTGAATTTCACAAATTCATCCCACAGGCTGGACTGGACCCTTTGGTGGGCCAGTTTTGGCCCAAGGGCCATATGTTTGGCACCTGTAGTCTAGTGGGTTAGACATCGGCAGAAAAAACCCAGATCTTACAAATATAGAATAATTCTGACATGTGTCGTCTTAGCTTTTGTGTCTTACATTTCATAACCTTGGGAAATGCATCAGTAACACTACTAGCATTTAACCATTTTAATTCCAGTTACGTTACAAACTCTGGGGTGTGTGAGAAAATGCGTGATCACAAAGAACCTGGTTAATGCATTGAAGGAGTGTTTGTGGTACCTGTGACCCACTGACAGTATCAGAGTTTCCTGCAGCACCGGCACAGCACTGACAGCTGGCTGAAGGAAGCTCACTCTATATTTGGAAATGTGCCGCTAAGCTTCATTACATTCAGTTGTCCCCCTCCCTTCCCAACCCTTAGTTCTTCCTCCTCTCTGTCTTTCTTCTTCTAAGGGCTGGGGCTGACTGTTGTCTTGACAACCATATATGCCCTCTTCCTGCCTGAGAGGTCAACCTCTTCTGACATATATAAATAACAAAATGTGAGGAGACTTAAATAAAACATGCATAGGTGCAAAAGTCTGTATGTTTACAACGGTGTCACCTCCACAGAAGAATGGATGCTGCATAAAGCAATAACAGAAACACTTACATGCTGTTAAAAAACTTTTGACACTAGAGAGAGCAAAAGCCATTAGTGGCACTTGGTCTCTCAGTTCTCATTGTGGATAATGATAATTTGTTCACAGTGAATTCACACACTTATTTATATGACTCAGGATACAGTAGCCTTTTATATTATTTAATGGAGATCTTAGGTGAATGTTTTCTATCGATTTGATAAAGGATTTATATTTCCTCTATAGATTAATGTTTAGTAGCACAATGTTGTTCTTGGTCCAAAGTAAACAGGCAGATGTTACATATACAGCCTTTAATACTGAACAACAGTATCAGTGTTCTGACAAATGAAGGCTCTGCTCATTCTGGACATAGTAACAACAAATTTTCAAACTCAACCCCCCACCCCCCAAGGTACATCTGTGATTTGAGGGCCATGTAAATAAAACTGTCTTGATGTGATGTTGTTTTTTGCTTGTTATTTAAGTGAATTTCCAAATTTGAGACCAGCATTTACGTGTTTTCATTCAGGACCAACTCTGCACAAGATTCAAAGAGTGCCCCAGATATGCCCCCTTCACAAACTGTCACTTGAGATCTTCTTGGTTATGCAAAACACAATCATTTCCATATTTCCATTTCCATCATTACTGTGCAGTCGGAGAGGATAATAATACAAATGAAACCACTGGGGCTGCATTAAAAAGCTGTTCAAAGCTGTGACGGGTTACTATTTGCACCTTGTAGATAAGAAAAGTGATATTCTTACATTAGTTTCAAAAATAGGAGAAATGTCTGATGGTAAATGAATGTTGAGCATTGATTTGTATAATGGTTGCATTACTTGGTATAATTACTGCCTTAACCTTTCCTTTTGCATGGACTGCAGTGTTTCCTGGTCCCATTAGCACAATACACAGCAAGAGGAAAGAGTCGAGATGTTTCTTCTACAGATTTACTGTCTGATCTCTCCACAGACAAGACCGGCCCCCTGTAAAGCTTCTTGTTTTATTCTATCTATTGGTTTACAATCCATAGGTCAAACTATAAATAAGCTTTATTTCGAGATGGATGTTACAGTACAATCACAGTCACAGTTAAGATTAAGTTACTAAATGAATATGCAGCTGTGCTAAACTCAGTTGCTCTTATTTTAAACAAACTACATTAAGGATTATACAGGTATTCCCTGAGCAACTGCTAGATATTTGGAAAGCTGTGGATGAAAAGGACGCATTGTTTACAGATAAATTCAAAGCACAGCTGCAGACACAGTTTTGTGTACAGTGGTGGGAAAGTCTTACAAAACAAAGCTCTGTCTCAAATGTACAGTTTAATATAATAATAATGGTACCATTCTACACTTTCTCTTGCAAATATAGCAATACAGTGCATAAAAACAACATCTCAGTTAAACCGTTGTGAAATGAGAAAAACAAAAAATCTTTGAAACACAGATGATGAAACCTCTACTGTCAAACCTGTCACCTCATGAATCACACTAAGATCAACAACAAAATCCTCTAACTAGGAAATTAGTCTGGGTATTGGCTTGTTCAGAGATGTTACCACATATACACACCCCAGTGGTGGTTAAACCATGGTGATCTGAACACCAGTCCAAACCCACGGTTAGTTTTTCAGATGAACACAGGTCTCTGATTTCCCTCCTAGTGGCAGCGCCGCCGATGAACAACGCATGCTTAACATTACAAATGACCCTGTCATCACCATTCTGCTGTGCTAATTAGTTCTTATTAATTGGATGTGTGGCCATGAGCTGTGTGCTCCCCATATCTTTGCCACTCAAACAGCGCCCCAGGGCTGGAGCACATCACCGCTGGTGTGCTGCCGAAGCTGCAGGGTCTTTAAAATGCAGCCCAAACAGTCGACCCACGAGCCTCCACCCGCCTCTGAGTGTGTTTGTGCACATCTACGTGGGCTTATGGGTGGTGATGGTGGCAGAACCACGGTATGTTTCTGAACTGCCACAGACAAACAACAGCCCATGAAAATGGAACAGAAGCAGCTGTAAGGCAAGACCGAGTAAGAAGTCCAAGTAAAATGTCAGGGTGTTTTTTCTTTAGTTTCTTGATCCAGTGATTTGAAAAGCAAACACTGTGATATTATGGAGATGGAGTCTACAAATTAACATGTAAATAATGTCAATAATGTGATAGAATAGAATAGAATAGAATAGAATAGAATAGAATAGAATAGAATAGAATAGAATAGAATAGAGTGAAGATAGTGACCTACCTCCAAAGTAGGAGCCATCCATCAGCTTCATACCCATGTTTCCTTTGGTCAGGACGGTGACCACCCCGTGCTGGATGAAGTACATCTTCTTTCCGATTGTTCCCTCTCTGATGATGTAGTCTCCAGGCTGGAAGACTTCAAATCTTAGTTTGGTCAGCATGGCTGTCACAAAGTTGGGGTCAGCATTGGCGAACAGAGGCATGGAGGCCACCAGCTTACGGCAGTTAAAATTGACGATTTCCTACACAGTGACAGAAAACTCTGAGACATGACACGTATTCTGGACAATATTGTTGAACATACACATATAAATTTTGACAAGTCATCTTTTCTTTAGCTTTTTTTTTAACCCCTGCTGCATTTGTTAATTATCACGAGTAGTGTTAACTAATTAGTTTTTATTTTTTTTCTTTTAATAATTCTCCCTGGCAGAGTACATTTGAGTTTTCTGTTTTATCATTTTTCTCTTTTTTGCTCCATCATGAAGAGTATTATGAGCAGTCCTTGAAGAAAAAGGGTCTTGTTTTCTTTTAACTTTAGTAAATAGTGTCCTCTGGCGTGGGAAAAAAACATTTGAATGGTGTGGGAACATTAAGTTCCTGCAAAGAAATCAGCTAAAAAATGTGACTACTTTTCAGTGGAAACGTAAAAAACATGAATAAAGTGTTTTAATTAGAGGAGATTATTAAATATAACTACCAAGCAAATACAGAAGATACAGGGAACAGCAGTTTGAAACCCATTCAGTTCAAAGGCACAGACTAGAAATGACACATCTTAACAACTAGTTTGCATCTTTAAAAGGAAGAGACCACAACTGAGCGTAATAATGAATGTACTCCAGCTCACTTAGTTGGAGGGGAGTTGAAAAGTGTGTTTGTTTTTGGGTGAATGAGCACATTATAGAGTATGCTTGGCTGTGTTCGTACCTCACGCAGAGGCTCATTAAGCTCCTCCAGGATGCTTTCCTCGTCAAACATCTTGCCCTGGTATCTGTGTTCGTAGTAGTCATGGATTTTCTGTCGGAAGTCAGCCGGTAGTTTGTGGAACGACATGTACTGCTCCACTTGTTTGTACTAGAAGAGAGAGAGAGAGAGAGAGAGAGAGAGAGAGAGAGAGAGACATGATGGACAGAGGGACAGACAGGAGGAAACAGGACTCAACTCATTTACTAAGTGTGACAGGATTGAAAAGCTTGTCATACTTTATGTCCTATATTTATTACCTGCAGCAGCAGCTTTATGGTTTCTTCTGACAAACAGAGATAAACATTAAACATGCAACATCATGGCCACCTTGAAATACATAAGATAGTGCAGCTCTGCAATGTATTTCTCATTTTAACTTGAAATGACTTCTTCTGCTTCTTTTCACTGGCTCTTTATCAGCTGTACTGTTCATGTTTACAGTTATTAGGACAAACACATTAAGACACTCTGACCCATTTATACCTCGTAGCTATGGGAGAAAAGTGTGATGAAGCTGTTAAGGAAACATGACAGCTCTGTAAAGCCCATGAGGATTTATCATGCTCGACTATGTTTAGAGAAGAAAGATGTTGCTATTACACGTCTTAACCATGGTCTGTCAATCTCACTGCTGGTCTTGATGTGCTAAATGTTTTTCTTTATTTATTTTGAGGAAAAATTATGTCAGTGTTACTTTTTTTATGAGGGAAAAATATGGAACAACTGCCAAGAACATTCTGTAAAAACCATAGTCAAAACAACTTTCACCCCTTGAGATCATATCCTCCACGCTGAATAGTTACAGTATGTTATGAAGACAGCAAAAGAAAGATATATATGAGGGATAAACACTTTATTTTGGTTTGGAAGTCAAATAATGAAGCCACTGTCATTGTTAACATGGCGTTAACAACGTATAACACAAATAAAAAATATCATTGCTGTCAGGCGGAAACCTCTTAAGTCCATTTTTGGTCTTTTTTTTGGTCATAAAACAATTCTATTGGTCAGTCTGTACACTGGTCTGGTTTTAGAAATATTTAACCACTTAAAAGTGTTGACAACTGCTTGTGACTACATCTCATAACTTCATGTATTTAGAATATACATTGTTTTTTCCAGTTTCCTGAAAAATAACCATTTTGGATATATGAGGTTTCCACCCGACAGCGACGATATATAACAACATAATAATTATAATAATTTGATAAATTACAAACCAAGAGTATGTGAAATGCAAGTATATGACTTAATTATTTTAAAAGACTAACATATACAGATACAGCTCAACTTAATTAACCCACAAGGGGAAAAATAAGCCAAATAACAATTAATCAAATAATAAAATGAAAGTAATAATCAGTCTGTTATCAGACTAAGGTGTTGTACAATCAGATAGCACTGAGAATGAAGGATCTTCACATGCTTTTTATACAGTCTTCATCACTTTAACCCTTTATCAGGCAAGTGAATATTTTTGGTAATTTCAGCATGCATTACAAGACAGTGAAGTAATGGTAGTAAAGTAAACTGATGTTCAAAGGGATCATGTAGATGTGGACAGGGGTCTGGATCAGCACTTATGTTGGTCTAATGTTCTAAAATTGATGTTCTAATGTTCTAAAATACATGTTCCTTTCACCTTATATGTGTTTTTCTTCTTACATTGTATTTTTTAAATATAGTTTTTGGAATTTATTTATTTATTTAGCCACTTATGGGTAAGGAACCAAATATGGTAACTTCATTGACCTAAATTTTCTACATGACAATAAAACATTTTGAAAAATTTCACAAAAGTAATAAAAGTCTTATGTCCTTCAATAACACACTAAGGTTGAGACTTTGAATTTCAGAGTATTTCTATGAGTGAACTATAAAGGGTTAAACACTTTTTCACAATTTACTTAACAGCTGCATCATTCGGGCAGATACTGTACCAAAGACAGTACATTAAGTACATGCCTTTATGAGATAAAACCAACATAACCTTCACCCCAACAACCTATGAAAAAGATGTGACTATGCCCACTACATTCATTCAGAGTGAGTAAGAATTTACAACACGAATGACCTGCATACAACAGTATCTGATAATACAAATACAATCAACAAACTACATGCAGGTACAGTATTTCAAATACATTCATTTATGCTCGAAAAAGAGTGGGAAGAAGAAAATTTAATGCTACTATGTCCACTACTGCACATCTCTGATCTTTATGTTATTGCTATGTTGTGTTATATGTTTATAAAAGTAGGTGTGGCTTAGGCCAGGTCTGAGTGAGCGGGTCATGCAAGTAATGACATCAACCTGTTTAACCATACACCTCTGTGAGCAAGATCAGGCACAGTGACATGGGTAAACTTATGTCACATTTTAATATCCAATGCAACACACAAGGTTACATGCTAGCTGGCTGTAAAGTTAGGCTAATGTGAACTAAAGTTAGCATAGCGGCATAGCTATTATGAATTATAACCTTAATAATCCAGATCAGTATGAAATTGATGAAAGGGTTAGAACAGTTCATGAAACACTTCAAAAACTCGAAATTTAATACACAAACTACACCGTTCTTTTGTAACTAAAGCCACAACTTCAACAAAAAAACAAATCATCCAATGTTAAACATAAGATGAAGAGCACCCAACAAGTAGATTTAGAAACAAAAATATAATAAGACAATAATGTCGATAAACACTGTTGTTCAGCATATGTGTGACTTTTTATCAGAGCAATAGCTGAGAGAAAAAGAAAAAAGAAAAGAAAAGAAGGCGCGAGTAAATTATTAAGTAGAACCAGTGGGCATTTGTGTACTCAGGTTACTATTCTGAGAAAGAAGGATGTTCGGTATTTATGTTGGAATTGATAAATACGTAACTACGTGGCTTAAAAAATTAAGATGTAAAGGAGCCGCAGCACATTGTGTTTGTTCAGTCAAGGGTCAAACTGAACCCGAGTGATTCACACTATCACGTATTCACCGCTGCTATGTTTATCTGCTGTACATCAAACACAGCCTGAACGTCCACTTCTACCGACTCATTATGACAGCCCATAACACATTTCATGCCTGGATTCCCAATGAAAATAGAAGCAGCTGGATCTACTGTTCAGATTCTCCTATGAGATGAAATTGCATGATATAATGTCAACTGTGGACAAAATATGTTATTATTCCTACTATTCCCATTGTGCACATGTGGCTTTGAGGTTTTGTTTCATTTATACCATGAAAATGGGACATTCTATGTGTTTTCACACACCAACGCCTTCCTGTAAACAATAAAATATGCCCTTAAATTGCACATAACATCAATGCCCTGAGGTGAAAAACTGGAAAAGAGGTCATATGGCTTTTTATTCTTTTTTTTTTTAATAAATAGAGGGCCAACAGGATGAAATCCAAACACATGGAGAGCTTTTCACTTCCTGTGATATTATCAGAACCAGCTCTTTCAAAGACTGCCACACAAAAGAAGCTACAATTACCACGATTCCCACTACAGTCATATTTTCATCTTTGTAAGTGATCGTCAAGTAAAAGTGTAAGAGTGGAACTAAAGTGAATGAATAAGTTTTACTTAAGCCTTCGAATCAAAGTGAAAAGCTGCTATACCTCAGTGATCAATAGTGACTGAGGCATGGAACAAATCCACGTGGCCTTGATGTTGGAGTTGGGTGAAAATGTTACGTAACAGCTCCCATTTCCCTTTTCTTTCTCCTGTGTGTGTGTGTCTGAGTGTGTGAGGTAGTGAGTCATTCCTCTGTGGAGCAGACTGTCAATTGGATTGAGTAGTAGATTTCAAGCAGAGGGTCAAAGGAGAACTTCCCTGGTTCAACACACCCCTCTGTGTAACACAACAACAAGATGCTGCTGAACTCTGTCACAGCGCTCAGGTTATCAGAAAAATATTGCTTATTATTAAAAACCTCTAGTGATAAACATGTTGAATACTTGAAACGTCTGCATCTGGCAGCAAAAAGAATATGTTATGAAACTGCAGTCTGTCAGGCCAAGCTGTTGTTTAGAGCGTATTGTTTTTTAAGTGATGTAATGTATACATTTATTATCAGGGTCAAACGCTTTTGTCTTCCAGATGGTGAAACTAAAACGCTTATGGTAAATATAACATAAACATAACTGGCTCCAAGTGTAAAAGGTTGAGTGTGTCATTTTTAGTAGCATCCACAGATGATTTTACTGTCACAGCCTCACTTCACCCTGGGCGATCAAGGCAGAAAATCATAAAACTATCTTTTGAGGAAGAATCACAAACCATGATCCGAATCACAATTTTCTGGAGCCTCATAAAATGTAGGTGATTTACAGCAAGTGTTCCTCTAGTTCTCCTTGGTGTCTGGAGGCTTTGGCTGTTTTTTGCATCATTTTGGATCAGTGTCATTACAGTATTGACATAATATTAACCCATAAAGACCCAGAGCTACTTTTGTGGCAGTTCCCAAATGAATTTTTCCTCTATATTTAACTTTTCTGAAGTGATTTATCACCATTTATGATAATATTATCCTCTGTGTTTAGCATTTGTTCAGTGTAAATCAGGTATTTTCCTATATTTAATCCATTGCTTGTGTTGATGTTCCTTAAATTTAGTAAAATTCAAAGGTTATAAAATCAGAAACAGAAAAAACTGAAGAAAAAGTGACATTTTCAACAAATATATCAATAACTGAGCATAAAACAAGTGTGTCCATTCACTGTCATTGATGCAGCTCCATGGGTTTTACAGGTGAATCAGTGTTGTAGAAGATGACGGTGTTTCCATGGTAATTACGGAGCCTCTGAATGAGTCATATCTGATGACCATGAAAAGATGACAAACTGCATTTTACACCAATTATTTACATGTATTGATAGGATTAGTGGATCAATAGGTATTAAACATTTTAGATCCGTAGATGGTTTTGGTCACCAGTGGCTGTCTGGGTCTTTATGGGTTTAAGTAAATAACACACATCCATATGTATATATAGCTGCAGTTTTTCCATTCAGTACCTGTTGTGGCCTGTTTTTTCCAGCTGGAGTTTTATGACAGATCAAAAATGTTTTCACTTCAACATGACTGTAAAGCGACCGTATAAAGCACAATCACTGAATGTCAGAGTTCAGATGTTAGACCCATCGCTGACATAGTAATTCTTTGCCGTTATTCAAAACGTGTTACACAAACTGCAAATCAGTGTGGACAAAACCTGGACACTTGAGTGCAGACACACACACACAAGTTTGGCAATAAATGGGCTGAAATAAACTCACCTGCCTAGCGACCTACTTTATGTTTGAGACATTAATGCAACAAATACTGTTTACACTAGTAAAGGGGCCATTTAGCTGAGCAGAAAAGGCTTGGCAGCACTGTTATTGATTTTTTTTAAATGACATGATCTATACAATCCCTCTGACAAGGAGGTCAAATGCCAAATTAAGATCTATCACAGTCTAAGACTATCTAGAGATAGTGTTTGTTTGGCCTATACAGGGTTTTTTGGTTAATAGATGAACTCTGGTCCTCACTCAAACAGATGTACTTTAACACTGGACACCACCAGTAAAATAACAAAAAACCAAGAGCAATCAGTTCTGAACCTCTATAGAAACATGGCCTCTCACTATATAGACGTAAACATGTCATTCTGTGGGAATAAAAAACATGATGCATATTTTAGAGTGATTATACAACAACAAAAAAAACAAAAACAAAACACAAGTAAAAACAAAATATTCCATTTGTGTGAGTAATTCATCTTAAATCTCTTTTAATCTTACATTCTGGATATGTTCATGTTATGAAATTGTTTTGCCTTTAATAAACAATGGTTTTATGAACCACACTATGATTCTTTCATTGTATTTTTTCAGCTTCTATAAAACCAAAGCTTTTCATAATACCTGAAAAAATACAACTAGACAAAAAAATTACTCCGCTAGTCCTCAAATAAAACTACCTATAAAACAAATTAAAACAGTTTAACTCATTAAGACCCAGTGTTACTTTTGTGGCAGTTCCCAAATGAATTTTTCTCTATATTTAACCTTTCTTAAGTAATTTATCACCATTGATTGTAATATTATCTTCCTTATTTTGCATTTTTTTCAGTATAAATCATGTATTTTCCTATATTTAATTCACTGATCATGTAGATGTTCATAAAAGCTCAGAGTAAAGTTGAGTGTTATTATATCAGAAACAGAGAAAACTAAAGAAAAAGTAACTTTTTCAGCAAAAATATCAATAACTGAAGATATAAACAAGTGTCTCCATCCCTTGACATTTATCAAGCTCCATGGGTTTTACTGGTGAATCAAAGTTGTAGAAGATGACGGTGTCTCTCTGAATGTCCAAATGGGTCATATTTGACGACCGTAAAAAGATGACAAATTGTATTTTACAACAATTATTTACATGTATTGATAGGATTAATGGATCAGAAGTTATTAAGCATTTTTGGTCGCCAGTGGAGGTTTGGGTCTTTATGGGTTAAAAGATATATTTATGTTTTTTCTAACTGTATTTATATACATGTATTTATCCAAGTATTAAATAGTGTTTATTAGGATACTTTGTGTTGTTTCTGTTTCATTTGATTCCATTGGTATGGCATCAAATGACTTGATATTTAAGACAAACACTGAAATGTAGAAGCAGCGGGGTAGATACAACAGAGGACGGTCTCCAGCCACTCATGTAGGCGTATCCATCCACCAAATACTTGAATTATATAAAGTACCAAAGGCTTCCTTCTTCCAAGTCTATATTTTCTAGGCTTCATAAAGACTCACCATGTATGGAACAGCAACAGGGCTGCTGACAATGACCTTGTGTGTTACATTTGATGACACATGCACGGCTGCCGGAAATTACATTTTGTCGCACATCAAGGTGACATATGGGTTAGTGAAAAAATGGAGCCCTGACACCGCTGGCTTAGGTAACATGGCAAATCACAATATATCTATACCAGCTGTCAGGGACGTTATTAATTCACTTTTCCTACAGGAGGATTTTCAGTCCATAAAGGCGGTGACAGCGCTGCTTGTGAAAGTGAATGACATATGCCCCAATTTTTAGGAACAATTTTCTTCATTTCTGTTCAGGTTCATGTCTGTCACAACAGTTTACTCTTCTTCTTCTTCTTCTACTCACATTTGATTCTGTCGCTTTCACTTTCATTCTGTCAGATTTGATCACTCACAGTAATGAACGGCATCACTGATTTACATTTAGAGGAAATACTTCAGCATTTTTTTGTCAAAAGAACAGCCTAAATGCATGGTTCATGGTTTGTTTAGTATCATAACCCATCAGACCACTGCATTTAATTTTATACACAGCCTGACCAAAAACACAGTTCCACAAAAAAATTGAACCTTTAACTTTGATTATATCATGCACACATTTGCATAGTTTCAATAGGCAGTGTTTCAATGTCACAATATTTATTTGGTAATTTTTTTTGGATGCATAACATTACTGACCAACTGAATCAACCCCAGATCATAACACTGCCCCCACAGGCTCATACTGTAGGCACTAGGCATGATGGGTAATCACTTCATCCTCCCTTTTCACTCTGATGCGTCCATCACTTTGGAACAGGGTCAGTCTGGACTCATCAGACCATATGACCTTTTACTGTTTTAACACAATTCAGTCTTGATGTTCTCTATCAAACTGTAGCAGTTGAGATACCTTCATCGTAGCAGTAATCATCTAATTTATGACTTTTATCTATTTGCTTAGGTAAATCCAAATGGAGACTTTTTTTTGGCCAGGCGGTGTAGTTTGACTTCCACAGTCATTGCTTCTTATTTAACCCTTTAACCCCTGACGTATCTGTGGTGCTCATTCTGAATGTATGATATGATATGATAAATATTCATAAAAATGTAACTGTTTGCTCAATAGGAAAAATTTCAAAATGTGCAGATAGAATAGACCTGGTTCTTTCCATAGACATCTGAGCATGCTCAGTGCACCCCCCACTGCTTTTGTAGTGGGGGGGCAAAACACAGAGCAGTGAATGAGACTGACTCGCTATAAAAATAGACAGTTTGGACTTTTTTTTAACACTGTTTTCCTTGTCATTTTTTGCAGTTGTTTTCAGTGTTGTTGTGATTTTTCTTTTGTTTTCATTTTTTTTACTGTGTTTTTACTGAGTTTTGACCGTGTAACTGCTTTGTGGAGTTCAACCAGGTGCCAAAAAGCAGCTGAACTGATTTAGAAAAAAAGAGCTCCAAAACAAAAACTACTGGGCCAAAATTAAAATACTTGTTCAGTGTGTTCCAGTTCACAGTTCATGTTCAACATCCTAAATCTCTTATTGATGCACATTCTGAGTGCCTTATGTAGTCAAAACCTGTCAAAATTTAATTCCTCTCTTTGTCTTTTTCTGTTATTCCACCCTGTTTTGACCTAAAACACACAGTAAAACAAAACCACTGAAGAAAAGGAACACAAGCACATACTCACAGCAGCTTTTATGACACTTCTACACAGCAGCACATTTACCTGAAATAATGTCTCAGGGATTAAAGGGTTAACAAATCTCTTGCAACGACAAACTTAATCCAAACAAGAAAAAAAATCTGCCCTCTTTGTTAAATTCCATTAGGCAAGATAAGTCATTCAAGCCATCACACATTCCCCTGAAATAAAAGTACTTTACACAAACCCTGTGAAACTGTAGGAAAAATGAAACTCCCTTACTTAATCTTGACTGAGTCCTCCCTATTTGCACCGTGTCAGTAACAATAAAGATGGAGCTAACTCCCAGAGTATCCGGCTCATTCAGTCAAGCACAGAGATAAACTGGGAGCCTCCTATTAAGTGTTTCCTGCTGAGGGATTCAGTGTGTGGCAGTCTCAATTAAAGTGAAATGACATCTCTCTCTCTCTCTGACTCCTTTAAAAAGTCGTTGCAGGAGTTTTATTGACTTTCTGATTTTCTCAGCATTACACTTAGATTAGCGGCCATGTCACTCAAGTCAGTCACATGGAAGCGAGGCTTAAACAGCCCTGTCCGGAATAAAAAGGAAATTTGCTCGCCTGCCTCTGAGCTAGAGAAGTTGAACAGTGAGAGCTGGTGGAAAGTAACATCTCAGAGATAAATGGAGAAAAAGTGGGATTTATGGCCGGTGTATGTAATGAACTGTAAACACACATAGCCCATATACAAACACATGTTCATGGAAATAGTCTCCACTACTGTTAACATTCAAGACACTGGGTTCATAAAGTATTAACTTCCAAATATTTCCCCAGCTGTGCTCATTTTGTTTTAAGGTCTCAAATACAAATACTCAAACATCTGGCAGAGCCCAGATCTGAAGTGTATGTATACAGCTGTGTCCATCTCACAAAGTCAAACTGTGTGACTGGGGAAGCTGATAAAACTGGACTCCTGCTGCTGCTGAAAAAGGCACTAAATTTGTTACGTTTGTAAAAATCCAATCTGTTCATATCAGCCTATGGACAAACTTACCAGAGAGCGAAGACAGCGCAGAGGGTTTTTTATGGGACATAAAGCCCCTGGTTGGTGGCTCACGAGCCTGATGCATGGCTGTCACTATAAGCCGCCACAGAGGGAAGGCAGAAATTGAATTGGCCCTCCTATTAATGGGGCATGTCACCGAGCGTCAGAGCTCAGGATGTGACAAGTCTTATATCTGTGTGTATAACTCTGTGTGTACAACAGAGAGTTCCTATTTATGTGTGTGTGTGTGTGTGTGTGTGTGTGTGTGTGTGTGGTTATGAGGGAGTGTGTGCAATGTCCTGAGTGTACAGAATGGGAGTTGACTTCAGTATCCTTTAGTTCAATAAGGACTGAAGAGCACAGACAGACTCACAAACAAACACATATGTGCACACACAAATGAACAGACAAGCTCAGTACATACTGTTCGACTGCTGTGTGCGCTGGTGACAGCACAGAGGAACTAAAATGTTCATTAGAGTGGTGCACATGAACACAACAACACAGTAGGGCCAGATCAAACAATGACACAGGGACACATTTTATGTTCAATAAGCTCTGTGTTGAAAACTAAATAACTTATCTCCATATTTAATACATGTATGAATAGGTCTCAGGAAGTACTTTCACATGGCACATGTTACAATTTACACAAATAACATTTTAGGGTAAAAATACTTAAATGACTGCTGCATGACACAGGGACTAAAAATTAACATTTTTTTCACTTTAAATGTACAAAACATGCTGTTCTCATAAGAAACTGATACTAAATGAAACACAGCGCTTTAGCTATGATGTTAAAGGAGTGATATTTTGCTTTTTTTAAATGGAATTATGAATTTTAAAACATTTCCCTGTGGTCTACATAAACTGTAAATGC
>JAPQRP010000020.1:28068041-28079440 GCA_037367295.1 Apogon hyalosoma
CCCCGACCTTCTCAAGGACAAAGCAGTTCACAGGATAAATGAATACTATTTTGAAGAATTTTTTTCTGATGACCAACCATTCAATAAACCAACTGTTTCAGTACAGCAGGCAGGACACTAGAAAATAGCCAGATGTTGTACCTTTTCTTGGTATTGCCGTCTCGATGAGTCCAGAGACTGGATGAGTGCAGTCGCGTGGCCGATGAACATGGCATAGCAGGTGGCTCCTACGATCATACTGAGCATAGTCAGCCAGATGTCCGACATGCTCTCTGGGGCTTGTCTTCCATATCCAATGCACAGCATGTGGCTCATGGCCTTAAAGAGAGCGAAGGAGTAGAGCTCGCTCCATGAGTCATTCTGTAAAAAAAAAAAAAAAGAGGAAAAGTTAGGGAGAGCGACATAAAGATAACAGGGAGGATGGAAAAAAGATTTGAACATGTAATCAGGGATATTCTGCCCTCTTAGGAGAACCCTCTCTACTTTCACGCTGCAGTGATTTTGAACTGATGACCCGAGCCTGTCTTCTCTCCTAAAAGTAGACTGTTGAAGCACATCGCAATGAAGATTCATACAAATTACAGTATGACAGAATCGAAAGAGTGAATTAAAGTCTAAGAGGGCTAAAGGGTAAGACATTTCTGGTGAAGTGCATGACTCTGGGTCTGGTGATTGTTTCAGGTTTGCAGAGAGCCCAATCAGCATCACTAAGCACCCTCGCCTTGTCTTAGCTGAACAGAAGGAGAAGAGGGAAAAGTGGGTGTTAATGAGGATCCTGTACATCTGCCTGCTGCAGTCTGCCTTTGATTGGTGCTCACACACTCAGTCTACCTTAATTCTACCGGGTTAGATTCATTAGAGAGCCCTCAACAGGCACACACTGAACCTCGCGTCCTCCCATCAAACAGATGTGGTTCACACATTGTCCACACATTCCGGCTGCGTGTGTGTTTAAGTGTGTCTTCTCAAACTCCTTCTGTCCCTCAATAGGACAAGTGATGTCCTCAGTCACTCACTGACTGCTTAGACTTTTATCTGCTTTGTATTTTTCTGAAGACTATTTGCATTTTATTTGGAAGTCAAATGCTGTTGCTTTTGGAGGAGGGGACTAAAGGTGCATGAACAAGGGGCTGGAATCTGATTTTGGAAAATTAGTTATCAGACAGGTGATTTGGAGAACTCTAGACACAGAAAAGGAGGATTTTATAGGGCTGAGCCTTGAGCAGCAGGACAAGCAAAAGATTTTTTGTCGCTCAAACTTTATCTGTTTTGACCTGTTAGCTGTATCAGTTTTTTCGATTTGTTTGAGGAGACAAAGTAGACTTTCTAATCTGACTTCAAAGACACAGAGATGAAGACAAACCTCGGACAACATATTTTAGGATTTTAAGTGTCAACACTGTTGCTGGCTTTGTAATTTCAATAAGACGAAGCCTTGTAATTGCAGCCCTTGTGTCTCACTGTCAGCTGTGGTTCTTAAGCCCCTTACAATAAGCAATATTTCCCACAAACTGTGGCTTCTTGGTTGCGACAAAAAAAAAAAAAAAATGTAAAGACCCCTGCCTCAGTCTAAGCCTCATCCCCACATAGCCCTGGGTGGTTAACAGCCAGAGTTGCATCCCTCCAGTGAGCCATCAGCATGCTGGCCACATCACCGTGGGATAAACAGCAGGAGTAGGAGACCTGAACCCTGAGCCCAAGCACAGAAATAAACACCTTCTCACTCTCGGCTGCATCTGTCTGTCTCCACTGGCTGCCTCTCCCAAATGCATAAACATAAATATACAGTATGTGCAGTATTTCACAGTGCAGGGCAAAAATGCATCCAACCTCAGTGGGTTCCTGCCATAAATACAGAGTGCAACACAGTACTGAGATGACAAAAACAGATGGAATCCAGCTAAGAATGACGGGAACCTAAAATCATTCATATCTATAAATCTAGTTCAATGTGCCTATAAAAACTTTAGACTGCCTGACAACTCTGTAACAGATCTATAGGAAAGCTCTGCATTATCAGTCATGAAAAGCAATAGCTGCTACTGTCAAATGTCATTGTGGTGCTTATAAGAAAACATAATCCAGATCTTTAACTGTCAGAACAGACAAGGAGGAGCTAATACAACTCAACCATGGGTCGAAGATGCATTTCTCTTCACCCTGGTATAAGGAAGCCCATTTCCCATGAATTCCCAGAAATGCTTTTTCTGCCTGTGCCGGTGGTGAGACTCCTCTTACTGCTCTGATTTCCATGTTCAGTAAAGCCAGGCAGTGTTGGAGTCAAGGCCACCTAAAGCAAGACAAAGTCAGGACCAAGACCAAGGCAGGGCGAGACTGAGTAAAGATTGATCATGGTCTGCCTGGCTGTCATTGCTAATCAGGATCAAAAATGTAGTTTAGGAGCAATAATGTTCTGTCCTCTGTGATAACATTCAGTATGTGAAATCTAACACTACATTCAGACAGCAGGTCTTTATGCAAAATTTGGAATTTTTGGTGAGATCCGATGTTTTTGTGTGCTTGTTCATATTACACATTAAATCCAACTTCTATCAGTTTTGAGTATGAACTGAATGTGACCCTGAAGTGACCCTCATGCAGAAAAGAGGTCCTGATGTAATACGTGACCATGCAGGCACGCACTGTGTTTACAGAAGTGAATGTGGAGGCATCTCGTCTCGGTGCAGAATTGTGATGTGTGATGCCTTTCAATGACGTAAAGGTCGGATAAATGCAACCTGGCCATTCAGACTGAAGTCCCATTGTAAAACATCAGAAACGTATCAGATTTAGGACGATATATGAAAGTGGCATGGGTTGGCTTTAAAAAAATCAGATTTGTGCTGTTCAAACTGTCTTTAATAGATTGGATACAGGTCATATATAGGCAAAAAAATCAGATTTGATCCACATTCACCTGCATTCTGAACGTAGCCTATGATACTTTGGACACTCAGCTGCAATAACTGTATATGGCAAGCAAATCAGAACAGAAACATATATGCTGAAAACTATAACATAAGTGACTAATATCCATAAATAATACTCCCTAAATAGTTTTTGGAGAAGAAAGTTTTGGTACAGTTTTTTCTCAGTCATGATGCTAACATTAGCTCATACCCTTTGCATTACTTCCACTACCTTCCGTCAGGTTTCTTGATAAGTTTATCACATATCAGCTATCTCAGTGAGAATTGTAGAACAGAATTAACATGTCCTTTTTCTTTCGCACACTGTTGTTACAGATGGACTCTTTGTGGTTTAGGTTGTCAAATTTTATTCAAGATTCAAGAGGTATTATTGTCATATGCAGAGGATGAGTCATAGCAGTTGCATCATACAATGAAATTCCGGTTTGCACTCCCTAATTTCACAGTAGAATAACTGTTAAAAAAAAAAAAAAAGTAAGTATGTTAAGTGTTTTAGCAGTGACTGGGAAAGAAGACTATAGACAGGAGGTATTATATACAAAGTATATACAGTAGTGGCTGGGGATCAAAGTGCTCTGTGAGTATAATGTAAACTGCACATGTATATTAAAGGTTATTGCAGGTGTGAACAAAAATTGCAGTAATACAGTACAAGAATTCCAGCATATTGTCTGCAGCACGAAGGATTTCAGGTTAGAAAGTGTCAAGTGATTCTGCAATTATTGGCATTCAGTATAAAGTATAAAATGGTATTCATTACAAATACACAGTGGCACTCAATATCGAGCAAATTACAGTTAATTATTATACAATACAAAGGGCTGGTATATCTATAAGATAGCCATAGTTTCTTCAGTGATGTTACCAAATAGGAAAATGCATAGGAAGTTTAGTGATATTGCTGTAGTTCCTGTATTAACTGGTCCAGGATGAGACCAAAACCTTAAATAAATGGTTTTGAGTTCTACTACACCAAAGTCAAGCTTGGATGTTCTTTCTAATACAGCCGCACTTAACCCATTAAGATCCAGAGCTACATGTGTGACAATTACAAAAATGAATTTTTCTCTCTATTTAAACTTTCTTAAGTGTTTATTCACCATCTGTTGTAATATCATCCTCTGCATTTTGTGGGTTTTAAGTGAAAATCAGGTATTTTCCTCTATTTAATTTTCTGATTGTGTGGATGTTCATGAAAACTCAGAATAAAGTTGAGGGATATTATGTCAGAAATAAAGAAAACTGAAGAAAAAGTGATTTTATCAGCAAATCTATCATTAGCTGACCATAACACAAGTGTCTCCATCCACTGTCATTTATCACACTCCATGTGCAGGGCCGCCCCTGGCCCAATTAGGGCCCTAAGCAGAATTTTATTTTGAGTGCCGCCCCCCATTAAAAAATTACCATTACCAAAAAAGACTAACAAATTGGAAGAAAGAGTAACGACAGACTGACCAGAGAGACAGAAAGACAAAGGAGCTGAAACACCAAGACTACAGGGTTAGGACAAGCGTTAAAGACAGAGGATGAAAGGATGAGTGGAGGAAAGGAGTGGAAAAAGATGAACTAGGCCTGAAAGCACAGAACAGAGGAAGACAGGTGAGAGACATGGAAAAGAGAAGGACATGAACAAACACATTACAAGACAGACAGGAAAACTGACAGAAATAATAAAAACTGAAACAAAAGACACAGGATGAGAACCAGGACCCCACATGGACCAGGTCCCCACAAGGAATGGGACGCTGGAAACACACAGAGACTGGGAAACAAAGAGGGGAAGAGTTGAGGACGGACCTGCCGGTACCAAGAAGACACAGCCGGTACCAAGGAGACACAGCCGATACCAAGGAGACACAGCCGGTACCAAGGAGACACAGCCGGTACCAAGGAGACACAGCCGGTACCGGGCCACAGAGTTTTTCTTTTTTCCTTGAACACGCCCACTTCCAGTGAAGCTCGAGCCTCCTCTTGTTCTTTTTTTTTTTTTCTTGCTCCAGATTCCTTCTGTGCTTTAGATCCATTTCTCCTCCTCATCCAATCACCTGTCAGCTCATCTGACCGCTGATTGGTCAGATGTTGCTGTCAATCATTGTGGAAACACGTGTGGTGTCAGATTTCTCTTTTTTTTCTCTCCTGCTTCGGGCTGACCTGATACTCTACAGTGCGCATGCGCCGCGGCGGTTGGCCCTTTCGTAAACGGTCATGGTTCAGATCTCATTTACGCATGCGCATTGTAACCTGTCAGAATCTGTCTCATCTACGCATGTGCATTGCATATCTGTCAGAATGGCGGCTAGAAAAGAACCAGAAGAAACGAACCGGCTGCATTATATTCATACAAGCAGTAGCGACAAGAGCACATTCATTGTATTCTTTCACATTATAACTTTTATTAATTGAAATATTTTGAACCAAGCAGTCATACAGCCTGTCATATAAGCATTAAGCGCAAGTCAAGCGCTGGGGGCAGTTGTCAGGGAATTCCCTGGGCTCTGCAGATTCAATCAGCATCTGACACTCAACAGCACAGGATTGGTGAAACAGGCCATTTACTTTACGTTCATTAAAATGTACTCAGAGTAAGACAGAAATCGCATATATTCTACAGAGGGTAAGTGAATAGCTTACTTTAATACAGTCTTTGCTTAGTAATCAAGTTTTTGCCAACAATCCATTTGCAAGTATATTGTGTATTTCTTTACCCACCGGGCTAAAGGAAACTTTAAATGTATTTATTACAAACATAGTTCTTCTTTTAAAGGAAGCCATGCATATTAGACGTTTTGGACTGTTTTTTAATTAAAGCTAAATGACCTGTTTCACCAATCTTGTTACTACTGTTTGTATGAATATATTCCAGCCTGTTCGTTTCTTCTGCTTCGCTCTAGCCGCCATTCTGACAGATATGCAATGCACATGCGTACATGAGACAGATTCTGACCGACTACAATGCGCATGCGTAAATGAAATTTGGAACATGACCGTTTACGAAAGGGCCAACCACGGCGGCGGTGTTCATGGGCTTAACTGGTGAATCAATATTGTAGAAGATGACAGTGTTTCCACGTTCTCAACTGAGCTTCTGAACGTCCAAATGAGTCATACCTGATGACCATGGAAAGATAATAAATTGCCTTTTACACCAATTGTTTACATGCAGTGATAAGTTTAGTGGATCAACACATATTAAATATATTAGATCAGTAGATGCTTTTGGTTGCCAGGGGCTGTTGAGGTCTTTATGGGTTAAACAAGCATGTAAAACTTGCAGTATGCATGTTAATGTGACTGAGTGGGAGAGTCTTAGATCCAGATCCAGTCTAGTCAGTGTGTCTTTAGGTTTGAAGTGATAGTTTATTCTAACTGACAGAGTGTACAGCTGTCTTTTACTATTGGAAATTATAACCTTCATAGTAACGTAATAAAGTAATTCTACAGAGATGTCCTCCCCCTGAATGAATGAGGAAGGAAAAAGAAGGAGGAAACAAATGAAATTAGTTTTGTTTTCATTTTATTTATGGTTGGTCTTGACAGAGCAGCTCGGATGGTAGATAATTGTATATAATACACTTAAGGAGGAACACAAAGGGAGTATCAGACATCTATGATATACGATGGTGTAATTATAGAAAAGGGTGTGTATGTGTATATTTACACACTCATCTGGGTTTACATGCTGTTTGAATCTCAGCTTGTATTTGAATGTTTGTGTGTGCGTGTGTGTGTCAGTCATGCTGCTGACAGGATGCAGTCTCCCTCTGACAATGGAAAACTGACACAGGGTGTTTGGTTTGCTTGAACGGACTCACATTTAGAATTTTAATACATAAACTGGTGTAAAAGACCTTGTTAGCAGTGTTAGGATTCATTATTTAGAGCCAGTGGTTTCTGTTTTTGCATTCATTATTCACAACTAAAGAGTACATAGCCTTGCAAGATGGCTCAGCATCTTCTAAAAGTACTTAACAATATTGATTAACAACACTGACATTAAGAGTAAAAAAGATCCATATATACTGCCTGGCCAAAAAAAAAAAAAGTCACACATGCAATATTTGACTGCACCACCTTTGGTTTTGATTCCAGGAGACATTCACTGTCACATCGTTTTTGTTACATAATGATTATGTAGTGTCACAATTAGTTCCATCATATTTTTTCCATCCATAGTTGCATTAATTTTTGATTATGACTTTTTTCTGGCCGGGCAGTGTATAAAAACTCTTATAAGAAACGGGTGTGTTAAATGTCAGTGTATCATCATGGTATCACTTACATACCCTCTTACAATTATTATTCGTCATTTTCTACAACACTGCATCTGATTTGTAACTGTGTGAACTTGTTGCATGTGTAATTTACCTGTGTTTAGGCCAAGGTAATACATCAAACAGCATAACCGACTCCACAATAATCTTCTCAGACGAATGGAAGTATTACATTTGCTGCAAAGTGTCGTAAATAAACAGCAAACGGGTTCAGTGTTGTTCCCTATTATAGTTTGAGGGGCTCCACTCAGCTGACTCTTGTGTTAATTGACTTCATCTGAAGTGAAATGGATCCTTGTAAATTCTGTGGAGGCAGTTTAATGAATATGTGAAATAATTTGACTTGGTGGAACAAAACTTACAGCTCAATAAGCTGTGGTTAATTGGGTTGGAGTTCATTTGGCTTTAATTGGTGCTTCTCCTTTGACAGATGCCAACATGAAGGAAGCTTAAGATCACTGTCCAAGGAAAAACAAGTTAGAAATAATAATTTGCTTCAAAATTTGTTTGTAATTTGTTTATTTGATGATTTGGTGTGTGTAATTTCTGCAGAGCCCCACTAATCACATAATACACTGTATTAAAGCTGCAACTACAAACTTGGTTTTGCCACATGTAGTCATTTTGCAGTTTCTTCATCTTCATATTAAGAAAAGCCCTGAGGCATTCTCTATTGGCAGCATGGTGTTGATGAACATCACAGCTGGCATACGTTTGCTTTCAGCAAAACAGACAATTCAGCCATGCAAGTTTAACTCATCACAAATGACAAGAGCAAAAATTATGGGTAGACAACTGCAACTAGGACTTACTGAAGAGAACAAAAAGTGACGGCCTTATTTACAGAGGACAGGCAGGTTCTGTCATACTAGCCTGGGTCTTAAGGTCTCGTGAGGGACCTACTTTCACTTATATATAATGGCAGAATCTTTGTGACTCAGATGCTGTTGTAGATGTTCAGTCATGCGCAAACAAAGTATGTTTCTGGCTGATCATGCAAACTATGGCCATATGTAGCTTAGGCATCTGTTCTGCTGAGGAGGAGGAGGAGAAGGAAAAGGAGAAGGAGAAGTAGGAGGAGAAGAAGGAGGAGAAGGAGAAGAAGAAGGAGGAGAAGAATCTTGAAATGTGTGGTGTTTATTCTGAGTCAGGGGTCCAGGAAAAAGCAGTAACACATGGGGCCAGTTTCTGTGGATCTGCCTGCATGTATCCCTTGTTGCCTTCACTTGTTGTTTGTGTTCCTGAGCATCCCCTATTTTTCAAAAGTTTAAAACAAGAACAACAGTGCTTGCAAAAGAGTGAATAATTATCTTGGTTTTCACTAAAACACTGCACTCACTACCACTGCATTACTAAATATGACAAGTCAACTTTTCTTCTAAAAATGGGGTTGGTTTCAAAGGGGCAACCTGCCCCAAAAAGACTCCACTTTTATCCAGGCTATGCAAGCTTTTTTTTTTTTTTTTTTTTTTTTTTTTTTTTAGTATGACTTGACCTAACAAACAAAAATAAATTCATTCTGGAGTAAATAATCCTAATGAACAGATTCAGTGTAGTAATCATTTGTGAACTGCACTCCTATGATTTGTCGTAGGAATTTGAAGTTGTCTGCCACAAAGCTACAAAACACAATGGCACACATTTGAAAAGTGCTACTGTGACATTCAAGAACCAAAGGCTTCTCCATATGTCTGCTCTCTAAGGTTACGTTCAGACTGCAGGCAAATAGAATAGAATAAATTTGTTATATGCACAGAGAAATTCTTATGTTGCAAGTACCCCTTCACCGAACATATACAATCTAAGCAAAGAACTATAACAATTTAACTTTAAATAAGGAGCTGATATAAATATAACATATCTAACAAACTGTAACAAGTCTAAAAAAAAAAAGAGTCTAAATAAATTTAAAATCTAAAGAACTAAGCAAACTATCAACTCTAAATATAAATGAGTAGCCTAACTAAATAAATAAGAGTCAAGCACCTAAAAGCAATAGTAGCGGTAGCAGCAAAAGTGGCCCAAATCCAGTTTTTTTTTTTGCCCATATGTGACCTGTATCCAATCAGTTAAAGACAGTCTGAACAACACAAATCTGATTTTTTTCAAATTCGACCCATGCCACTTTCATATGTGGTCCTAAATCCGATACGTATCTGATATTTTGCAGTGACTTCAGTCTGAACAGCCAGGTCGCATTTATCCGACCTTTATGTCACTGAAATGCGACAAACGTCACAATTCTGCATCCCAGGGGTGTAACTTCCGTAAACACAGTACGTACCTGCGTGGTCACGATTTACATTGGGATCTCTTTTGTGCATGCAGGTCATTTCAGGGTCGCATTCAGTTCATACTCGAAACTGATAGATGTCACATTTAACGTGTGATATGAAGGAGTACGCACAAAAATCGGATTTCACCAAAAAATCCAAATTGTGCATTAAGACCTGCTGTCTGAATGTAGTCTAATAGTTCACATGACACGTCCAGTTGAACGTACAGTGTATCATTCACAGCTCAGGTCACTCTATTTCTAAATGAATCATGTGCATCTGAATCTATGAGTCATGGGGGAGCATACAGGTTCTTACACTTAACACTACATATAACAAATTAGATTGGTGAGGGGCTGTGCAGTCATAATAGGCAGTTGTCATTCACACACACATCCATCAGTGCTTCCACACACACATCCTGTCCATTATTCCTATGTGTCCTGACAGGCCTGCCTGCCAGTTAGATCACTCCAGTAATTGAATGAATAGAGAATATCCTTATTAACTTTCAAAGCAGGAGCATTTCTTGAAACGTGTGCGCACGTGCATGGAGCGCACACGCACAGAAAACATAAGCACACAAATAAAATGTTCCTCTAGCCGGCTAAATATTAAATGCGAAAACACAATTCAGAGAAAAGCACAGAGGAGTTGAGAGGAATAGACGGGCCATTGATCTCAGAGCCAATCAGGCTGAAGTATACAGGACAAAACCACCTGTCATCCACATAGTGTCACTTACATAACAGGCTGTGATGAACCGATCTCTTGTGATAACTATGCTGCAGAAACCTGATTATGGGGATTATAATAAATAATACTTTTTACTGTGTGCACATCATTTGCAAGTCATAGATATTACTTTTGAGTGTTAAGAGAAAAAGTTACAATAGCTATAGCTGAATGCGTTAAAGAAAAGAGTAGGACTGGAGAGAGGCTCCTTTGATTATCACATATTTATCTATTTATTGTCTCACACATGTTCGGCCAAACACACACAGTGTAACGGCAGGAACTCCAGTGCATAATTTAATCACACTCTTAGAGGAAGAGTGTATCATTTCTACTGGAGGTTATCGTGTTATCATGTACTCAGTCTACTTCCATAGCCTAAGTACATTAATGATGTGAAAAAAACAGTGGGCAGGGGTCCAGTAAATGTTCAGTGCATGCAGGCAAACAACCGAGGAGCAAAACAGAAACAGCCTGACACAGAAGCATGAGGACAGTATCATTTAACGCTGTGTCCTTGATTTAAAGCCACTCTGAAGAGGATCCCTGACCTTGACTGGCCCGAAGGAGCAGTGTCAGAGCAGAACACACCACGCTGCCACGCCCAAACAAGCACTAAGACTCACACACAGCACAAACAACATGCATCACATCAGAGGAAGGGAAGGAGAAAAGGGAGGAAGTGAGTCAGGAAATGACAAAACAAATTTATGAATGTTAGCATAAGGAACTGTATGTTTACTCTGCATTTAGTATGTCCTGAGGTGGTAATTAACATCATGCACAAAATGTCAACACATAATAATGCACTGAAGTGGAGCTAATAAGAAAATATCACCACAGTTGCTGTCTGCGACTGTGAACTAAAAAAAAAAAACTCCCCTTAGACCTCCATGTTAAAACATGAGCCTTTCAGCAAAAATAAACACATTTATTACCTAATACATAACACATTTAGGTCTCTATAGATATTTTCATTGTTTATAACTGTACAGGGTTTCATTTTTGTTAAACTCATCTGTTTCAAGGTTATGATGTCTTAAAGTTATGCAGAATGAAAGGGTTGCACTGGAAAAAATCTAAATCTTACCAAGTGTTTTTTTTTTTTTCCTAGTCAAAATATCTCATCACACTTAAAATAAGACATAATCACCTAAAGAGTAACTTTTCAGTGAGATATAAGA
>JAPQRP010000020.1:28079962-28090950 GCA_037367295.1 Apogon hyalosoma
GGTCATCAGATATGACCCATTTGGACGTTCAGAGGCTCCGTAGTGAACGTGGAAACACCGTCATCTTCTACAACACTAATTCACCAGTAAAATACATGGAGTTGGATCAATGATAGTGGAGGAAGACACTTGTTTTTACATTCAAAGTCACTTCTTTTTTCTGTTTTCTCTGTTTCTGATATAATAACCCCCAACTTTAATCTGAACTTTTATGAAAATCTACATGATCAGTAAATTAAATATAGGAAAATACAAGATTTTCACTGACCAAACACCAAATTCAGAGGACAGTGTCATAAAATATGGAGATAAATCACTTAAGAAGGGTTAAATACAGAGGAAAAATTAATGTGGGAACTGACACAGAAGTAGCTCTGGGTCTTTATGGGTTAAGATACTCCCACAACGACTCCTTGCCCCTTTGGTTTCACCTCTGGTTCTTTGCCAACTTCACACTTTTATCCAAACATGCACACACTCTGTTTTTAAAAACCCAAGATAGCAACAGAAAAATGCCAAACTTGAGGCTTCAAAATGACACAGAGAATTTGTCAATGATTTATATGCAGTCTACAATGAAAACCCATAACATACAAAAACTGCACATTATTCTACCCAAGGGTGCAATGACTTCCATTTTCCTGCGTCTGAGTACAGATCTAGGATTGGCAGTATCTGTCTTCTCTGTGGAATAATAATATATGGTTTGTAAACGGTGTATACATACTGCGTGTGTGTGTGTGTGTGTGTGTGAGAAAGAGAAAGATGGCTAGAGATGAAACGATAAATAAGAGATGGAAGGACGGCGAAGCACCAGCGCTGTCCCCTAGGGTCAACGGGTGTGACATCCATCTGTTCCTGGAGATCTGTCTATAGCTGTCTCTCCCACACACACACACCAACACACCTATGCACGTATGCATGTGGAGAAGTACGTCACAGTACACACAGTTTTAAGGGCCTGAATGTCACAAATCTATGTGCCAAAATTAGACGGTTGATTCTGCTGCTATGAAGCATTTCTTAGCAGCAGCAGCATCAGACAGCTCAGGAAACAGCCTGTGCCTGACAAAAGCATCAAGACAAAATTATCCAGTGCGCTGAACTTCCTCAGAGAAACAACAGGAATGCAACGTTTCCACCATGAAGCAGTTTAAATCCATCTCACCGGTTCAAGTGTTTACAGCGGCTAGTGTCAACCAGTATCATTTGGTAGCAGCAGTGGTGAGCTAATATATAGAACAGATAACACTGATACTTAATCTGTTATTGTTTCCATGTACAGAAAAATGTGTGAATGTGTGCAAAATACATTATATAAGTGTCTAAAACATGCATGCAAATGTTCCTGTTTTGTCACTATGTTTCTGAGGAGGAGGACAAGGAGGGGAAGGAGGAGGCTGGACTTCAGCAATGAGATCCTCAGATCAGACTTAAAGTCTAGTATTCCCAAAAAAAGACAGACGTTCCATATCTCAAATTTCTAAGTGAAGGAAGACAAAATACTCACATTTCACTAATTTATTTAACATGAGCCAAATGAGTAAGTGAAATATGAGTGTTTTGTCCTTCTTGACTGCATTTCATAAAACTCCAGGAATTTAAAGAACAGTCTTACTGTAAATTTTTGTTGTTGTTGGGGAATTTAACCCTTTAATCAGGAAAGTGACTATTTTTGGTAATTTATGCTTACATTACAAGACAGTGACAACACATTACAGTGAGGACAGTGACTCAACAATCTGAGGTCCAATGTGGTCTACAGGGTCTGTAAGGTCCAGTTCTGCATGAACTGTGAGTGGACCTGCTTTGTTAGGTACCATGCAGTAATGGTACTAATGTAAGGAATGATGTTCAAAGGGATCGTGTGGATGTGGACAGGGGTCTGGATCAGCACTTATGTTGGTCTAATGTTAGAAAAGTAATGTTCTGATGTTCTAAAATACATGTTCCTTTCACCGTATATGTGATTTTCTTGTACTTTTATATATATACTCCTTGGATTTTTTTTTTTTTTTTGGCCACTTATGGGCAAGGAACCAAATATGGTAACTTCATCGACCTTGATTTTCCACATAACAATAAAAAATTGGAAAATTTTAACAAAAGCAATAAAGTTTTTTTATGTCCTCCAATAACACACTAAGGTTGAATTTTTGAATTTCAGAGTATTTCTATGAGTGCCCTATAAAAGGTTAATTTACAAATGATAGAAAAAAGATAAAGCGCTGTTTGTGGACCCCTTTAAATCTATTAAAGTTTCATTTATGTTATATTCAGTTTAGACTAGTGAAGAATGTCTTATGGTCATGTCTAAGGTCTAATGTCACTGCCCCGTTTCCTTTCATATTAGTATCATATAGAGTCTGATAAATGCATATAAAGCATAAACAAACACAACCTTCTGCCACATTATACTGGTATTTTAACCAAAACTACTTGGATTCATTCAATATCTCTGCAATATTAGTCAAGACTTAGTCAAGACTGTTTTTACCTTTTTTTTTTAGCTGTCTCTTATTCCTGTTTTAATTTCCTTCTGTATTTTTATCTTTAGTGTTTTCCTTTCGTTTAATGTTTTATTCATTATGATTTTATTCTAATTGTATGCCTTTGTAAAGCACTTTGAATTGCCTTGTGCATGAATGGCGCTATACAAATAAATTTGCCTTGCTTTGCAATAAGTTCTACATTCAAGAACGTTACAATATCCACAAAACCCTAATGTCTTAACTGCCAGTGGAGGTTAATAGAAAGGTTAATAACAAGTGATGCTCCTGTTTTGCTACTACCAGTTGGTTGATATAGATGGAAAATCCAAAATTAACATGTTTTTAATTATGATTATTGGCCAGATAATTGTTTTGATGTTGTTCCATTTGCTCCCAAGAGAACTTCTCTTTCTTGGCAGTATTTTTTATTTATTTTTTGTGGAAAAAACCCTCTTTTAATGGTCTGTCTATCAGCAGATGGCCAGAAGGTACCTGCCAGCTATAGAGGGAAGGAAAGGAAGAGAAATAAAGAAGAGAATGGCTCAAGAACAAACCGCATGATGAGCTGTATGAACTGAGTCGAAACAGCTTTTTTCATCCCTTACTCGTGCTTTCTGTTCACTGGCATGTCTCCTGGGTTTAACGAGAGAGGGTCTAATTGAGGCCGATTCTGTGTGTGTGTGTGTGTGTGTGTGTGTGTGTGTGTGTGTGTGTGTGCTTGCAGACACAACTTTAAATAAATCCTACTCTCCCATCTGCCTCCAAATCACGTACTTTAGCCTCCATGGGGAATAGGTTCTACATTTTAGATTTTCAGTGGTAGTTTCATTTCAATGTTTATGTGTAACTGTGTCATTGTCACCTTCAACCCTTACTAGCACATGTACACACAGACACAAAAACAAACAGAGCATATATCTTATAACTTACCACCATTTTGTTGAGGGAGACCCAGCAGTCAGAGGGAAAGTCCTGCAGCATGGGTACGAGGAACTGGAGACAACCGTCCCAGTGACACAGCAGCAGCATCATACCGATCAGGTTGAATATTCGCATCACAGCACTGGCCAGGTCGTACGTCATGTGGAATATCTATAAGGAGCAAAAAGATATGAGTGATGAGAAGAGCATGGTCTGGTGAGGAGAAATGAATAAATCAGAGTTCATTCAAGAAGCAGATTCGGTAGGTGGGCTTGATTAGATAATCAGAGAAGAGAATGAATGAACCACATCAGATCAGCCAGACTGACTTTTCAGTGCTCGACTTAAGAATGAAATGTGCAGATAAAGGGAATTGTTTGTAACTCTAATTTTCGTTCATTGTTATCTAAGCCGACAGTTTGGCTTGTCTCACATTCTTATGTAAACCAAAAGTCTGTAGGGAAGCATATCTTTAAAAAGTCAGAAGATTTAGCAGTAGTGAAAAACTAACCGGGTGCAAAGGATGGTGCACAGCTGGACGCACTGATGCACACGCATTTTAAATCATTAAAATCTCAGGAACAACGATGAGATGCAGCAAAATGGAAGCACAGTGAGATACTGTCAGTAACTGGTGACAACAAGGGCATTTTTATGAGAGGAGGGGGGTTGCGTACTTCCTCCTCAGTCTCAGTTCCAGTGTGACAGTTCCACATTAGAACCTGATGTGAAAACAAACGGGTTCAGAGGCTGTGGTGAAGGTTGATCATGAAGGATTGATCAGGCCTCGCTCTGCTGTTCCTTAGTATTTCTCGCCTCTACAGTAAGAGGTTTATTTGTGTGGAGCTGGCATCGTGGTCACAGCCTTGTAAGCACTGCTTCTGTGGCTTCCCTGGCTGTTGGCCAGCGGTGGTTGCCACTATGTGTGTATGTGGGTAGATTTACATATATGTGTGCGTGCGCTGATGTGAAAGCCTCCCTGCACTGCTTGGCCTACTGGATGCCTCACTAAATCATAAGCAAGAGCATTCCCCACAGAGTATCACCCTAGGAAGTAGGTCAGGTAGTATATGGATGTCTGCATGCCGTGTATACATTAATGTGAATTGGAAAGGACCACTTTGTAGGCCAATTTGGTAGTTTCTTCAAAAACAAAGGCTCATTTCTCACTGGAGACAAGTGAACTAGGCCAGACACTGTGTATATGTGAGTGGAGACATAAATGAGAAGCCTCTGTTGACACTTTACAGTTTGGCAGCGGCCAGGTCGGGATGGCGACTCATCCCGTCACCTCAGAGGCCTCACTGCCCTGGAGTCACAGTTTGGTGAATATCAAAACCTGTTCTGCAGAACCCCAGGGTGCAAATGGCTCTGTTTGATTACAGAGCCGACACAAGCAAGCACGCCAGTCGAAAATCTCCCTCCACTCCAACTCAGATGCATGTGTTACTCAAATAGCTTAAGTGCATGATTCCATCTGAAATAGAATTTATCAAAGGTCTGTATTTGACTATTACCCTAAATAGAAAAAGGATATTATAACTAATGTTTCTGCAGTGTTATAGCATGGAATGTTTCTACATGTCTGTCATTGTTTGATTTTTCTCCTTGTTCTTCACTCTCCTGCATATTTTAAGTTTTATTCTCCTCTGTTCATTCATCTGCTGTGGATTAAAAATGTAATTTAACTGCAACCTGAATTCTAAAGCCAATATATATACACTAGTTTTTCCAAAAGTCACACTGTCTTTTATCAGTTTTCTGTACAGGGCTCCTACAGGTTTCTACAAGTTAAATTTAAGGCTTTTTAAGATCGTTTTAAGCTTACTTAGAACAGAATTTAATGCCCATTACACAGACTATTTCATGACCATACAAAGACTAACGGCTGCACGAGTGTTGGGCTGAATGTTCTATGATAATTTCTCACGAGGGGCTGCAAAAGTTAGTGGTAATTGGGTCCTAATTTCAATATTAATTGTCAGGTTGGAATGAGTGGAACTAAGTAGACTAACGTTACTTTCTTTGTGTTTGGACATTTCCCAGACACATTTAAACACAATACAGCAAACATATCTTAAGACCTACCATATCAAAATTAAACTCATTTTAAAGACTTTTTTAAGGTATTGAATGCAGATTTGTAAATTAAAGACTTTAAAGACTTTTTAAGATCCTGCAGGAACCCTGCTGTATCCTCTACAAACTAGTATAGTCTCTAATGGTCTTAGCTAATTTGGAGAAGCAGAAAAGGAAACACACCGTGAGGCCTTGCCCTGTGATTAGGAAACATTCCCATCATGATTAATGAGGCTCCAGGACTAATGTTCCCCATGACACTAGAACAGCACCTGGCTATGTGTCACTGTCAGACCACAATCTGGGTCAAGGCACATGACTGTGACCACAACTCTGAGCCTGAAAAACACAGATAAAGTACTTTATAATCCTCTCCAGTTCAGTGCATGGTGATGTTTGATGAAGTCTATTTAAAAAATGATTAAACTAGAAAGGCCCATTAGCTTATTCCCCAACTATTATATCCTTATTCTCGTGCTTTTATTCCCATTCCCACAAAAAAAAAAATCACATCAACACTGCAAAAAAGCAGTCTGTAAAAATAAGATAAAAACACTAAATCTGAGGAAAAGGGTACTCAAAATTTCTGACCATTTATTATATTATTATCCTCTGTGTTTTGCATTTTTTCAGTGAAAATCAGGTATTTTCTAATATTTAATTCACCAATCATGTAAATGTTAATAAAAACTCAGATTAAAGTTGAGGGTTATTATATCAGAAACAGAGAAAACTGAAGAAAAAATGACTTTTTCAGCAAATATATTAATAATTGAACATAAACCAAGTGTCTCCATTCACTGTCACTGATCGAATTCCATGGGTTTTAGTGGTGAATCAGTGTTGTAGAAGATGATGGTGTTTCCATGGTAACTACAGAGCCTCTGAACGTCCAAATTGGTCATATCTGATGACCATGAAAAGATGACAAACTGCATTTTACACCAATTATTTCCATGTATTGATAGGATTAGTGGATCAATGGGTATTAAACAATTTAGATCAGCAGATGGTTTTGTTCAGTGGAAGATGTTTGGGTCTTAATGGGTTAAGATTGTTAAATCTAGAAAAAAAGCATGTCTACAGATGTACAAACACTTAAAATAAGAAATTAACTCGTAAAACTAGAGCTACACAATATATCGTTTGAGCATCGTCATCACAATGTACGTGTGCACAATAGTCACATCTCAGATTCTGTGATGTAGGAGGCAAACGAACTCAACGTGTTCTCGTCTAAGTTCAACCTGGATACCTGACACACACTGCACAGCGATCCGCCAATCACAATCGTTCTTAATCAGTTTGAAGCAGACCACGCCCCTGCACATGGAGTGGGTCGCTGGTAACAACATTGAAAAATGAGCAACGAACAAGAGAAAATCACCAAAAACGAAGACTTGGTGGCAAAAAGAAAAGCAACGTCAGTTATCTGGAAGTATTTCAGCTACAAGAAGGATGAAACTGAAACACGTGTTCTGTGTCGACAGTGCCTTCCACCTGTCGACACAACAGGGAAACAACTAATTTGTTTGACCATTTACGTTGGCACCACACAGCTATTATATCCTCCTGAGTAGTTTTTCATATCGCAATATGTATCGCAGGGTTAAAAAAATCGCAGTCAGTTTTTTTTCCAATATCGTGCGCCCCTACTTAAAACACACTTCTAAATCTAAGTTGTTTTTGTTTTGTTTTTTTAAGAACCAAATAATTTGCACTGAAATGCATTCATACTAGCTTCTGGCCTCAGGAAAAAGATCTGTTTATATGTAATGATGTTGTTTAGTCTTTCACATTCTTGGTTTTAGTCAGATACTCTCTACAGCTGAACTGAATAGAGGCAAAATCATCATGTGACTATAATGATCTTTTAGGGGACCCCCCCACCCACCCCCTTCCCAAAGAGAGCTGAGTTAAGCTGAGCCGAGCTGAGCTGGGCAGAGGGGAAGCATAGCCAACCATGTTTGGATGGAGCAGAGCCAAACAGAGCTCAGCTGAACTAAGCTGATCAGGCCAAGGCTGAGTCAAAGCTAAGGAGCATTCAGCTGTGAGTGTTTGAATCAGTAATTAGGGTTCTCCTTGAGCTCAAATTACTGCTTTGTAATCAAAAGAGAAGAGGGAACTCACATATTTGAAGCTTAGTTGACCTAGATAAGGATCCTCACTATATATACGGACAAAAGTGCCACATGTAGACCATCACAGGTAGGGACTGGCTTCATGAAAATGTGGCAAAACATTAAATGCATCTATTTTAGGATGAATATTCCCGCCTCATAAGGATGACACATATCATGGGACCACATAATAAGGCCTATTGCTTTATATTATGCTTTGTCCTTTAAATCTTGGGTGCAAATCACACTCTTTAACAGCGATACTTTTTCAGATTTGGCTGCTTTCATTCATCCATGCAGCATGATGAAGGTAGTGAAATCACATGAGGGCAACACAAACCAACATGGAGTGAAAGTGAAAGTGACACAGAAGGGGATTATTCAAACAGGAACTGTTCTGGTAGAAAACAAAATCTAGATTATTATCATGTCCTGGTATTTACCATTACAGTGACATTAAATGATGGAAAGATAGAATATGTTGGCTGCGTCACCTACACTACCTAATCATGTGTAATGTACTTGGATTAGCTACACATTCTAACACTTAAGGCTTTGACTGATTGAAACTGAAATTGAAATGGCACTTTACAAACTAGTCTCAAATAAAAACCCTTTTTCTAATGAGCAAAAGTTATATTAAAAGTGCAGGTTGTTATATGTTGTTTTCACAATGAAAGGCAGATGAATTATTCCTGAAACCAATCTTATAGTGGGCTCTTATCTGGCAGTTGGGGCATTTCAACTGAGTAAGAATTCACCGACTACAAAATACTTGGCCAGTACTGATATTTAACATTACATTTTGGCTGATAGTCAATGTTACTTTCTCCCCCTCCCAAGTTTGAGACACGTATGATAAAAACCTGTAATATAACACCACAGATAAATGTCTGCCACTGTCATCTGTTATGCCGATACTGATATTGATACTAACATATCAGTAAATATTGGCTGATACTGATGCATCCCTACAATTGAATATGGTAAAAACTGATTTATTTATTATTCTTTTTTTTTAATCAGAAAGTTTTATTATTTTTTTTATTATTAATTACATTAAGAGAGAATACCATGATGGACATGCTGGATGGATTTTTGAGGACTGACATGACAATATTTCTACATAGAAAAGCTGATAGATGATGAATCGTTCAGTATCTCAGAAAAAAAATCAGACACCATCAGAAATGTATTATTTTTGACTTTATCAGAAACCAGATAAACTCTTGAATTCAATATCTACGACAAAGTAACAAACACCTACACTGGTCAATAACTGAGTCTCTAGGTGATTCTAAATTATTTCTATTTTCAATCTATGCATTACTTTCCTGTAAAGTCTAATTTTAACCATCATCCACTAGATTTAACTGATCCACATTTGTGTTGCAAAATGTCCAACTGGCACTGATTCATCAGTGATCATTGATATATGTGCAGTGACTTAAACAACACTACTTTTATAGTCAAAGTAGACTGAGACTCATTTCTTTGTTCATGAGCAAATGCAATTCATGGTTGTGGGCTAATCATTTCATATTTAAATTTACAGATTAACCCATAAAGACCCAAACATCCATGTTCATCCAAAACCATCTACTGATCTAAACTGTTTAATACCTGTTGATCCACTAATCCTATCAATACATGTAAATAATTGGTTTAAAAGGCAGTTTGTCATCTTTTCATGGTCATCAGATATGACCCGTTTGGACGTTCAGAGGCTCCGTAGTGAACATGGAAACACTGTCATCTTCTACAACATTGATTCACCACTAAACCCACATAGTCTGATCAGTGACAGTGGATGGAGACACTTGTTTTATGTTCAGTTAATGATATCTTTTGCTGAAAAAGTCACTTTATCTTCATTTTTCTCTGTTTCTGATTTAATAACCTTTAAATTTACTCTGAGATTTTATGAACATCATCCACATGATGAGTAATTTACATCTACAAACAATACTTTATTTTTACTGAAGAAATGCAAAATAAAGAGGATAATATTATAATAAACGGTGATAAATCCCTTAAAAAAGGTTAAATATAGAGAAAAATTAATTTGCAAACTGACACAAAAGTAGCACTGGGTCCTTATGGGTTAAAGATATTCAATATACTGAATTAACAAGCAGATGCTGTTATTGTATGTTTATACATGTGTATACAGCATATGTCTGGATGCTGACTTGATTACGATACATATTTTCTCCATATGTATTTAAACTATAATCCGAAACGATGTGTTTCTTTTCCTTTAGTGTTACTCATTGTCATCTGCTATGAGCTTTTTCACATTCATTAGCATGTGTTGAAATGCTCATTTTATGCGAAGTGTAGCTGAACGTAGACAGACTGAATCATCGATTATCCAGCCAAGGTCCTCACACCCAAACCTTTATCGTCTCATTGTCTGTGTGGTGTAAGTGCTGATGAATCTCAGCCTACCTCCTCCCACTGGTGGATGTAACGGATGAGTCTGGACAGCCTCAGCAGGCGGAGAAGACTGAGGATCTTAGTGAAGCGGACGATGCGGAGTGCCCGGGCGGTCTTGTACACTTCGGAATCAATCCCTTTCTCTACGATGAGGAAGAAATAATCCACAGGTATGGAAGAGACAAAGTCAACCACAAACCAACTTTTCAGGTATTTCGTCTTAATCTTCTTTGGGTCCAGGATGATCTCAGTGTTATCTTCAAACACGATCCCTGTCCTGAAGTTGAGCACCAGGTCCATGAGGAAGAAGGTGTCGGAGACAACATTGAAGATGATCCAGGGAGTGGTGGTCTCATCCTTAAAGAAAGTGATGCCCACTGGGATGATGATCAAATTGCCCACCATGAACATCAACATGGTAAAGTCCCAGTAGAACCTGCCAGGGTGGAGCAGGAGGGAACAAGAAGAAACAACAAAAAAATAAGACAACCCCACATATACTTCCATCAAATGTCCGAATAGACAGAAACATGCAACTACGATACACTATAAACTGTGATAAATGTCAGGCACTTTGTACATTACTATGGACTATAACATGATAGTAGAAAAAAACACTCCAGTCTAGTGTCTATGAAGCAGACCACTGAGTCTGACAGCTAAAATATTAATATCTCATGGTACAGGTGACAAGTCAGAGACATTGAAGCTTCATGAATGTCTATGTGTCAGGAATCAACGTACACCAAGGGAAGACATCCCAGCTACAGCATTTAGTAAAACTCTGATCATTTGGTACATTTTTCCTTAACCCATAAAGACCCAAACATCCACCTTTAACCTAAACCATCTACTGGTCAAAACTGTTTAATCCCTGTTGATCCACTAATCCTATCAATACATGTAAATAATTGGTGTAAAATGCAGTTTGTCATCT
>JAPQRP010000020.1:28091484-28137001 GCA_037367295.1 Apogon hyalosoma
AATGAGAAAAATCACTGAGGATGTGTGAAGAATCATCTGTCATTTCCACTAGTTTAGTGTTAAAATGGTGTCTGGGATAGACCTTTAACACCAACCAGTGTAATAAAAGTAGTGTTAAGTATGTAACTGTAAGCATGGTATCATGTGATATGCATGATTTGTTACTGCGGTTCAGTGAACTGAAATTTAGATAAATATGTCTAAAATTAAAGGTAAAGCAAACCGCGGTAATACTCGCCAAGGCGCGTTCCTATTTTAGAAACGCTCCTGTTGTTGCGCAAAATATTTGACAGCATCCCACTTAAATGTAAAAAAGACTTTTTCTTCAGTAATATTTTCTGTAACATTCGGAGTCTAAGCCAGTCATGGGTACAAATGGTGCGTCTTTATCTGCAGACAGGTCCTGTTTTACGCATTAAATAATCCGGTGAACTGTCCTTGGTGCTGAAACATCCGATCGCAACTTTCAAAACTTTACGTCAAATTTATCTTTTAGACGAAAAATATCAACTGAAACCATACTGACAGCGCTTTCTTGTAAAAAAATAAAATAAATAAAAAAACCATAAATAATTTTGTAATTAAGAGTTCTCCCAAATGTCCAAATGATAGAAAACCTACGAGCAGAAGTTTGATATTTATATTAGTCTGCATGAACATATAGAAGATTCCTTAAATGTTATAAATGATCTAACTGAATCAGGGATATTCTGTATATGTGTGCTCTGTACTTTTACTGTGGGTGGAAATCTCAACTAAACTTTTTCCCCAAATAATTTTAACTGCGACAAAACAGATGCGTAAAATAGATGCAATCGTATTCTTGATGCTTTTGGGACGCTGGGGTTGACTATGTATGGTACGGAAGAACATCTCTCTCACGTCTAATGTTATTTCAACTCTGTATTTCTATATATTAAAGTTATTTTGTACAGAGATGTTTTACAAAAGGATGCGTAAAAGTCATCCGGGACGCATGTGCCTCCTGTGGTTTGTCTCTGAGGCGGACCGAGTCTTAGAGAAGGTTTGGTTAATTCAACTGTAGTTGGACCCATACCTGAAGTCGCTGTATGGGTGGATAATCCAATTACCCGCTGACTTTACGCGCTCTTGTTCTTTTTCCACTGCCTTCTGACTGCCAAACATGCGCAGGGAGAACTTGTTAACTCCAGGCTGAAGCATGGCACTGAACTGCCGCTGCATGTACGTCTGGTTCCCCCTGGAGTCCCCATCGTCCGGGACTATCTGAGTGCCGTCCTCAGCTTTGGTGAATGTGACTGAGTTTCCGGACTGCTGACTGGGAGTCTGTCCTTTACTAGTTGGAGGATTGGAGAAGGACACTCTGGAGTCCTTTTTGTCCATCGCTGCCACGGTCTTGACCTCGGCCCCCGGCCCCTGTGTCAGGGACCCCGCAGAAGTGACAGAGCCGTCCATGCCCGCAGCCTGACCCTTGCTTTCTCCAGCGGCTCCTAGTCCATCTGCCTGCTTCTCCTGCTTTGAGATGAGAGAGGAGAGGCTCCCTGAACTGGTCGGGTCCCTTCTACAGTCTCCGTTTTTGCTGCATATCATACCGATGGCTTCTTCGCCTTTCACGCCTGCCTCTGACACTGTGTCCCCTCCACTCGTGTGCTTTGACTCGGAGCCTCCACGGCCGCCAGGAGCATCCCTCTGGCGCGGCAGAGCAGACACTGTGCTGCCAGTGCCACTGAAAGGTGCGGAGTCCTCGTCTTGCAAGAGCCAGAGCTCATTGTTGTTGGAGTTTTTGCGCGCAATGGACGCGGCTCCGCCTCCTGGCGTAAATGTCTTCATCTTGGTCCCTCCACCGCTCCCATCCTCGTATCCAGTCAGACTGGCTCCTGGAGGTGGTCGAGGAGGCTTCTGGGATTTGAGGTCCTCCTCGCCGTCCTCCGCCTCGTCCATATCGAGCAGACAAAGACCGACGGCAGCCACTCCCGTGGACCTTGGAGGTGTCGAGGCTGGGCGTCGGCGGAGGCAGACAGAGGAGTTCAGAGCAGCCCCAGCCCCCTGCGCTCCATCCACACCACTTTAGGAGCAGCACCGGTGCCGTTGCTATGGCTGCAACCTGGCTGATGTTACCGTGTGTTTGTGTGAAAGACAGAGACAGAGGGGGGAGGCAGCATTACCTCTGCGCTAAAACCACCTACAGGTGGCTTTAGCCAATATTACAGAAGTAGACAGCACGTGCAGAGGGGCCCCAACAGGACACGCCCACCTGGAGGTGTGGATGTACCTGTATAACACAAATACACTAATAGACCTGCAGAATGAACACATGAATGTACTATTATCTATGACAGTCAGAGATGACCTCCAGACTCAGCCACATAATTATAGATCAAAACTGTTCAGCTGCTCTGAATGTCTGCTGCAGTCAACTAGAAATAAATACAGCAGTTCTTAACTCTGTGTCTTATTTACTACTAGAACAGGCCTGTACCAGCAGGTGCAGCCTGTTGCTTTCACTTTAACAGCCTTCACCACAGTAGGGGTCATTCGGTGGATAAATGGCTCCACCTTGTGGATAAAGGCTGTCACAGACACAGGCATTTATTTTGTAACGCCTACCAAAAACCTCAAATGATAGACAAAACGTTATTCCTGGGCTGGTTTATTTTGTTGAACCACATTATTCTACTGCGGCTTCTCATAGGGAGACGACATATTACTGTTAGTATGTGTGTAAGGTTCCTGAACACAAAGATAACAAATGGGTTATTATACAGTATAACCAGTCCTACTGGCTCTACTGATAAATATGCTAAGTTTGATTTATTACAGGGATGTTGGCAAGATTATGTTGTTGAGCAAGACAGGTTGCGAATGACTGGGCCAGCTGTGCATTGAATCCTTTATAAATCTTAACAGCTCTTAGACTCACAAATAAAGCTTCCAAGGAATGTTGCTGACTTTTTTGTGCTAATGTTTTAAGCCTGGCTATAGAGAAGAGATGAACATATCCATATAACTGAGTTACTTTGAGTATCATCATCAGGTGATTTGAAACATTCCTACAGATCCTCAGCATCATCTGCAGACCAAGAAACACCTGCTATTCTTGACTATTTTTATAATTGGTGTTTTTACTTTCACCACTTTATAGAACATAAAACCAAATTTTGTTGCACTATACAACGGTATTTTGACAATAAAGCTTACTCTATATTAAGCTTATCTTGAAAGGACGCTGAACAACAAACAATGTAAAATCCAATACCTTTATTCAGTTTGTGCAAGTTGTACAACTGATGGTTTTCCAGAGTCCTTTTGGAAGATACAACAATTTACACAAATCTGGTCAGGTCTTTTTATTCATGTAACTCTGTAATGGTAACATCCAATCACAACACTACTCAGGTTAAATGGAACATATGGCTTCTGAATCATCTACACAGTGTACAGAGACAAAGCTCCAACAATCACACACAAATGTTGTATCTCAGACCATTAGGTGATCAAGAAAAATAACGTTAACCTTCTTTTTAAGTTAAAGTGTAGCCTTAGATTTAAACATCAGTGCGTAGTATTTAGATTGCCTTCAACAAAGGCAAAAGATTTGTGTCTTTTGCACTTGGTCCTTAACAATAGCGGAGCTGAGAAAGTGACAAGAAAAACGTGATTAAAAAAGGAAATAAAAGCATGAATCACAGAGCAAAAGAAAATACTGCTTAGCTCCTAAAATAGGTTATTTCTTATGGCAAAAACATTGCAGACATCTATCTTCAGCCATTTGTGCATTCAATAATAGTGTGAAAATGGCGTTAACAGGTAACAAAATGGAAAAAAAAAAAAAAACAGACAAGAGAAATGGTGCAGATAAGGCCAAGTATAAAACTGCTGATGCAGGTCTGTGTAGGTGTAGGAACAGATCAAGACGTGTGATTAAAATGCACTCGTCACTTCAGAATGGCAGTGATTTATCAGGACTGAAAAAGGCTTCAGATCCTGTAAAGACTGACTTGTGCTGCTTTACAAGTAGCTGTGCCAGATTTAAGAATATTAAAGCAAAGTCTAACGGTGTGAGGTCAGTGTAGGACGCATCAGCATTGACAGGGAAAAAAAAAACCTAAATTAAAAAAAAAACAAAAACTATGCATTCCCCACATGAACATTCTAATGATTTCACAAAGAACACACATTTTGCAAGAACATCAGTTAAACTCATGCAATATTTGCCCCATGGCCTCAAGCTGAAAGAAATTCACACTATGTCCTCTGGCTGCACAATGTGGAGAAGATTATAGAAGAAAACAAAGCAAGAGGAATTTTTTTCCATCAGATTCTTTAAAACATTAACACCCAAGCACAAAAAAGGTATTTAAAATTGCAGGGTGCACAATATTATGTGCCACACAGATGAATCCTAGACTGGCATCTAGACATCCACCTACAGGACAAAAAAAAAAAAAAAAAAAAAAAAGGACAAGTCAGGAAGAATTTTAATCAAATATGTGATATCACATGGTTCTCATTCTCATATACACACCTCTTCCAGTGTCTAGTTGGAGTTCCTTTGCCTCACGTTCTTGTCTTTGTGGTTTGCATTAGAATTGCTCTTCCTGAAACACATTATGGAGGAAACGCGTTTGCAAAAAGACAAAAGTTAAAGTGACAAACAGATTGTGAATTAGATGTTGAGTGCACTTACAGAGGAGCTGATCCTGAGTCGTCATCTAAACAGCGGCAAACAGTCAAAGAACGGAGGCAAAAAGAAAGGGGAAACAAAATCAGTTGGTTGTGAGAAAGTAGCTTGCGTGGTTATGACAGGTGAGAAAAACATGCCCCCACAGATGACGGTAGCAAATGTTATAACATGACATCCTCTGCAACATGAGTAAAAAGAGGTTATGATAAAATCCAACTAAACATGAGCTGAAGCATGCCCACCTGTCATATTTTTAACTCCATAACAAAAGTCTTACAAAATCAGTCAAACGATTCTAGACTTGAATCTCGTTATAAAAATGTCTGACCCTTTAACAAATCTCTAAACAATGTGCTTCTTTGGCATTATAAAAGGCTCATGCAATACAAGCAAATGCAAATGACACCAAAAAAACACTGCAGTGGCCAGATTTAAATAGTATCCATTTGTAAATCAGCATAAGTAACACACATGTATAGAGGTGGAGTTCACACTGGAGCAAGAGCACGTACTGACAAGGTAAAGAATAAGGGCAAAGAGTCAGCTGTGTCTCCTTGACCAAATGGTGAATGAGGAATGGTAAACAATGTACTGGTCTTGATATTATGGCCGCCTTTTGTTTTTTTTTTTGTTTTTTTTTTTTTTTTTAAATCATGCATAATGTACAAGATGCAGAAGGCATGCAGACAGAAATCGTAAACCTCTCACTTTCCAACCTAGTTTCCATTTAAAACCATTACACAGTCGCGTGTCTCATTTGACTCTTTCATTGGCTCAGTACATGGTGTTCAGGGCCAATATATGAAGTCTGTGTTCTGAATGCAGGGCCAGTGAAAGAGTGACCAAATCTCTGAGCACATTCCTTTTAGAAGTGGTGACTATGAAAGCAGTTCATTCAGACTCCCATAGCTTTTTCCACGCGGTCATTTCAGCTCAACCACTTCAGTCTGACATGCAGTTTTATTTCACTTACCAAAATGCAAAATCAGCAGCAAACAGAGAAGTAAAAATGTAAATAATAAAAATAAAAGTTCCTAACACAAAGAAATTACACAGAGGCTGAAGCTAACTCCTGACTTTTTTTTTTTTTAAAATAAAGAAAGTAAATAATAAAAACAGTGACCATAAGGGTTCATATCAAATGCATGCAGATACATCCTGTATTACACACATCTGCCTCAAGAGCAACGCTTTGTCTCTGTAACTTCTGACTCGCCACAGGAGGACACTACATTTTTATTACCACTCATGTCCAAAGTTTTGAGCAGTATTTATCATCAATCTCACAAGTGAAAGAGGTGTCTGCATTCTTTTCAAGGCTGTATAACGACTGAGGATTAGCCTTGCCTGTATTTTTTAATTCTGAAATTCAAAAATTGTGAGGTAAACAGAAAAAAAAATTCTAATATACATTTACATACCAATACAATGTGAAGTTGTACTGTATAAGTGAAATGGTCAAAGCGGTATATACTGGGAAGTGATGAAACCCACTTCTGAAATATTTCAGCTACGTTGAAGGTCTTAGTCAGATAACCTTGCAGTTTTCTCACTGCAGCCCTCTGCTTTAACATACAGTGCGCTCATTAAAGTTAATATGAGTCTTGCATTTTTAGACATTGCTGAGGTTGGTCTGAACACAGCCTAGAAGTCGATTATGTTGTGTTTAAGAGAGCATGGCATACGTACCGTCATTGATCTCATCGGGCTTTCTCCTCTTCTCGTAGATGAAGATAATAGTCACCAGAATGATGACTTCAGCCACGATACCAAGGAATGGCCACAGGGCAGCCAAGCGGCTGCGAACACGCAGGTGGATCTTGTTGAAGTTTGTGCCAATGTCATTGGTCCCCGAGCAGATATAGTTTCCGATGTCGTTCTGGATGTTCAGGTCATTAATGGTCAGAGTGGTCTTCTCAGGGGTGCTCTTGATCTCGTATTTGTCACTAGTGCCATTGGTGATAGCCTGAAGGTTTTGTGTAAATAAAATGTTAGATATCACTGACAAGATCAGCTCATACAGGTTGGCATCATATTTTTCATTTTATTTTACAATTTCCAAAACACCTCAATATTAGTGTAGTCTGGCCAGCCATCCGTCTTTCTCAATAAGAAATCTGTCTGGAATCTCAGGGCTTGAATCTAAATATGAAGGCAGGACTAACTGGTGCAGAATAAACCAATCACAGATAAGATGGACTTTTGTCAGAGAAACCAAAGAATACAGGCTGTAATCTATAATTGAATCCTTATTTTTGAATCAAACAACCAACAACAGTTGTAAAGAGATCTGCGGACTTACAACTGAGTTTGTCTCGCGACAAAAAGAAGTCTGACCCACTGCAAAACACCCGCCCCAAGACTTGTGATTGGTCTGGTATAAAATAGATCGGGCATAATTCACAGCGAATGAACCGGTTCCAGACTGTTTTCTCAGTACTGAATACACTGAGAAAACTGGATGGCTGGCCAGGCTACTATTAGTGGTGATGACAATCCAAATGGACAAGAACATCTGAATGAGGAACTTACCGTCTGTGAACCATCATCTCCCTCCTTCACCCAGGTCCAATCAGTGGGGAGTGGGTGACCGTGACTCACACAGACCAATGTAGCTTTGTCCCTCTCATTGCCATGCTCAGAGTGCTTGGCGGCAGAGACATAGGGAAGAACTAGAGTCAAAGAACACACAAATATTAACGTTCTATTGAAAAAAATAAACTCACAACAGATAGGTATGGCATGTATCTCTTATCATAGCACTGGAAATAAACCACAAATAACAACGTTTCTACAGCTACATGTGTAATAATGCACATCTGCCCCAAAGTACCCCCTCCCATTCATAAAGACTAAAGTTCCTGAACTTTACACTCATCCAAGATGGTTCCTCATCTGGTACATCTAAGCTGTGTGACTGTGTTGAGCTCCTTTGCGGATACATGATCCTTTATGTAATGAACAAGTACACAATCAAACCCTAAAGACAGAAAAAGCATCCTCTAAATTATTAGATCTGGCAGGAAACTTATGTAATCACTCCCATTTGTCTCTCTGTACTGAACTGGCTTTCATGAAAGTTGGTGCAAGGTTAGTCAGGAAGACAAAGGTTATAAACTGTAGTCCAATAATAGTCATGCACAATGAGGAAAAAGAATGTCTTGGTGTGCTTTCTAAATGCCCATATAATTAGTTTATATTACGAGTAAGTAACATATCATTTGGCGATTCCAGGAAAATGGCTCAGTTCCAGTTCTCTGTATGTGACATGTCTGTGAAATTATGTGTCAACATCAAGGAAAAATGTATTCATAACAATAATTACTTCACTTACTTTTGACTTCAATTGTCTGCTGCACTACTGGATCAGTCTCGAACACACAGTGATACTTTCCACTGGAAGAGTGGGTGATCTTCTCCAAACTATAAATAGTAAAATAGGTAATAATTATAAATACAGTGATAGATGATAGAAGTACTTTTCAGGAGTGCTTAAGGCAAGTTATAAATTCTAAAACTCTGTTAATAACTGATTACTTTTCACTTAGCTGAGTAGAAAATCCACACTAGAATTCTGTTTATGCTAAAGAGCTGGCGATGAAAGATTAAGCTGCCTGTCCATGCAATAATATTTGAAATTTCCCCCAGTGATCACAATCCCACTTTTGTTTGGTGCTGCCGTCCCATACAGCGCTGCCTCTAATGGGGAATTAAGGTCAGGGCAAGTGAGCATGCTGCTAGGGGCGCTTATCCCTGCTGCCAAGACTACTGGCAAAGCTGCACGTCTGCATGGTCCATCTCTCTGCTAATCAAGGGCAGAGAACGCCTGAATGATGCCCCTAGCTCTGCTGCTAATGGATGCATGAAGAGAGACAGTGAGGAAAAAGAGAGGGGGAGGGATGAAAAGGCAAAAGTGAAAGGAAGAAAACAGAGGATACAGATGGCAATATTCTCCAGTAACAGTCAGAGTAGCAGCACAAAAGACACTAGAGAAAGACCTGCAATAAGAAAAAGTATGATCTTTAAGGGCCTGGATGTTCACCAATATTTTAGGCAACTTTAACTACTTATCTTGTGTAGTTCATGCATTAATCCAAATTCTAGAACACTGACAGAGCTTGCAGATTCAAAGGAACTTTTCATCCAAGTAGGATGAGCGTCCTTCTTGCGCCATGGTAACCGCGAGGCACATGAGCCCATATGGCACACAGGGGTGAATGGAGTTACTCACTGCAGGACTGTATATGGACTGGAAGAAGTGGTCTTGGAAGTTTCAATGACTTTATCATCATGTAACCAGTGGGAACCCTTGATGGGAAGGTTGGGCTCAGTCAAATTGCAGCTGAGCACAGCGGAGGTCTGATTGATGACCTCAGAAGGTTCAGTGATGATGTTTGGAGCTTAAAATAAAAACAGAAAGGAAAAATTAGTCTTCAACCATACATTGTATAACTGCATAACGATTTCTTTAAACTCTAGACTGTTCTTCAATAACGTCCTTACGCTCATTAATTGTACTTTGGCTATAGCCTAAAAGGTCATATAGTGATTATACAGTGATTTAATGTAACTTATGTATGATTTGGGTTATTACAAAATGACTGTCAAGACTGACTAACTTGATATAGCAACAAAAAAAAAAAAAAAAAAATCAAAAGCACAGCATATAATATAAAATATCTTCTCACTATGTGAAGTTGACTGCAAAGGCATTACTCCATTTTATAATTAATTTACACATCTTACCGTTATTTTTTTTTTGCCACATTTATTGCAGTGTCGGTTGGTCAAGCACACATTACAACTTACAAAGTTTGAGGGAAACAGATCCATTGTCACAACAAGGTAACACGGTATGTGTACTAGACAAAAGGTGGAAAGGCCTCCTCAAAATGGGGAGGCCTGTCCCATACACTGAAGAACAGGAAGAATAGGAGCTGGAGTTGAAAGCTATCTGATAGCAATCTACAACAAGGTAACAGGGAAAGGAATGTTCATGCAGAAGAAACAACAAGGGGATGAAACATTATTGGCAGTGTCCCTGCCAATTTGGGGACATATGATAAAATGTGTCATCAAAAAACTGGAAAAAACTGACCAATTTTTTGCATCAAAAATAATACTGGACCACAAGTCAGAAAGATGCCCCATGGCTAAAAAAAAATAAATAAATCACACTTCAATGACGGAATGCCATCTTCTGTGTCTACAGCTGCGTAGGCTATCAGCCAGAGGAGTGCTCTAAAAGCATAAACATAGGGGCATTGAAAGACTGGTTAGTAACATGTAAAATGCAAGCAACATTAACATCTACCAGCAAACATTATTAATGAATTAATTTGACCTCTTTTCTGTAGATGTTTTATAATTTTGAAATACTTTCTTCATATACAATTTTTTCTGCAGGAGTCATTAGCAAACTTTCAACCTTATGACCAGTATTATATGCAAACCATCATAATGGTACCATTCCAAAGCCTGACAGGAGAGAAAAAAAAAGGCATCAGATTAAAGACATTTTCTAGGTCAGGTAATACAGGGATAGGGAGGAGCCCAGCCACACTTATGACCAGGTTTGTGATCTACTACAGGGATGTCATAGAGTTTTTGTAGAGGGGAGAGGGTGGACTGGATGAAACAGGATAGAGGGGGTACTGGGCCAGGAAGCATGGGAGTCTGTAATGGGGTGTTCAGGGCTTCACTAATGAGGAGCTAAGCAAATTTCAACTGACACTCCTCACGCTTCCTCTGCCACTCACTTTCAATCACAATAATGTTTGCCTGTGAGCGGATCCACTTGATTTTAGGCGTCTTCTTCAGTTCATTGCGGTCAGGGTCGTTGGAAGCACGGCACTCGTAGGTGCCTGAGTCCTTGAGGGTGAGGCTAGTGAGGTGAATGGTGCTAGTGGCATGTGAAATATATGTGGCATTTATGTGCACATGGTCATCCCGTGCCCCATCAAAAAGCTGTGTGGAGGTCTCGTTGGACTCTTCGCCCTCTATAAACCACCACTGCACCTCAGGAATAGGGTTTCCTATCACTTCACAATGCAGCTCTGCACTGTCATCGATTAACTTCATCCGAGACAGGGGAGACCTGATAAAACCCGCTGAGCACCATTTACAGGCAGCCCAACCAAGACAGATTATGATATTTTGGATTTGGTGGGTTTAAAGCAAGCCAGGTGATTTCATGGATTGGTGATAGACAGTTTATGACAGAAAGACAGGCAAGCAGAAAAGAGAAAGAAAAACACAAGTTAATAAATCACAAATGAGACAAAAATATGAAAATAAGCACAAAGAAAACAGCATGGAAAACATACTCTGATCCATTGAGACAAAACATAAGAAATGCAACAGAAAAGGTAATTAGGGATGACTTGAGCCACAAAAAGCATACACTATGTTGCCCATGTGATACTGTCTGGATATTTATATCATTTGCATTTAGTCAAAAACAGCAGCCTGAATATAGTTCATATCAAATTTCAGAGAGCTGCTGGTGTTTTCTGACCTTTTGATTGTGGCACTTGGTGGTGCACTTGTGTTGTGATGTATTGAGTTACACTTAAGCGCCACCAACCACATTTATCTAACCCAGTTTCAACAGGAAAAGTAAACAAAGATGACATGATAAATGCGCTGCTTCACTGACATGCTGATCAATCTGTTCATTAGTGGACACTTGCGTCAATCCCACAGCAAATGTAATCCACGTGATACAGGCGTATGCTCATTTCAACATCTATAAATAATTGGTGGATTCATTGGAAAATAATTTGCTCAAGACATCCCCAAATACAATAACAAAAAGCAGAAATATTGCATGCATCAGAAATAGTATTCAAATGAATGTAAAACAGTGTGTGATGAATGAAGAAAAATATGAGAAGCAAAGCAGATGAGACTGAAATTTAAAAGGAAAAAAACTTCTTGACTTAATTAGACAGAATCCATGAAAGCCTTGGGAGATGCCTCTAACATTTTAGACCAATGGCCTCTTCTCTGGTGCAGCTTGTGACTTTGATTATGGCGTCAAATTCTTCCTGAATGAGCATGGCTGGATGTAGAAATAAACCCATTTTATTACCATGTCTGAATGTTCTCAATTAAATGATGGTTTGCTGTGCAAATTGCTTTAACTTTAAATGTGTGTTGCTTTCTTATGTATTTATTTTTCTCTCAGCATTGAAGCTCTCTACATTCATAAAAAGAAAGGGTGGGTTTGTTTAGACACTCAGTGGTGGTCGGGTGGAACATATTGTACTTGGGTGGGTCTAGAGGAAAAACAACATTCTCACACTACAGGTCAAAGCACAGTGAACTTGTCCCTCTCCTCACACAATTCTCAACTGACAATAAGCAAGAAACAACCTTGACTGGCCAACTGTACCAAAACAAGCTGACTTGACTTCTACAAGTACAAACCAAAATCAACACAAAATATAATAGGCAAACATCCATCTGTGTGTGTGTCATGTTAAATTTTAGCCAGATACAGCATCAGTATCATTATCAAAGGTCAGACTCATACCACACGCTGTTCAGTATTAATTATAGTCTGGGTCATAGTCCCACATGTAAACCACATGAATCCTGACAATGTAATTTAATGCTTATAACAGCCTGCATAAGAATAAGAGAAGAAGCAGCATGCCTTTACAACCCTTTCAGAGAATGAACTCCACAGAGCTCCTTTCTTATTCAAGCTGACAAAACCTGCACAATGTATGTTAAGTGAAGCCAAGCAATAAGGTTACAAATATTAACAAATATTTTATGAGTAAGACAAGTCCTAAGATTTGTTAAAAAAAAAAAAAAAAGTGACAGGGAAAAAAAAAAACCCAACAAACTAAACAGGAAGCATGCTTTATCATAACCAGCTGGTTAAAAATTAACATCAAATGAAGGTTTTGAAACCAACAAACATTTTGACACATCTGAACCTCAGGTCACTTTCAACACTGAAGAAAAAAAGCATGATGAAATCTAACCAATGAACAGGAAAATCTTGTAAAACGCAAGCTGCTCTCAAGAAAAAAAGGATGTCACTAGTTCTACAATTTCTCACAAAGTATCACAGAAAGAAAGACAATCTATTTAAGGAAAAAAAAATTTTGGAACTAAAAAATAAATCCATTAGATATGGTGGTCCAGGACAGAATTGGCGACATTATTATAATGTCAACTCTCTGACGCCACCTGAAAAAACCCTCTCTCTCTCTCTCTGAGCTACTATTACAACCGTAGGCTTTTATCATAAAAGGGCAATTTAGATGAGAGCAGGTTAAGCAGCTGGAGTCTAAAAATTGTGGTCAATACCAAAATTAAAATGTATTTAACAACACTTAACAAATTACTGGGATGACAAATTAAGTACTTGAGTATTTTCCTCCCTCTGTTGAAACAAGGTAGCCTTACCTACACCTCTGGCTCATAACCCACTTTCATACCAAAGATAAGCTAAGGATAAAGCTGAAACTCAAGGGATATCTAATTTTACTTTTAAGCTACTCCATAGCTTGCCTTACCAAATCAGGAAAGACTGAATGGCATCACAACGACTGCATGTGTTAACATTACTGTAAATATGAACACAGTATAACAAATTACAGTTTAACAATGACAAACACTCTCAAGGCAAGCAGATGACCATTCTGACTAAAGTCCATATTTTTAAATATCGACTATATTGTTACTTCATGTATTTTACCATTTCTCATAACTGTCCTGTGGTGAAATCAATCAGGAAAATGAGTCATATATGAAGGGGAAGTCTACTATCACTCCATTATAAAGCTTACAATCAAAGCTGATCGTTTGCTATCAATACACCAGAAACCCATGTTAATAGAATCCTTTCAAATAGGACAAGAAAATGGGAGCTTGATAATGAGGCTACATACAACCAATGCTAGTTGTAGAAGATTGTGAGTAACTACACCACTAACATTTCCCTATTAATATCACATACTTTTTTCTGAGTGGCATTTACGTTTGGACCTTGACATTTCACGAAAGTAATACTCGTCCTTGTGTATGTTATTTGATATATTAGGGCTCATGGAAACGTGGACATGTCACGTGAACACAGCCAATACACTATTATCACGAGTGCAAGCAAAACGCTTGAATGGATGCAATTTTAGTTCTGTCTTATTTGTTTATTACCCAACACACAAACAGAATAGGATTAGACGACTGACATTACGTAGGGTGGACCTGCGATCTTATAGAAACAAAAACAACTGGTTTTCAGCAAAACAAGCAACCAGCTGTTCTGTTAAAATGACATCTTTCCATTCTGCTCGACAGGGCTGTGGTTCACACAAGCCTTTAATGATGTGGTGACGGACACACCGGTCAACACAATTTACCCCTATCTCACGATGTTGTATGAATACGGGGCCTGTGGTTAGTGGAAACGACACAACACAACTACGGGTCTGGTAGCGTTATGCAACTGTTAATCCAGTTAAAACTATCACAGCAAAGATTTCTAAACCACAGTACATTGTAAATTAGCGACCGTCTCATGTGACCGCTTACATCTGCTAACATTTTGCAACAACGACTATTCATTTGCATCATGGCAGACGAACAGGCTTTGACATTAAGCAAGCTATTTTCGACGTTTCTGTTGAATACGTGTAACGTCAATCACAAAAAGGTCAACTAATCGACCAACAGTGTTTTGTGCCAGCACATTTATCGATGAGAACGATAGCCTTATCGAACTATCTGCTATGGCTAAAATGAGTTAGCTTAACGTGTGGCTGTTTCAACATATTAGACACGAAACAATCCATTTGTAAATTATGAAGAGGACTAAAAAGGTCTTGAACATCGAAAAACACAAGTGTCCTCATGTTAGCAAAGCAGTCCGAATGTAATTTTCCATGTTCGTAGTCAGGTCAAAGTCTGCTTCTTCAAACAACATGGCTGACACAAATGTCTTACCTGTAGAGGCACTGGCTCTCCAACAGCTCAACAGCAGGGCACTAAGAGCCCACAGTAACTTCATGGTTAATAATTTAATGGCTTCTAAATCGCCAAGTAAAAACAACGTTAACGACGAAAGTCTGGATCTTCCTCCGCTTCTTCTGATGAACTTCTACCGGAATGTAAGCACACAGCCGTCAACTGCAGCTGATGTAGCTGACCGTCCTCTAGTTGCACCTCACGCACACGCCTTGAGCGGCACGTACACATGACGTCATTAGAGGCGTGGTCACGAGGGGAAAGCGACGTTACGCTTCACTTGAAATATTAAACGTTCTTCAAAAATCACAGTTTTATGTATGACAAGACTTTATACGATAAACATCAAAATTAAAAAGTAATAAATAAAATAATTAATTTATTATGTGCTGGGATTTCAAGTTCTATTTTCAAGAAACTGAGCAAAATGAGAATTGGACATAACCACTGCTCTTAAAAATGCGTACAAATAAGGGGAATCTCTGAAAATGTGGAGATCTCTAATGAAATTTTGAAACAGATCCGCATAAGTCCTCACATCCTATTAACACTATCTTAGTTGATGTCGTATTAGGGACCATTATCTTATTACTTTGCTTATTGTGTATTTTCATTTATCTTAATGTAAACTATCAAATATGTTTCAAACACTAGCAATACTGTTCAATGTGTATACACTTCAGGAAAAAAATAAAGTTAAGGTGTTGTATATGTAGATTTATATATGGATCTAAATGTATAAATTTCCTAAACATAGCGCTGTTCTTGTTAAAGTTTCAACTCTCTAAAATCACCTGCAACAAACCCTTATCATAAGCTAGGATATGAAATCAAAGACTTTCTTTAGAGTCTATAAAGTACTTCAGTATTGAATTAATTCACTACCAGGCATAAAGGCACAGAAATTCCATTTCATGTTAACCACAATTCTTCAGGAAAACTGTAAGAATAAATTAGAAGTTTTTCATTGTTTAGTCAAACCTAGAGGCATAAGTGTATCCATTTGTCTTTTGGCTGAACCAATGTCCTGTCCATAACAACAATCCTCTGAAATTTAATGACTTTGAACCTAAACCCAAGAGGACAACAGAGGTACAATGTGGAGGAAGTACACCCATATGGTTGAACAATAAGAGGAAGCAGAATTTATTGGCTTATTGATAACATTTAGCAGGCAAATATGCAACTGAAGGATCTAATATAGATGCCTTTAGACAAGGCCTTACTTTGAAAGTGTGAAAAACTTTGTAAACCTTATTATGCATTGAAATGGTATGTTATTGTTCCCTGGTTGATGTGGAATTGTTCTAAAAGCCTTCAAGACACCATCAGAGGAACAAATAATTTACACAAGGAAACAGCACAGTTCATAACCCTTGTGTTTGCAAAAAAGTTATTATGAAAGACCATTTTCTTCAAGCAATTCACTACTTTTTCGTCAAATAAAATGTTTGCTGTACCAATAAATATGTATTTTGATTACTGCCCGCACTTCAGAGGGCAATGAGATGTGGTTGTTCACTTGAAATTACATCACACAAGTTATTTTTAATTCTTAAAACTCAGTATTACAAAATATATTTGAATTTATGCCTATTGTTGATATTTAACTCATGATTACACTTTAGATTATACACAGGAAATGAGAACCATGCCCAATTTTGAGTGGTACCACCCAAACATCTTTATTTTAATACCAGTTCATTTTGTCATACATGAACATACTGCAAACAATTGTTTTTCCATCTGGCAACTTGAAAAGTTTAACTTACCTTTAACTTAAAATGCACTGAAATGTGTATTATGTGAAAAGCTGATTTGAATTTTAGACTTTCAGATAAAATGAAAAGAAATCCTTGGTTAAATTAGAAATACTTATTCACGTCATTATCCAAACAGCACAAAATTACTGCAATTTGACACATAATTTCAAGTGCAAACAATGATATATGTCCCATGTCATTTCATCTCAGGTAAAAGGATTAATTTTAGAGTATAGTAATTTTCTTTGGAGAAGGAATCAGATGTAGCATATTTCCAAACCATGGAGAAGTACACACTTAAACACTGCACTACAGTGCACTTTAAAGTAATTTTATCTGTGAGATATTAATTAATTCTACTTATAAAAGAAATAACTACACATTTATTTTTGCTTTATTAGCAAAAATTTGTCATTTTAAATCATTCTGGAGATTTTAAAAAACAAAAGCAACTGCTGTCCCAAGTCGTCTACCTTTGGATTCCTTTGTTTTCTCTTCCTGTATGAGGTGACTGAGGGACATCAAACCTCACTGAAGTTTCAATGTGTGTTCACATCCTTCGAGAGAGAAGCGGCTCTACAGGACTCCACCCTTCCTTTGTTCAGATTCCTGGCGATGGTGGGAGAAACAGGATGGGCAGAAATACATGGACCTCATGTATCACATTACCCCTGAATCAGGCTTGAGTGCTCCTGGCGAGATGCTCTCAGATCCCTACCGAGAGAGACTGGAGGCCACCGCTCTGAAGTACAGCTGCCAAGGAGCTATTGACAGCTCATAGGGTGAAATGGACCACTGTTTTTTGTTTGTTTGTTTTTAAGAGTTATCAGTGGAGTTCTCATTGCTGGTTGAACTTGAAGACTGGGGGGTTGAGGAAGATGAAGATGATGAGGAGGTGGAGGAAGAGGAGGAAGTAAAGTTCATCCCTGATAGTTCTGGAGGGTTTGTTGCTGTGTTCTGGCCACTCAAGCTTTTCCTGCACACTGGACATGTATCATGCTGCAGATAAAAAATAGTCAAAAACATAGTTTAGCCCTTTTATTTATGTTTTATTTATGTTCCTGTTACTCATTTGTTGTCATTTATCAGTATTTAAATTGACAGATAATTAAATAAGTATTGTCCTGTACCTGTTCCAGCCAGGGTACTATGCAGTCATTGTGGAACATGTGATTGCATGGGAGCTGCCTTACGTTTTCTCCAACACTGTAATCTTCTTTACATACTGGACATTCCAGTCCTGAGGCTGAAAATAAAGACAGCACATATTAAGTGTTAATGATCATTAGGAGTGTAACTACAATGAAGTTAACCCCAATTAAGCTGTTTTGTCTAAAAGACATTCATAAAGGTGTAAAGGCTACAAAGCCTGACTTTTAAATATAAAAATCAGTTGTACCAATTAATTAATTAATTATCAAAACAACTGACAACTAACTGATTAATCAAATCATTTTTGTAGCTATGATCTAAATGTGAGCAGTCAAAGGGTGTGGAAAATAGAAAACTGTGATAGAAAAAAATGTATAGCTTCATAAAGTGTCAAAGGTTTGTAAAATTTAAAATGAGCTGTGAGTCCTAATCTACAAATTAAAAGTGTTTTACACCTTCATTTTTAAACTGAGTGATTAAGATCTTGTGCTTTCTTTTTTTTAACACTGCTTGCTCTACTTACTTACATTTACAGCTCAAATCCATGTAACACATTTAAAGGTTAACTTTGTAAAATGTAGTGACATCTAGGGGTGAAGTCTGAGACTGCGACTAACTGAATACTACCCTCGCTGCCCTGACTGCTAAAAAATGTCAAAGTCCCTCAATACAGTGTTTAGTTCTTCCATTCTGGGATATTTGGTTAAAGAGACACCATCTCTTGTCCATATTCGTGGGAGGTGATGGTAATGCACTTTAAGGATGCCCCCCACCATAAAACAAAAAACTAAATAGGAAGATTAAGTCCATTTAGTACTTTCTGAGCTACTACAAAAACATGGCGTCTCAACGCAATGGAAAATCCGTATTTTTAATTAATTAAATGCTACAGAGAAATAATTATCAATATGCTATTACACTTGTGGAATTAGATCCTCCTAAATCCCTCAAAACCTTATACACAACCTTTAAAAAGGAAATGCACAGAGGGCAATGGAAGAAAACAGCTCATCTGGCAAAACTGTCATTCCATCAAATAATACATTAATCCAATGAGAACAGACACAAACATTTTTAAAACCATGGCAACGAAATGTACTAAACACACATAGTACATCTCAAATGTAATACATGTCATGAAAACATAAAAAAAGAATGGTGATAATTACACTGAAACTTACCAACATGCTCATCTGTGATTTGTACGGTAGGAAGACTTTTAATTTTATCCCTGTCTGCTGGCGGAGGCCCTGTATTCTCAAACTGGTTTAATAACTAACATTGAGAAAATAAGAGGAAAAAATGTACACCTTTTATGCAAAAATACATTAAAAATAAAAAAAACTACTTTCATTTTATAATTTGAAGATATAATCTGTGCAAAAGCAGTTAAAAGATACCTGTGTGATAATTGCATCTAGTCCATTAGCACCCCAGGCATAATCCATAGGATTTGAATGAAGAACACCCCTTGAAAAAAACAGTGAAATATTAGAGCATTAGGAGAAAACATTCACATATCATTGAGGTGTTTCTTTGTGAGTTTTTATAGTTCTGCTCCTCAGACTCACCATGGCCCAACACCTATATTTGGCATCGCAGTTGGTGCGATTATTCCATTCACTAGCTGCTGAATGATTCTACAAGGAAATACAGAACATTACTATATGATACAGACTAATTGATCAAGTGCATGTGATATGGGCCAGATCAAGCAGTGACACAGGGACACATTTCATGTTCAGTAAGATCTGTGTTGAAAAGTAAACAACTTCTCTACATGTTTAATATGTGTATGAATAGGTCTCAGTCAGTACTTTCAACAGGACATGTTATAATTTACAGAAATAAAATTTTGGGGTAAAAATACTTAAAATATTGCTGCGTGACATGGGGACTCAAAATGAACATATTTTTTTCCACTTTATGTAAATGAACAAAACATGCTGTTCTCTATAATTGTGATCAATATTGGATAAAAATGTTTAAATGATAAGTTTTTAAGAACACAAATATGTTGTGACACAGGGACAGCAATTTGTCACTTTATTAAGTAGTCAAAATAAAAGACTTTGCTGGAACAAAAACACTACAAATATGCTAATAAATTTGTATGTAACATACATAATACAACTGAAGTAATATATACAGCTAATAGCAGAGCACACTTTACAAATAATTTGATTGTACATAACCTTTCTATATTCTTGTACTATTGAATAGTTAGTTCCTACAGATTCAGACTTAAAAAAATCACTTATACAAGCAAGAAAAATATTATTATTAAAGTTAATAGTGCATTTACATATTTGAGTCCTTTTTGGGTTTCATTTTGTATTGATTATATTTTTTTTCTACAAGTGATACTGAAATTTTGCAAACAGTCCATGTTTTTGTTTTTGTCTGTTGGTACCTCTTGCCAGGTCATCATTGCAAATGAAAAGCTGTTCTCAACTGATTTTACCTGGTAAAATAAAGTACTAATAAAATAGAGTTCTTGAGCTAAAAAATGAGCCTATTTGAGACATGATAGATGAAACTTACATTTTTGACATTGACGTTCACTTTCACTTGATCTGGCCCACATATTTCCAGGACTCTCCGACTATACTCCTTACCCCTCTAAAGTGGGAACTCCCTCATGCCTCCCTGCTTGGCGCCTTGAACCATGGCGACTTCTTGGCTGCCTAGCGCCATATCTTTGACGTGATGTTGCCCCCCCTTCCCGCCGATTCTCAGCATCACGGTTGTCCTCTGTTCCCAATCCAGCCCCAAAGTCAAAGCTGTCATCAAAGACACCCAGGGCAAACTGACCATAGCCCGAAGGGAATGTAAACAAGTGCTGGTCTGCATTCTGGGGAAAAAAGACATAAACAGCAGTCTAGGTGAATAACACAACAATGTACAATTATTGACTAAAGTGCCTAGGAATGAGAATTTGGTTAGCTAATAACATAAACTTCATTCTACTGAAAACATCGTAGAATCCATATAGGAGTATATCCTTATTACATGAGTAGTATCATCCCAATGGAAATCAATTCAGTTGAATTTACTTTTAGCCCTTACATAAAGAACAAATTGGTTTAAAGAATATTTTACTTATCAAGACAACTGGACCCAGTCATTCAATAGAAAATTGCTGCATTGAGCAACACTTTAAAAAAGTGAGAAGTCTCAAAAGCAGAAGTGTCCACCCTGAGATGACTTCTATTCTACCCAGTAGGCAACATTTTAAACAGAAGTAAACGACAAAAATAAATCAATGGAAATGTTCACAATAATTTCCAACAGTATATGTGAAAAGTGATGACAGAGATGATCAAGTAAAGAATGGGTTAGAAACCTCAAATGGCTGCTGGTTCTGGGACCCGCTGGAGATGGTAGACATGGAACCATTGTCTGCACTAAAGAGAGTAAAAAAAGGGGACAAGATATGGGTAGGATTTTATGCCCCATTCATGCATTTTATTCTATTAATAGGTCATCATCATCCGGGTATATTTTTCCACATCTTATTTCCATTTTTCATCTTTTCTCCACTCTCTCATAACACCTTCATGTGAAAATAAAACTTTGTCCTCTGCAATCACTGTAACACTGAGTAATACATTAGTAGTAGAAAGTGAAGACCTTTAAACACAGTTAAAAGGGGCACAGAGGTAAAAACAGTGGCAGAGGTAAAAACATTACTATATACACAAAAAAAATCACAAGGAAAAGTGAATTTCTATTTCAGAGGAAAACCACCGATTCCTTTACTAATTTCAATGTGTTTACAATGTATGTAAATCTTTTTTTTTTTTTTAAACACTCCAATGACCAAAGAGAAGTTGTTTGTGAGAAAAGAAACAGGACTGCAATCTAGAGTTATAAAAACTGTGACAGTCATTTTATGCACGAGAAATTAGAACTGGTTTAAAGGTTGCATTTTGCTTCATGCAGATATTAATGTAAAACTCAATCCTATGAGTTCATGTCAATGGGTAACATGGCATAATTGTTAAAAATGACAGATATATGAAATAACACACTTACGAGGTTAAGACATTACTTTTACTTTATGGTAGGGCTGGGCGGTTATAACCCAAAATTCATATCACAGAATAAACTGAATCCATTCACGGTAACGGTATATACCGTGGTATAAATATCACGGCGTAAAACTTAAAATGGAAGTGTTTCTGAATGGGTTCTGTAGTCCCTTAGCAAAGCTAAATTGATTTAAAAAACAACAACTAAAAAAACCAAAGATATAATGTAATTTTTTGAGCATTTATTGTGCAGAAGAACAACAAAAGTAAGGATAGTGCCTCAGAAGTACAAAAATTCTAAGAAAAGTAAAGTGGATTATCCACTTTACTTTTGGAAAAGGCTTGCGCAATGGAGGTCTGTTGTTGGGTAGCGGGGGAAACTTTCTTCTTTCCTCCCGGCTCAGTGTTCATAGACTGAGCTGGTGTTTGAGCCGAGCGCAGCCTCTGGCTCTCTGCGTACTCGAGCACATGTTTTGATTTCAAATGGTAAAATAAATTGCTTGTGTTACCTTTGTTGGCGGTCACAGTTACTCCACACATCTTGCAGATAACATTTTTCTGCTTAACATCTGACTTTTTAAACCTGAACCACGTCCAAATCACGGATGTAGCACCGTTTTTTTTTTGTTTTTTTTTTCATACCAGCTCCTCTTCTGCCGTTACTGTGCTTGCGGCCATTTTCACACAGAGGCAAGTGTGATGACGTCATCGACAGTATGATGGTAGAGCACAAATCTCTATCATGGCCAAATTTATATAATTTCTACCATCATACCGTGTATACTGCACAGCCCTACTTTATGGACTATGAAAAATTCCACTGTTCATAATACATACTTGGGGTCTAACATAAAAAACAGTCTGGGAAAACAGGGGAAAAGAAAAGCTTTCTTTGGCTTATATAATATACACACCTCCTCTCCTCCAGGAGCTCCTCAATAAACCCTGACTCGCATCTTGGACAAGTATATTCCTGTGAATAAATAGAGAAGGAAACCAACTTTACTTACAAGAGATGCAAAAACAACCCAAATGTTAAAAAGCCAATAACATATTTTGCACATATTTTTGTTAGGTTTGCAAATTACTGTGAACATTTCAGCTGTAGTTTCAATCTAAATCAGTGTTATTCAGCTCATTTCCACACATACACACACAACTATTTTCCAAGCTTAACCACAATAACTGCATCTCTACTTCATTTCAGTTAATTCCTGCAAAAAAAAAAAAAAAAAAAAAAATGTAATACTATTTGCATTTGGGCCTGGCCAAGCGAGTAACGGAGTGAGAAAGCACTGTACAGAAGTACTAATCATTCCATATCTGTTTTTAAAAATTAATTTAGCAGCAACCATAATAGCTCAAACTGTAAGTCTAGGCAAGTACTTTAACATGCCATTAAGGAATAATAACCAAATATTTAATAAAAACATTAATTTATCATCATTGACAAAGTAATGGAGTGAGGAAAAATATACAACTGTTAAAGGCTTGGAAAAAATACCAAAAAGTGCAACTCCTCAAGGAAAGTGCAAATATTTAGCATATCACATCTTTCTTAATATATGAGAGTACATTAAATCCAAAAATGAAACTGATATCATTTTTATTTTAGTTTTAAAGGACATTAATTCATAGTAACGGAGTGAGAATCCAAAAAAGTAACAGAATGAGGTATTTGTTCAGTGTGATGCACCAGAATGATAATAATCAAAGATTTTAAGATACTGATAAAATTACCAGTCTTTGGCCACGTATGTTTCATTACTATATTTAATACACATCCTTCTGCTGTTTCTTTTTTTTTTTTTATAATAAATAACATTCAAAATCATTATAGTATTTGATTATGATGAAATATAAGATGAGACACAGGCATACATTTTGAACATATTTATTTACACATTGCTATTTACATTCTGAATTTATGCTATATACATTCATTTACAACCTTTATTCTTCTTAATTTACACTGTATTCCTGTATATTTTCTTATATATCCAGTAGTAATTCAGGTACAAATTAAATATACATAGTTTCAGAAACTAGAGATATCTTTCATGCTAAGGAATCAAAAATATTGTATTAGAGAAAAAAAAGAAATTGACCCTGATGTTCACTTTCGCTTGGCCAGGCCCATACACACAAATGTCACAGCTTATTTGTGTGTAGAAATGCCATTTGAATATGGTGCTGGACTTCATCGGTCCATCCTCTTCTCCATCTACAGAGAGAGATGGGCAGTGACACCCAAGTCCAACACAATCACTGTTCAGTGTGCTCAATCAGTGGCCTATCTCTTTTCCCAGGGCGTCAGATTATTGCACACCCAGCATATTATTTATATAATGCTAAAAATCCTACATTACTTACTGCTTTCTTGTACATGAGCCAATGATCAGTGTATGTTTTGGTATTTTAACCCCATCGTATCAGCTGATCCTTATTCCGAGGTAATAATAGCGTTGAAATAATAAAATGAACTTAAGCAAATCGTAAGACATTAATAATCATCCTGTAAGCCGTATGAGGTGTTAAACGCAAACTCCAGTTATTAAGGCCATTCTACATTAACCTGTGGTTAATCTTTAACATAGTGATGGAAACATTTACATTTTGTACGAAAGATCATTCTAGTGACACTGACAGGTTTGCCACGTGTGTACTTTAGTGAATAGCAAAACAAGAAAAGGATTCAGTGGCTTTGTTCAAAACAGAAAAGATAGATCATAAGTTATACAAAAAGATTTAAGGAAGGTAAATGTTTACTGAAGTATATTACCTAAAAAGAATAGATCAGTGTTATTCATAACGTTGTTGCTAGAGTGAATTTAGCTAACAATCAGGCTAATGGGACTCAAAATTACAAAAATTAACGAATTATTACATAGAATTGTATTGCATATTTTATTTAAAGGAACTGCGTATATAACAGTATAATGACTAAGCGGTTTACGTTGCGTGTTTATAGATCTACTTCAGAGATAACAAGCTAACACTAGCTAGCATTAGCATGTTAGACGGGAGCTCTTAAAGTCTGCTAATACTGTTAGCTTGCTAACTGTTAACCGCGCTGCTACAACGATTTCTACTAAACTAATAATACCACTACCGTGTTTTTCACCTATCCAAGAGCCCCTAGTTTTATTTTCAGTCTGTGATACTTACGGGAAGGCGAGGGCTAATCTCTGCTGAGCATCTGTGACAGAAGAACCGGCTGGGCCATGGAGGAGCTTCAGCCATCTTTAGCCACTACTGAAACAGGTAAAGGAGACTACGGAGCACCGGATGGGACAATATTTACCCCGTGGAAAATACGGCGATCATGTGACTCAAATGTGCGCCATTAGTTTCTCATTAAAAAGCAGCACTTAACGGAGGAAACGACAACAAGAAAGAATGAAATAGCGATGCATAATTGGATAGATATTAAATGTAACATAATATTAACCCATAAAGACCCAGTATTACTTTTATGTCAGTTCCCAAATGAATTGTTCTCTCTCTTTAACCTGTCGTTAGTGATTTATTATTATATCACCCCCTGTTTTTTGCATTTTTCACTGTATATCACGTATTTTCCTGGATTTCATTTCTTATATTTAATTCAGACATTCATGAAACTCAGTAAATTCAAAGGTTATAATATCAAAACAGACAAAACTGAAGAAAAGGTGACTTTTTCAACAAATAAATCAATAACTGAAAATAAAAACAAGTGTCTCCATTCACTTCATTGATCCAAGTCCACAGGTTTTACTGGTGAATCAAATGTTATAGAAGAATGAAGGTCTTTCCACGTTCAATACAGAGCCTCTGAATGTCCAAATGGGTCATATCTGATGACTATGAAAAGATGACAAACTGCATTTTACACCAATTATTTGCATGTATTGATAGGATTAATGGATCAGTAGGTATTGAATATTTCAGATCAGGAGATTGTTTTGGTGGCCAGTGGTGGTTTGGGTCCTTATGGGTTAAAGATTTACACATTAAGAGATTATATTTTTTTATTGATTATTAATAACAAATAGATTAATAACAATAAAACACACATAAAATCAACAGACAATATTGCAAAGTGTTTAATATTAATGTTCTTTGTATTTCAAAACAAATAGAGTGCTCTATTCCATATTGCCACATGGTGGTGCTTTTGTGTATCAAGTGTTTTGTTACTACATCCAGACTGCTGCCAGTGGCTGAAGAACCAATACACGTTCACCGGGTTTTTCTTCTGACATTTATGGGACATTTAGAAAGGTTATTATATTTTAGAAATACCTGTAAAGTGGATTGCAACTGATACTCATATGACAAATATCTTGGTCAAGTTTCTTGTCTCATATAGGGAATTGAAGGTTGGTTAATGTTTCACCACCAAAAGAATCTTATCATTTATATCACCTATCACCACATTGCGTCCCACTCTCCTCATGCCTTATCTCTTCAGCTTTAAGGGGCCTCTGCTCTCCCTGTTCACATGAAAACCTGAGATGTGTTTTTGCAATCTGGCACTGCAGTAGATTTATTTTGACACAATACTTTTCCACTGGATTCCCGTCAACTATCTCTGGGGCCCAATAAGCATATTTTAAGTTTTTAAAAGTGGCTTAGCATGATGTGTAGCATCTGTTTTTAAGCTACCCCTTTCAACAACTATAGATTTGTATTTTGACCTTGATTATTTGACAGTAGTTGCTGGAATCATTTTATCTAGTGTCGAATCTGAGAAATAAAACAGTAAATAAGTATTTTCTTGCATGGGAAAGACATTGTCCCGTTTTATGAGAACACGAACAGGTTCTCATCGCCGTCCATCTGGCGGCCGTGAGATAGAAGCAAAGGTCTCAAGGATCAGTTACTGGAGGGAAAAGTAATTTATCTTACTCCGTTTCAAGTTTTCAGGTCTGTTTTTATTTTCTGAAGTTGTAAATTAAAATTTCTTCAGTATATTTTTCACAGGTATGCTTAATGCGATTGCCATGAGAGCAGACTGACTGATAAAATAAAGTCAAACTCGTCTGGAGTATCTGTTATGCTCAGCACCACATGTTGAGTAAGTCAGCCAATCACATCTCCCCTGCCTTCTGGCCTGATATATATGCTAATGTCTATTGTCATGCTTTTGTGTAATTGTAGGCATCACCACAGATCTTTGCCAGTCTATATGATTTTAGAGTGGAAAATAGACAGTGAGCAGTTAAAGATTTGGAAAAGTGTCTATATTAATCTGGTGTTTCAAATATGAGTCAAGAGTATAAATCATCTATAAGGGCAACACACTGATATTATTGAGAAATTAGTTTCTGTTTCTTGTTATAATAGCTTTACGGTAAAACACTTGCAAAATTTCTGTGGTACAGTCGTTTACTTTCCCAATCTGGATCACATAACATTCCTATGATAAGTTACAACAAACTGGATGTTTCATCACAGAAAGTTTACAGTGTAACCCAGTTAGGTCCTAATGTTGTCTAGCTCTGTGTTGTGTCTGATTTGGCCATGTGGGAGCAGGAAAGACACGGCTGTCCCATGGGCATGAGATTAGAGAGGGTCTGATAGCACTGAGGTTTGCTATGTCTGCAGGGCTGAGGTAAGCCATTGTCTCTCTGTCTCCCAATGCGTCACCGCCATCCCAGTCGAATGCTCATTGTAGCCAATCTAATCTGGGGAGTGAGTGACTGTGGGTCAGAGACAGGCAGAAAACAACTCTAGTAGACTGAGCGAACTTCCACATCATGTAGTTTCAGGTCTCCACCAGTCCGGATGTGGGGCAAAAAAAAAAAAAAACAAAACAAGTATTATTAAAGAAGTAAACAGTTCTGTTGTTGAGGTTGTATAGGTACCAGACTGTTCCCTGCTGTGATGTGAATGAAAAACTCACCAGATGCTATAAAACACAGCAAAAGGTGGAAGCAACTAATTGTATTTCTTTGAGGGACGCTGTTGCTTTTGTCACTTTATAGAGTTTTTCCAGACACTCCAGTCGGAATTACCCACCACAGTCCCTCTGGGCCCCCAAAGCACACTCACAAACACACTCAGAGGCACACACTCAGCAATAACAGCCGCCTGCTGGAACTTCCTGGGCCTCTTAGTCATGCGTCACTTGTTTTCAGTCCCACCCATCGAAGACTCTTTCTCCCTCTAGACTCACTGTGTCTGTGGCCATGTGTCACAAGGGCTGTGGATCAGGCACACACAGACACACACATATCCTGTTGAGATCCCAGGACACACAGCAAGAAGTTTGTGAACACCAACATAGCAACAGAAAAAAAAACATCTCTATGAAAAATAAACCAGATAACATTGTCATCGTGTATATAGTTATATTGAGTCATAGGAGGTATCTTCTGTTCTGTACAGTGTTTTTCTGTTCTGCTTGTCTTCCAGAAATCCCTTAGTACTACACTGGTACATAAATGTTTGGAATTACATCACTAAGCAGCTAACAAAATATAGATGTTGCTAGAGAAGCATATGTGTACAATTAGTAGCTTAGATCAGCAGCCGTCATTGTAGTGGAGTGTACTGCATGTGGTTTGACTTTATCTGTTTTTACTGACCCACTACTTTATTAGAGTGAATCAGTCTGTCTTAATCATGTGCAGCACAACTGCGTAAAATTGTGTTGTTTTAAGAGTTTATTTCAGTTTGTGTCACTTGGTGATCTAGTGATTGACACATTAAGTGTAACCTTGGATTAAAAAACAGAACATTCCCAAGCTGTGCGCTGTACAGTACAACTAAAGAGCCATCAGTTATAAAAAGTAATGTGATATAGTATGCAAAGAGTAAATGTAGCTCAGAGTTCAGTGTTGGAAAGGCTCACTATCTGCTCTGTAATCAACCAAAAACCCCCCAACAAAAATGAGGAAAAAAGAATAAAACCCCCAGTGTTTAAATCAGAAATTTCCCCTAAGAGGAAAAATGACAAAATATTAAAGTCTGGCACTTTTTGGCAGATATTTTATATTTGTATAAAAGATATTATGAGTTGGTAGTTTTATGACATTTTGGCTGTGGATCTGTCTGTAGTACCTGCATGAGTGTTTGTTTTAGGATTTTGCACATGTAAAATACAAAATATGTGAGTGTGGACATGTTTCTAGTCTTGCTCACAGTCTGGTATATCTCTTAGCATCTGCAGCGCACACCGAGCAGCACTACAGCTAAAGGGACTGTGTGAGTTTGCTGTTTCTTCTTTAATCTAAAACTGACCATCAGGCTGTTTATAAGATGTGCAGATCTCTGGTCCAGGGGATAGGTACCATATGGGGCTCTTGACTTTGTTTGTGGTGTCCTGCTTCAAGAAGCAGAAGATCTCTTTGTCCAAACAGATTATTTAATAATTTCTGTTATAGTTGCAGTTCAGCTAAAGGAAGCTGTTCATAATGAGAAGGCAATATAGAAGAAATCAAAACCAAGCCAGGCAACCTTCCCACTCCAATCTTTGTTAAATTTGCATGGCATACTCTCAGGCATAATGGCAAATAAAGTGCTTAACCAAATTTCCATGATAACTAACCAACTTTCCATGATAAACAAGCAGGTACTGGTGCCAAGACTTATAAAAAAAAAGGTATTTCAGCCTTGTGTCTGTGCAAGAGCCACCTGAAAAGCTGATGTGAAATTATGGTCATGGTCTGGTGATTTTCCAAGCCTCAAATTGCAAAATTGGACTCAATTTGAGATAAGTTTGGGAACTAAGTGTAGCCCAATTATCACACTTCATTGACTTTTTTTCAGTCATGTAGGCTCAAAATTTCAACATGAGCTGAAACCATAAGCAATTCAATTACTTTTTTAGTGCCAAGACAGAAGAGGTAACAACCTCATGTTGTACTTATCCCTGGGACACATGTCACCAAACACTCTGTAAAGAGTTTAAATACATGACAGAATGGATCACAAACAGACAGAAATCTATTTTCCTGCTTTAATTACGTTCTACAAAACCATCCTGTACATTATGTGGTATTACTAATATTGTTTTCCTTCTGCTAGACTTATGACTAGAACATATGGGTTAGACCACACAGCAACACACAGAGCTCAACAAGAAGCTGTCCCAGAGGTCACGGTGAGGAAGTGAAACAATTTACAAAGAACAATTGGGAATAATTAGCATGTGAACCACTTCCGAACCCTGATTTGTTGGTAACATTCTGGTATTGACTAAATCACTAACAAACACTGTTCATTTGGTGTAAACCTGTGTGGATTTTCGGTCATTGCTTACCTGGTGAGCCATGAACCACACTGCAAAGTGCTTTAAACAACCCGACCACGACTCAGGTACAACCAGTGGGTATTTTTAAAAACAGTGGCCTTAGACAAAACCATTAGAGCTATGGTGACAAAGATTTGTTTCATTCAAGATGAAGAAGTATGATTTGATATTTTTTTTTGTAATTTACAGTGGAGGTGTACATACAGATGTCACATTTAAAAAATATAAGCTAATGTACAGGGTAGGTACTATCTGTAATGTCTAATTAGCTAGGTATCTTTACTAAATGTTTTAATAGAATATACATGAACTCAAAACAAAGACCTTTCTAAAGCATTTCTGAGAAATATGTGAAACTGTATTAAGATATGAACTGATAGTAGAGGGTGGGCTGGTCTGTCAGTGTAATGAACCATTGTCAAAAGTTAAATAACATGCATGCGAATCATGAAAGGATTTGCCATTTAACAAAGCAAGACTGGGAAATAATGTCTGAGGCAGATATATTGTGATAGAGTGATGGATCTGATATCTATTAGTTTCAGCTGTGGGATGGAGCTGTTTACAATCCAGTGGCGCGATCCAGAGAGTGGGTGGTCTCCGAACACTCCACAGCGTCTGGTTTCATCACAACATCATTTCAGATCTAAATGTTGGCTGTTAACTTACTGGAAGTATGGCAAGTTGGCGGAAATGATACCATGTGGACGTCGTTGAGAAAGGAGCTTGACATATCAGAGGAGGATGATTACGCATCCCTGAAATGTCAGTGTAGGCGTCACATTATAGCTCCATGTGTTTGTAGGGATATAAACAAGTGAACCAGAGGCTGTGATGTAATGTGTGTAACTGATCTCACGCTCATAACAGGTGAGCTTGAGCAAGGACAGCGGAGTCATAATCACACCCACACAATTAAACATACAAACACACGCAAAGCCATGCTGCAGTGGATGTGAGGCTGACACCTCATTGGCCACACTGCCAACCCTAGCATGGAGAAAAAAATCCTGAAATATGGAGGAAAGTGGGCTAAGAATTCCTGAGGTTTCATGTGAAGTGTAATTAGAATAGCTCTGAAATGGCTCATAGGTTTACTTTGTGGTTACCACCACTGGTGTGACACTAGCGCATCATTTCTGACATCAGTTAAAGCCTCGTGGTAATGATTTCTCACAGGCTGTTCCTGGTGCAGGTATTACACAGTCATAATGACAGCAGCAAAGGGGATTTTATTTGTTCTGAACCACATGTATCTGTTGGGAGTGCTTGTCCAGATGTATAACACTGCAAAACTGCTGTCTACAGTTATTTTTCAGTCGCATATTTCCTCAGAACACCGCAGCCTCTGGGACCCCAAAGTGTTTCAAATGCTTTATTTAGGTGGGTGTTCACTGCAAATTCTTGCTGGGTTGCCACTTTATAAACCAGTGGTGACAATAACTGGTAAGGAGAGTTTATTGTATGGGTCACAGAGGAATTTTTAGATGGCCTGCACTCATGAAGGTATGGGAATAATTGGCTTTGCAATTACATTGTACTCTTTCATTTTGTATATAGTGAGGTGTAAGACCTCTAAGGGGTGTGTTTGGGAGTAGTGTGAATACAAATATCCTGAATGCAAAATATGATAGTTATGAATTAAATAAGTGAAATCAAAAACTGTTTTATCTTTAACCACAAAAGATGATATAAAGTTACTTACTTTTATAAATCTGAATTGCTCTTTTTCTTAAGCTCATGTTTCAAGAGATTTTAAAAACATACCTGCAGCAAAATCGGTATATACTATGTATGGTATATACTACCTGTTCACACATGACCCAAAAGGATGGAAATTCCAATGAGCAATCAAAAGGTACGTAAATTTACTTTATGTTCTATCTTTTTCACACAGTTCATACAGTAGATAAATATGATCTATGTGAGAAGGTACAAAGAGCTTTTTCTGGTGATAAAATATTTTAAAGTACTGAATTATTCCTCTATGGATCTGCAAATGCACATAGTTATATTTTCACCTTTGTTCACTGGTTTTTACTCTAACTTAATATTGAGTAAAGTAAAAAAAAATAATAATAATTTAATCCTTAGTGTCTCATAATCTTTTTTGCCAGAAAAAAACATTGCACTGCTTGTGTGTACACATATACAGCTAGAGTTACAAAGTAATTAAAGTATTAAAAAGTATTAAAAGCTTCAGCTCTTGCTGGGGTGGTTCACAGCCAAGTGTGAAGCAGCTGGGATGAAGATCAGCACCTCCAACTCTGAGGCCATGGTCCTCACCCAGAAAAGGGTAGACTGCCCACCCTGGGTCGGGAAGGAAGTCCTGCCTCAGGTGGAGGAGTTTAAGTATCTCAGGATCTTGTTCACGAGTGAGGGTAGGATGGAGCAGGAGACTGACAGGCAGACTGGGGTGGTTCTCTATTTTTACAATTATCATTGCAGAAAGTCTGATTGTAAATTTTTTTTGGGACATACGGTATATAGTACAGAAATGTTGAATAGGTTTTGGCAAATAAGGCAGCTATAGTGTAATAAAGTTACCACAATTTACTTAATTTTCTTAATAGTTAATTTTTTAATTTGTAGATAAATCAACCAGGAACCTGTATGGAGTTTACATGTTCCACCCATGTTGCCGTGGGCTCTGCCCAGTACTCCGGCTTCCTCCCACTATCCAAAGACATCTACTGATTAGTTAATTGGTCAACCAAAAATTTCCTTTTAGGTGTGAATGTGAGACCGATTGGTTGTTTGTCTCTATATGTCAGCCCTGCGACGAACTGCTGACTCGTCCAGTGTGTACCCCGCCTTCATCCATAGGTAGCTGGGATAGGCTCCAGCACCCCCCCTTGACTGGTGAGGATAAAGCGGGTTCAAAAGATGAATGAATGAATGCATGAATGAATGAATGAATGAATAAATGAATGAATGAATGTAGATAAATCAGTTTCAAAAGTTACCTCCTAACATTCTTATTTCCATTTGAGGTAATGTTCACACATGAGCCTCCGAAAACATAAATACAAAATAGCCTTTTACATATGTAGCCAGGGTCTTATGAACATGATTGTAAAAATTCAGTCTATTTATATATACAGTATGTTTGTTTCAATGTAAATTTTAACCTTTCAAATTCACACATGTTTATTTCAAACCTGTGAACACAGTACCTTTTCACTTAAGGTTTATGTTGGTGTGTGGTTTGAAAATGAAATATATTTTGGAATATGTAAAGAGGAATAAAAAATACGGACTTATTTTAATTCCAGGAAAGAAAACTGGAAAAGAAACTGTCAATCATATGATGCCTTCATTTTCATACTTGAAAAGGAATGGGAGGAAGTTCACAAGCCAAGCAGTCCAAGCACTTCCAAACTCTCTGGAATTGGTTTTGGATTGGATTGGATTGGATTGGACTGGACTGGATTGGATTGGACTGGGTTGGAGCTTTATTACATAGCTAACAGACCTTTCTTTGGCTTGTAAAAGCAGGCAAAGCACAGATGTTACTGATGATATTAATGATGGTTATATTACATTTAATTTCACTAGAAGGCCATTCCAGGTAACCAGTTTACACAGTTCCGAAGCCTGAAACTGATAGACCCAAATGGGATGCAGCTATTTATGACACCAATTACACTTTTGTGTAATGCCTTAACACGTCAAAATGCCTGCAGTAGAAAAATCATTAAAGAAAGGTGTAAAAGCCAAAAATAAATACAAATTTACGAGTATTATCTGTTTGCAATTAGATAATTATCTGTCTGCTGACAGTGCGTTTAGTAAGGTGCTAACCTTAAAGTAACTGACTTAGTGTATTTTTGTTAACTGTATCTGCTTTGGTCTATGAACCTTAACCCAAAGATGATCCTGCCATAGATTCCAAATAAATCAAGGACAAACCCTCGGTGGCATTATTCAGTAGTCTGTGAACTGCAACTTTGAAGCCTAAAGATGGTCAACATGATTGTCACCATGTCGGTTTTATGAAAACAGATGGTTGGAGTTGGAGAGGAGTGAGAAATGAAACCAGAACATAGTCAAAATACTGACAGTACTCACTAAAAGTGTAACAATAAGCATTATCAAGACATTTCAGCTACTTTACGAATAGTAACACACACACTTGTGCTAATGGTAATGTCATAGTCATAAAATGCACAAACTCACTAATTACAGCTATCTGAGCCAATTAGCAGGCTATCTGACAGATTATAAACAGTGCTGGGATTAATGTGTTACAATAGAAATGCATTATAGTAACAGATTACGTTTTGTGTAACACAGTAGTGTAATGCATTACTAATCAATTTTCAGTAATATTTTACTCTGCACATGTTCCATAGTGCTTGCATTACAACACACTTTTCGCCCATAACTTAATTGCTCAGATGAAAAAGAACATTCTGTTTCCTGTTGGTGTTCAACCAGTGGGTGAAGACGGCAGAAGACAGTATATTGGCCACATGGGACGTAAGCTCATTACTAACCCTAACCCTGCTTTACAGAAGCTAGTTAGCATGATCCTGTGATCAGCAATGACATGCAAAGCTAATGTTTCTAATTCTTTATTGATTGCGGATTTATCTACTGGTGTCCTTGGTGCCATGCCCCCTGTTTGAACATGTAAACTGTTGAAAAAAATGCAAGCGTTCCTGCTGGGATTTGAACAACATTGTAGGCCGTAGCGTTACTTACAGAGCTCTCTGCTCACATGCACTTCAGAGTGCAAACTTATGCATCCCAAGGCTCTCCTATCTCATGTATGGGTGGGGGGTATTATTTGACTTTGGATTCTACTGCGCATGCGCCATTTATGACAAGAGTCTGTATATAACTTAAAAGTAATACAAGAGTCATGTAACTTACGCATTACAGCTCTGAGACAGTAATATTGTATGGTAAGGAATTATGTTTCAAAAACAGTAACAAGTAATCTGTAATGTATTACAGTTTGGAAGTAACTTGCACAACACTGTATATATGTCAATACATTTTAACACAACCAGCAGGTAATTCACTGAATGAAGCAATGGTAAACTTAACAGAATCCTCTGATTGTGTTGGCAGTTTAATTCCTTAAAAACAACCATAACACAGCTGCCTGTCAGGGTGGAAAATAAATTTTTTTCAGTAAACAGCTCTGAATAGCCTATCTGGCGAGCTGACAAGCCACGCTAATACTAGTAAAGTGCAAACAGTACGGACACAGACAGCACTCACCCATCAGTGGCAGTGGCCACTCCTTTAATTATGCATACATTTGTGGCTTCGACTCTAAATGAGCTGACAGTTGCTGCAGATTTTGACACTTCCTCTTTGGTTTCACTTCTAACGTTATTAACTAATGAGATGTCAATCAAAACATTATCTGCTAATGCCTACACAGAAAAAATACATCAGATTCTCTAATAGTTATGAATATGTGTTAAAGAGGCACTGAATTTTGACATGATATATGCATTTTTACTATTTCAAGGCAGATTTCCCAGAGGCCTCCAGATATTTCTCAGGCTCAATAAATCAGTGTGTTTTTCGACAACACACTGAAAAGATTAGGAGATACATATGAGGGGGGAAAAAAGTGTTTTCTGTGTGGGCACTGCAACAAGCTCTCAGTGGCATTGTTATTTTCCCTGTTCAAACTAACAAAACATCTAATTCCATTCCCAGTGTAATAAAAGTGTACTCGGGCAGGAATATAAACATTTCCCTAAAGTTGAACCAGATGCTGCTGAATGGCCAAGTGCAGAAATCAGAGGAGGTAGAGAGAGAAACAGAGAAGACAGAAAAACAAGGGAGGTGCGTTACACAGGAAAGTGAGTCAGTACCCAGGCCTCAGCACTTCAAAATGTTCATTCCTCAGTTCCTTCACCCTCCATCCCCTGACCCCACCCACCTATTTAGAGCAGGGGGATATCCCTGAGGAGATGGGGGAGAAAAGCTACCCAGCCTGGATTTGATTCTCCGCTTCCCTTTCACAAGAGGCCTTAGGAGGCGTGCTGAAGAGGTGACTCGGCCACTGCACGAACATGAGAATCATCTGTTGTGCGTGGAGGTCTGTGCCGCTGCTGCTGGGGCCTGAACCACCACCTTAAACCTTTTTTTTTTTTTTTTATTAGGACACAGTTTCACTATACATATCCTCTCAGTACAGGAATAAGCATGTCCAGTTTTACAGTTTTACAAAAAACAACTGACAACAAACAAAAACTTAAAAAAAAACAAAAAACACCCACCCTCCTGCCCACATTGGTCCATTCACTTAATTAAGAGACCACCTTAAACCGTAACCTTTTATAGGGCACTCATTGAAATACTCTGAAATCAAAAATTTCAACCTCGGTGTGTTATTGGACATTGTCATCTACCTCCTCCTCAGCTGGCGTGACAACAGTCTCCCACCTCTTGCCATAAAACAACTCAGCAGCACTTGCTAAAAAGTAAACACATGCAACTATAATTAGGTCATAAACTGACAAAAATCACCCAAATCCACTATTTACAGCAACTGTCTTTAAAATCTCTGTAAATCACTGTATAGTGTAATAAAAACCAACATGCTTCACTGAGGCATGGGATTGGCCCCATATTTAATGTTTGCGGAAATTACCAAAAATAGTCATTTGCCCAATATAGGGTTAAACTTCGGCATGAGAGTGAAGTCGTCCAGTCCGCTTTGAGGTGCAAGTATGATCTCATCTGGCTACAACTGGCTATGATTAAAACGTTGTGACACAGTTTGGAAAAATCTAAATATTGATAATAAAATAAAAACACACGTCAGACATAGTTTCACAGTTGCAGCATGTTGCGAGTACTAACCGTGTAAATAATACAATGCTGACAGTTGATATGATTATGTGATACATTAGAAGAAGTTTGTACAACACTAAATGAAACAAGACACATTATGACAAATATTAAACTTTATGTTGTTTGAAACGGCAGTACAAAAATACAAAAATATGTTGAAGTATTTATCATTCAAATTTCACAGTAGGTACACAAGTAGGTACATATGAGTCTGTTATTTACAAGAGAATCTCTGTGGTTCATTACACTGATTTTCCAGTAATGATTACTTAAAGTATTGAAACATCTGCCTCGGATCACCTGGCGATTTGGAATTGGCTGTTTGTATGTGTATCTAAAGCATTATCAATGAATGACAGATGTCTCGTAGCACTATAATCGAGTGGTACCTCCTCTCTAAATTGATGCATGAGCTCCTGAGTGGGATTGGTACCACACTTGTCTCATGTCCTGCCTACCATCGAAACAGATTGGACTGTCCAACCGCTATGTTCAGCTCGCCCAAATGAGGCTCATTCGCAGACAAATTGAATTTTACTTTTAACAAGCTAATTACATTTGTCTGTCCAGAAGTTCTTAGAAAAAAAAATCAATCAAATCAAAGCAGCAAAACAGCACTGGAATGAACTAACGTGACCTATAAAATATATTTACAAAACAAAGCCAAGTGTTCAACAGAGGAGGTATCGTAGAGGGCTTTGGGTTGTACCAACAGTCTTCGGAGACTCTTAAAAAGAGAACAAAACTGTTAATTCTAGTGATCAGCGGGTGGTCGGGAGTTTGGGTCAGCATTCAGCGCAAACATGCGTGGGGTGAGAGGGGAAAAGAGACTATACAGATTTGTTTAGGCTGAACCCCTTCCTCACCGCCACACCAAAGCTAAAATAGCTGCAGTACAGCTGTAGCAGCTTGTCCTGTTCATGCTTGTGGTGCACGAAAACCACACTGGCAGGCTATAAAGTGGTATCGACTTTATAAACAAATTAGAGACACTTTCCATCAACTTATGAGGAAAAACTTGTTTGTGGGAAATGAAGACCATAAAATCTCTACGAAGTTGTAAAATGCCAACGCAAGTGACCGCAATCGTACATACACAATAAACAAAACACAATAAATACATTTTTTGCATCAGCTTTCCCAAGGATATATGGATTTGTTACTAGGATAAAAACATAAATAGAGTTTGATACCTTCTCCAATAAATAGTTGTGGTATTCTATTTACAATATGCACACATCTCCCAAAAAAAGAGCTCAAGATATGTCTATCTCGATACGCATTCACCGTCCTCTACTTCCCCAAAATAACATGACTGATACAAACTTTGTCTAGGTTGTGGTAGCTTTTCTTGAGGCAGTAACATTAATGTGTGTCTTCTAGCAAGTATAAAAATGCATCATTAGTCTGTGTACAAAAAAATGGGGCAATGTCAAAAATAGAGGTCATAATGGAAGGTAGATGAGACACTTTGCTTTTGTTTGTCAACTGGTGTATTTTCTGCAAGACTGTTGTTTCAGGAATGGTCCATCTAGACTGCGTTTTCCTCACTGCCTTCGAAATCGTGTGCTTTCCTTGGGGGATCTGCATAGAAAAGACAAAAATAAGTGTATAAGTTTACATTAGATAAAACAAGAGACAAGGGTAGGTTGTGGATGGTAACGTCCACTTACTGCTGCAGTGGCCGTAGTGGCGGACTCCTATGGAGCGGCCCAGGAAGCAGGTGGCCCGGCGGAGGTGGCAGGCGCTGGGGTAAGTGATGTTGTCATTGCCACAAATTGGTTGCTCAGACGGCATGGGTATTGGGCAAGGTGTTGTGCGGCACATGACGCAATGAGCACTGTTGGTCTGGTCAGTCACACAGGTATGAGTACCTGGACACACCACGTTGGAGCACGACTCTGTGCATGTGACAAATCAAGATGGGTGTTGAGTAGGAGAAAGAAGAACTCCGGTTTTGACGTTCATTTATCGATCTAACACTTACTTTTACACTCTCCCTGGTACATGACTTCCAGGTCGGGGTGTCCCATGCAGCGGGCCATGAGCAGAACACACTCTTCCTTATAGGTCCTCCCATCGCTGCCACACACAGCATGCTTCAGTGAAATGTGAGAGCAGTCTGGAGAGCACACACACTGAGGACGTCCAGCCTTCATCTTGCAAACCTTCCCCGGGCTGCATTTGACTCCCTCACAAGTGTCTACAAGAACACAATGGTTCCATATGTGTCAGTTCAGTGTTATTGTATAACAAGTCTGCAGACATCAGGTGATCTGAAAGGCATTTTTATACCAAACAAGCTTGAAATGTGGGGTTTTCCCAGACCATAACAGAAATTTTCACCTTGCACAATATTTACAATAATCACATCTCTTTATTGACCGCTACACACAGGGGTGTCTCGCCTGGTGGAATGTGAGGCTGGCATGTTTTCATAACAGATCTATGTGTACGGCTGCGCACAGACTGGGTTAAGCTCCTGCAGAGGGATGGAGGGGTTTTGAGGCAGGGGGAGTTCAAATAACTGACAGAGGATCTAACAAGCTGTGAGATGTGTCTGAAATGAGGAAGCCCCTGGATCCTCTGACACCATCATTATGCCAAAGCTCAGAAGGAACTGTAACCCTACACAGTGCAGAGTCAGCAGTGGACGGTGCACACAGGTCTCTTCCCAGGGCCTTTTGGAGTCTTTAGAAATGATGTCAGATCAGCTCTGAGTCCTGAGAATTCTGTAAACAATGGAGAACTTATGTCTTATTTCCTGTTTTATTCCATAACTGTGTTTTTTCCCCCTCCGACTCTTCTTGTCTAGCTTTTATCTCCCTTATTTCTCTTTGTCCTCTGTTTTTTTTCCTTCTGAGGATGTGTGAAAAAAACAGTTTTCCTAATAATGCGGGTGTTTTCTGTGAACTGACAGACCACAGAGAATTCTTAATAACACATTTATGATACCAACATTTTCCATCGCCTGAATGTTTCCAAATTCCAAATGAGTAAGACGTTGTACGGACATTTGGACATGTGGCAGACATTTACTCCAGAGCCGGTAGATATTTTTTTATTTTTGTCATGGAAGCAAACAAGGCTTCTTTTTAATTAGTTTTGGAAAAAGTCTGCCCACAATAGAAGGAGCCAGGGAGAAAGAAATAGGATAGAAGTGCTGTAGGATAGAAAATTGGAATAATTCTCCTGTCTTCATACATTTACGACGAGACAAATTGTTAACCTTTTATGGTATAGAAATTAGTCCTTTTCTTCAAAGCTGTAGGCTACCTTTAAAAGTAATCTCTGTGCTTCTTCAAGGTTTATCTTAATCTAACCCCACTCCTTTCAGACTATGTGAAGGAGCCAGAACAACCTGAGGTTTTAGTTGGATGTGTTTTTTCTAGATATGCCAGTAGCTAGGTTTTTACTGGAACATATCTACATGGAGTAATTCACATTTTTGGCTATGTTCATATGCTACAAGTGCTGCTTATGAAAACAGAATTTATCTGCAAGTGAACCTGAATGAACCTTGCAGAGAATTCTTGGGAGGAAGTTTCTCTTGACAGCTGGGTGGAGTTATGTGGAACGCCTCTCCTAGATCCACGTCTGCATTTTATTAGAAAGTTGCTGTGGGAACTCATTGTAGTGGTTTAAATTAACTTTCACCAACTGTCCCGAGAGAGACAGAAGTAACTGGACTAAAGAAACAGTTGATTTATCAGTGGTGATCTTGTGTTATTAGCATACAGTACACCAAAAACAAAAACAAACTGTCTCAAGCACAGTTTTTACCCACAAGCGGTTAAATGTGCCCCCCCCCAGTGTAATGGACAGTGTAATACTAACAACACATGCACCTTGTTTTTCCTAATCTCACCTTTTATATATCCTATACTGCCTGTATATATCTGTTTATGTTTTGTTTGCACTCATTTTTTTGTTGCTAAACAGAACACAGCTGATAAATGAATTTGTATTGTTCCTATGACAGTGACAATTATGTTCTATTCTATTCTATTCTATTCTATTCTATTCTATTCTATTCTATTCTATTCTATTCTATTCTATTCTGTTCTATTCTATTTGATTCGATTTGATTCTGTTCGATTCTGTTCGATTCTGTTCTGTTCTATACAACTGAGCGTATATATTATTTAATATGTTTATAACATCCAAGTGATGATCCTGAGTTTATAATCTTATGACTTGACTTCAAACTATCACCTGAGAGCGGCAAAACAAGTCTGGCAAAATATTTAGCAGATTATTTTTTGCATTTTAAATATTAAAATATATGCATTTCCAGCATCATCATAAATGTGAAGCGTTTCCCATTGTTACCATTCCCCCACAGTGATAAATTAAAGCAGTACACAGGTAACTAATTCTGTCTACTTCAGGTACTTGGCAGCTTTAGCTAATTAGTATTTTAAAGGTTTGTTTACCTTTGCAGGGCTTACAGGAGACGATTCCCAGGAAGCCAAGTAGGCTGACCTCATTCATGGGCAGACTAGTGTTGGACCATGCTGTGTCCAGACGTCCCCCGGCACAGCACTCCTCTCTGGTCACCCCTCTCATCAGCACCATGTCACACCTTTGGTCTTGACTTTGCTGCAGCCAGCACATCCCAGCTGGAGACAGAAGCGTAAAATTTCACACAATAAAATAAGATACAAAAAAAATTGAAAATTGTAAAAAATAAATTAAAAAAAACCCCAAAAACCTGTACTTTTATAAACCAATTAAGATATAGTGATTGCAGATTGCTGTAAATATGCATTTTCCGGCAAAAATTACACTTCACAGTCATAAACAGAAATTATTGTAATGTTATCCTTTCAATATGACATAAACTTATCCCTGTCTTTAAATTCAACGGGATGTATACCGTTATCTGAATGAAAAACAAAAGTCCACTCACCACAAACAGGATTCCTCCCAATCTGACATAAAGTGAGAAACACACCAAAAACACAAACCAAAAAGCTCATTCTGGATTCTACTTTGTACAAAACGTTCTCGAAGAAAAAAACTCAAAGTAAACGTCAGCAATGATGTTCTGTTCCTCTAAGCAGCAGCAGCAGAAGCAGCAGCAGAGTGGATCACTATAACTGGAAGAAGCTCTCCCTGATGTGAATGAATGTGTTGTGGATAAGTGATGTCGTTCCCCCTCTGTATAAATATTTAGCCCAGATGGAATTATGCTGCTGGGATGGGCGATCCTCTCAGCCAGTAATAAGCCAGGGCAGGACACAGTTTGACTCTGACTCAATTTCCAGAGTCGGGAAATGATCCATGCCCTCCAGCACCAGACGCTGGGCACTTACATGACCTCACAAAGCATTTTCACACCATATTAGATTAATTAAGTCTAATGAAGCTCCAACACATTTAGAGATTTTAGATTTATAGCTTTTTACTATTTAATTTCAAATTAAGCTCCTTTTTTTTTTATAGTCAGTCATATCTCTATTATTACAGACAGTTTAATCCATCAAACATAAACGCCTGGATGAATTTAAGTATTTGCTGGAAATTTATTTCGAACTTCTGGATGTGACCTCATCACAAGAAGTTCATGTCAGTAAATATTGCTGTTTTTTTTTTTTTCTAAATTTATTTATCTGGTGATTCCCAGATGTTTTATTCTGTATTGTTTCATCCACCTCTTTAATGTGGTGTAGCTCAGTGGTATTCAGGACCCTCACAAATCACATATAGTTTGATCACGATAGTTTCTTTTTTGCCTATAGGTGGCCCTATGCGGTTTTGGAAGGAAAAGCAGCCTATAGAAATGATATATGTTTCTTATGTTGTTACAGTTTTCAGACTCTAACCTTTTGAAGTGATGTGCTCTGGCAGTGACCCTTGTTGTCCGTCTTTGTAGTGTAGAGAGGGAGGAAGGAAGGGACCGCCGCAGCATAGTGGTTAACCTCTAAGGCAATTTTAAAAGGGTTATCTGACCATACTTTACTAAATCAAACTGTTATCATATGCCAAACTTCAGTCCTTGAATAGATTATGTTCCTCTCAACACAGGCATACCTCATTTTGTTGACATTTATCAGTGAATGCATGTTGAGGGAGATGAAGGTGAAGGTGGTCTGCCCTTGAGGGAAATATCAAATTTAATAAGCAAGGGTATGTTACAGTTTATCAAGAACATTCCTGTTCTCTTTTTTTTTTTTTTTTTTAATCAATGAGCAGCTGTAGACAGCCACAACGAATGGAAAGGACAGACGCTAAACAGTGAAACACTGTATATATATATATATATATATATATAAACACACACACACAGCCTCGGTAAACCAAAAAGAACACTCTTGTTTATTTAGTACCATCCTGTCTTCACCTGTGAGTTACAAGAGGTGACTACAGTCTAATCGGCATAATCATCACGTTTGATCACAACATCTGCAGTACTCCTCTCTCTTCCTGCACTCATTCACCCCCCCTTGACGTACAGGGTATGTACTAATGCCAAAGTAATGTGAGTCTGCCCATCTGTCTGTCACAGTTTTTTTTTTTTTTTATGTTCCCTTTTGATCGCTGGGGGGAAATGAAGGTAGCATATGCTGTAGAATCTGAGTCTTTGTGAATGATGTTGCTTTCTTCAGTGGAGATCCCCAGGGCACTGAAGGAATGCTGCCTGACCTAAGGGTGGGGGGATGTTGTTTGGGGGGGGGTGAAAAGAGAGCAGCGAGAGATGGCTGTGGGTGGCCTGCCTCTTCACGAGGTCTCTGCATATCCACTCAAGCTCCTCATATGGTTTGGATCATCATACAAATGAATACAGCATGGTGGGGACTCTGGAGCACCCACTAATGTAGGGTTTTTATTAGGGTACAGCTTACTGTGTCCTGTCTTTGAGAAATATTGGAGTCTTTCAAGTGGCAGGGCTGAGATTACATGAAACTGTAGAAGGTCATGGTTAGGCTGTAACTAATCTGGAGTGGAGTGAGTGCATCTCTGTCAGGGCAGGTGTGGATCTCAGTCTGGTTCAGATATACAGTGCATTTGGCTGTTCCTGAACAAAAAGACAGAAACGCCACTGCCATCTAGTGGAGCCGATATGTTACACATTGTGCCATGAAAAAGAAGATCTTTCTGAATTAGTTGACAATTTAACATCAGCTACATCTTATATAGTAAAGTCTAAGCAACAGCAGAGGAAGTCACTGTGAAAAGAGTCCGATACAAGTAAAGACTCTGCATACGAAACCTAACTTGAGTATCTTGGTATTATCACCAGAATAGACTTTAACCCATAAAGACCCAGTGCTACTTTTGTGTCAGTTTCCAAGTGAAGTTTTCTCTCTTTAACCTTTCTTAAGTGATTTATCACCTTTTGTTATAATATCATTCTCTGTATTTTGTATTTTTTTAGTGTAAATCATGTATTTTCCTATATTTAATTTACTGATCATGTAGACGTTCATAAAACCTCAAATTAAAGTTGAGGGGTTTTATATCAGAAACAGTGAAAACTGAAGAAAAAGTAACTTTTTCTACAAAGATAATATTAACTGAACATAAAACCAAGTGTCTTCATCCACTGTCATTGATCAAACTCCATGGGTTTTACTGGTGAATCAAAGTTGCAGAAGATGACGGTGTTTCCATGTTCACTACGGAACCTCTGAACGTCCAAATGGGTCATATCTGATGACCATGAAAAGATGACAAACTGCATTTTACACCAGTTATTTACATGTATTGATAGGATTAATGGATCAACAGGTATTATAAGAACTTTACAATCAGTAGATGTTTTGGTCGCCGTGGCTGTTTGGGTCTTTATGGGTTAAAGTTCGGTGCTCAGTATTTAATAGCCTCTAGTGAAGTGGCCACTAAACAGGCTAAAGGCCTTTATTTAAGCCAGTGTTTGGGCTGTCTTGGGCTTTTGAGTTAAAGGGATAATAACTGGACTACACTCAGTCATAGTAGCTGACATTAATGCACCTAAAAAACTGAATGACACCCAACAGAAAACACCCAAAAAATGTCTGCTGTGGCTTATTCTGTAGAAACATAGTGGCACAACATGGACCACAACTGTTTTCCACATTCAACATTTCCTAAGTGATTCATCATGGTTTACTATAATAGTGTCCTCTACATTTTGCATTTTTCAGTGAAGATCCTCATTTTAATGACTGTGCAGATGTTCATAAAAGCTCAGAGTAAATTCAAAGGTTATTACAGAACACAAAACAGGCTAAACTGAGGAAAATGTGAGTTTTACAGCAAAATATATCAATAAGTGAACATAAAAACAACCACTGTTATTCGAAACAGAAGAAGAAGGGCCATTGACAGTAATGCATGTCTGTGTGTTCGCCAGGACAGCAAGTCTACAAGCACTGGAGAGATGGAAAAGAGGCAGAATGTCATCATGGGAAGGCAACAGTGAACTGTCTGCAAGAGAAGCAGTCCATGGAAGTGTCAACAGTGCAATGGAGGCCTTAGTTTACAGCTGGAGAGGAACTGTTTTATGGAGTTCAACCAGGTGCCACAAAACAGCTGGACTGAATTAGAGAAGAGACCCAAAACAAAAAAATACTGGGCCAAATCACTTGTTGTTCAGTGTCTTACAGTTAATGTTGAACGTCCTAAATCTGTCATTAATGTACATTCTGTGTGTCTTATTCAGTTAAAAACCTGGCTTCCCATCCATTTTAGAATTTATTAATTTAAAATTCTTTTATTTGCTTTTAAATGTCTACATGGTCTGGCCTCAGCGTACCTCTCTGAACTCCTGCACCCCTACACCCAGCCGATCTCTCAGGTCAGCTGACCAGCTCCTCCTGAGGGTTCCAAAAACCAGGCTGAAGCTCAGAGGGGACCGAGCATTCTCTGT
>JAPQRP010000020.1:28172909-28186292 GCA_037367295.1 Apogon hyalosoma
GGAGGGAGGGAGGGAGGGAGGGAGGGAGGGAGAACTAGGCAGAGCAGAATCCTGAACGAGGAGGAGGAAGAAGAGGAGGAGGAGGAGAAAGGAGAGAGCGTAGGCAGAGTGCGTGGGAAGGAGATGCTGCATATTCAGCTTTCCAGGGTTTTCTCCTGCTCTGTTTCTTTTTACTTTTGTCACTGTCTTTTTTTTTTTATCCCCCATTCATCTTGTTCTGCCCAATTTCTGTCTGTCTTACTCATCTTCTTGTTGTTCTTCCTCTCCTTTCTCCTCAGCCACCAGTCTTCCCTTCATTACAGATGATTTAACATAGGCCTGTCCTGTCAGCTCTTTATTTGTTTTTTCCACCTTATATTACTTTGTCATCCTTTTTTACCCACAGGCATACTGTGTCATTGCTCCTTAAGTGATGCTGTAATACCTATTACTTCTACTGCTTATGGCCTGCATTCCAAGAAGACAAATGGCAAAAATACAATAACTTGTGTTACTGTTTTGGTCTTTAATGTGTGTGCTCCCTCTTCACTTCATGAGCTAAAGCCTGCTCAGTCAATATAATTTCGCACTTATGAGCTTTTGGCATCACATTTATTTAGCCTCATGAAAACGTGAGAAATGGAACAGCCGTCTAATCGTGAGCAAAGAGGAACCCGGTGAGTCATCGGCATCTCTCGCACATTTTAATGATGCCTGGAGCTGCTCTGCTAAAAGGCGAGGTGGTGAGAGAGAAGAGAGAGGTGGCGGGTGAGGAGGGGAATGCGTAGGTGGAGGGGGAGCAGAGGAGCAGGTGGTGGTGAAGGGAAGGAGGGAAGGAGGGGGGAGGGGGTTTCCTCTCAGAAACATCCCTGAATACTGAGTATCTCTCTCTCTCTCTCTCTCCGACAGGCATCTTATGTTGGAGGGTGGGGGCTGGAGGGGATGTGGAGGCAAATACGCGTTCATTCATGTGTGTAAGGCAGACCTTAAATGTGAAATGTGGGTGGGTGTTTGAAGCAAGGGCATAAAACAGGGAACACCGTCGCCATCACTATTTGTGGTTCTAGAAGGAATGAGTAACAGTTTTGTTGTGAATGGAACAGCTTGAATATGTTTACTTAGCAGATTATGTTAAGTGCATTTACCAAACACCAACAAATAATGACTGTGGGATCAGCCCACTATAGAGAAATCTCAACATCTGTATTAATGTGCTCTTATTTTTTGTGGTATATCCTCCAGTGGTCATCAACATCAGTCCTTCTGTTCTTGTAAAACACATTCAGAGTGTGGAGTTGCTGAACAAATGGGACTTTTCTGTGCCTACAAGGTCACAAATGTAATCCCTGCACCAGATGTTTTATCCATCAGTAGCCCTGAGAGAACCACTGACCAACCATCTGGTCATTTTTTTTACTACTGCAAAATGTAAATAACCAATTTCTTTAATATACCCAAGGGATGCGTGGGATTTCCTTCACCTGTAGGTCAGCGATGTGAGCTGGATATGTGAACCGCCTCAAAGGATATTTTGCTGGGTCTTGCTCAGAGAATGACGTAGATGCACTTACAAAAGGAAACCCCTCTGCAAGGTCCCAATTGGCTGACAGCTCATGTGTCTGTCCCGGTGATTGGCTGGCGGATAATGAGAGCAGTGATGAAGAGCCGGGGTGATGCAAAAGAGTGAAACAGAGGGAGAGGCAGGCAGGGAGACCATAGCTGTCCCCATTCTTTCACAAAGCCACAGCACTGAATGAATGTATGCTGTTTTCCACTGCAGTGCTCAGTCTGCAGTCTATCAGTATGAAGTGTAAAATGATGTGTATTAAATCAGTAGACTGACAGTTATTACATTGAGGCTAACACTTTATCTGTTATGAAAATTGTATTTTCTGGAGTGAATGAATGACATGAAATGATAAACCTTGAGGCTGGGAAGCATTGACTATAGAACATAAAATTCTTCTGTTATTCTGTTTAACACCAATGATCAGAGGTTTTTATGTATTTCATAGACGTTTCAGCTGTAACTGCAATGTACTGGCCACATTCCCATTTAGCTCTGGCTGTTTTATGTAAATGTGCATCCCTACCTACACTAGATCGAATGTTGAGCGTGCATGTCAACTGTATGTTTATGACTTTTTTCTGCAGCTGTCCTCCTTCCTGCAGTCTCCTCATATAGCAACACTGCAGCTGACTTCACCTTGACTTAATATAGTGTTTTGATTGGAGGGCTGGCTCAGTGCGGATTCTGATAAGGTGATCTTGTCGCTTCTGCTGTGTCAATAAAGAGTCTGGCTTTGTATCAGTCGAGATCAGTCTGCGCTCACTGCTTACCATTCTTCTCAGCTCCATGGAAGGGTATGCTTTTTATGCAAAGATACCTGCTTTTACAGAGCACCCACACATTAGACACAGCTGTGCAACAAGCAGTCTTTGCACCTTTCTTCTTAGTGTTATATCTTATTTAAAATGTAGACTTGAGTTATCTGCATCAGGTAAGTAAACAAAAGTATGTTGTTTTAACCTTAGACTGACTTAGGGCAGTTGTGTTCACAGCTGTCATCTTTGTTTTCTGTGGGGTTTAGCACTATGAATCTAAATTTCAACATTTATAATCGAGGCACATGACGATACATAACAAAACATCTTGCAGGTTTGAGTGTTGTGTACTTTTGTTTGTATTGGATCCTTCTGGTTGAATGCATAAAACAGAGGACTGGATTATATGATGGGACATGGAAGGCAGACATCTGAGAATTTTCCCTTTGTAGATCACAGGCTGGATTTGATTTTTCTCTCCAATTAATTTGGAGGAGGTGATAAGGAGAGGCAAGAAATCAATATGAGCCTGAACAAGAGAAAAATGAAATGAGATTCATGAGAGGGAACCTTATTTACGATCTGTTCCCACGCCTTCATTTACAACCAGACCTTTAAAATAAGGCAACGTAGAATCAGTTTTGCTTCATTCATTTATTCACAGATTTGAAAACAATCCTAAAATAACACTTTTTTTTAATGATTTGGTCCCTCAAGGCTCATTAGATTTGGATCAACAAAAGCAAAGTTGTTTAGAAAGCTCATCTTTTTTTTTTTTTCTTTGAGAAATGAAGCAATTTACTAACAAGCAAGGAATACAGAAATACTTCTACTTCCAAAGAGATAAACCTCACAAAATCTCATCATTTACAGCATCCTAGCATGACTCTTAAAAGTGGATTCCATAAAATACAAAATCTCTAGTTATACCAATGTTTCAGCTTCTGTCTTTAACAAATGAGCATTAACTATGGACAGGAACATTTTGGAGCATTAGTCTGAGAAAACATGAAAATTTGTACTAAAATGTTTACTCTCATGCAGACCTACACACAGCTATGCATCAATGCATTTGACAGGCTACTGGTTAGTACACAAACACTGATTACCACAGTGTCCCCAGTTGCACAGCATCTGTCTAAACCTAATAGGGGACATTGATTTAGTCTAGCCCCTGTGACACTGTCCTTGTATACACAGCAATGTTTTAGCTTTGTACAATGTATGCACTGATTTCTAATTCACCCATATAGGTTTAGCTATGAGACAATTTGGTTCCTAATTTTGGCAAAATGCATGTGTCTTTGTTTGTGAAGAACTGTCAGGATTTGCAAAGTAATTGCGATCAAGGACGCATCAATTCCGCTGTAACTGAGAGGGGTACTACTGATATATTGTTTCATTTCTGCTGATTACCACCGGCATATAACGGAGCGCCACTTCATTGCAAATTGTGCCAGTTAAAGAGAGCACATTTTGTTGTTTCATGGTGAGATAATGAATCAAGCTCTGGATGTGAGTGCTGCATGAAAGGAGAGGGGAAAAACTCATTGTCCTGCCTTTTCCATAGATGAATCTGTGTTCACCTTCATTCAACTTTAGTCATTGTTCTCTTAATAAGCGTCCATCTCAGATTCCACTTAGCCAGAGGAGGAGACCTCTGTCACTCTGTAGAGAAAGATTTAATCTAGGCAGGCTGCATAAGAGCAACATCATAACAAGTAAAAGAGAATAAAGAAAAAAGAAAAAGAGGAGAGTTGTAATTTTCTATTTAGTTCTTTAACTCAGAGCAATGTAACATCCTCAAAGACTGAGAGAGAAGAGATAGAGGAGGACTTCCCTGCTATTGTTTCGATTAATATTCAACACCACCTTCTGCAGAGGCTTTCCTTACTGCCAAACAGCCCCTCTGAGAATGAGACTTAAAGCAAAATTGGGTTACAATCAACTTGCTGTACTGCTGAGCATGTAAAATCAGAGTTATAGGAGCACAATAACTCTCCAACAGGCTGGTCATTACTGGCAGTCTTTACCAATTGGGTACAATCTGCTGATGTGGTTTAATTTGAATGGCAGCTCTGGTTTGTTTTAACTGCACAAATGAAGCCAACTTAGATGAAAATTAAAAAGTTGATTTAACAATAAGTAACTTTGTTTGGCTGAGTTTTATAAGCTGGCAGGAAATGAAGTCCTTGGCGTCTGAGGGAGGAATCTAGTGCACTGTCAACTTTCTCATGAGGAGACGAGGAAGAGAAGAGAAAACAAGAATGTCAGATACAGACAAACAAAAGCCTGTTCTGTGAGCCCCATGCACAAAAAAGCATGCCTTTCCTGTAAATTCAACACACACCAAATGTCTGTGCAGGCAGCCATCTTGTCTAATAGCTTTAATGTGACTGCCCACCTCATGGCTATAAACCTGTGCACTGAAACTGAACAAACAACAGTTTGTTCTCCCTGTTAGAGCAGAGGTCATATCAGTGATGCCCACAATACTAAGAGTCATAGCTTATGGAGTCATAAATTATTGTCATACTAGGCATTTTACAAGAATAATATAGTGTCTGTCTGGCTAGTTCAGACTGTTGTCCTGTAAGCTGCTTCAAACCTGAAACACTGTCACTTGTCATTGTCATTTAAGCAATGCAGATGTACAAAAAATATATTACCACTCATTGAACTAAAAAATAAACAACCCAAAACATTTGTCACATAGCTAAAAGGTGCTATTAATCCAAAACAACAAAGATCATGAGCAGTCGTACATTCAGTGAATAAGATATCTTCCATTTTAAATAAAAAGACTGCTTTGTCAAATGATAATGATAAAATTCTACTCAACTTTTAGCTCACAGATTGTGATAAAATTACTTATTTTCTACTAAAGTCTGGTGGTTCACTGTTGTGTAAGATCTGAAGCTTTCTACTTGTCTTTTAGCACCTGGTTTCACAGTGGATCTAAGAGTGCAGAGGCCACACTGGCCTTCAACTTCACTTATACTAACTGATGAGCAGAAACAAGAGGACTGAAAGGTGAAGACATAAAAATAGACTACAGACACTCAAACAAGCAATATGGAAAAACTAAACATGACTACAACCTTACACCCAATATTTTCAGTTATATCTATATCTTCAGTAAAGGGCAAAATTATGAAAGTCAAACTTTTTTAATGCTAACACATATCAGATGAGACTGGTTGCACTGCTAGTGAGTCAACTGTAGCTCACACATACTTAGTGGGATTGTGTCTGTTTATCTAAAAAGCTAAATTTTAGTAGGGGACTGATTCAAGGCATATATTGAGGTGTTCAGGAGTTTGAGTCACACCATTCAAGTTGTATACAGAGACATCTAGACAGAGGAAGTGTGTGTCAGCAGGAGTGACATTGACGAGGAGGACGACTGGAGCCCTGCTACACTGGGCTGTGGTCTGGAGAAGCATGTGTGGCTGTCACTGTCACACACTCAGCAGCTGTGTCCTTGGTCCTGCGAAGGCCCATGTACAGCCTCTCATCCAGGTTAGCAGTCAGTTTGTCGGTGAGCTCTGCTGTGATGGTTTGAGGGCCGTAGCCTGAGGAGTCAGGCAGCTGAGGGGGCGAACGCTCCTCTTGAGGGTCGGTAGGGAGCCCGGACTGTTTGCTTTCTTCTTGAGGGTCAGGGTGCTCAACCAGCCCTCCATCTTTCTCTGAAATGGAAGGATGAAGAGGTGGAGGAGAACAGGAAGTGCGATCCTCTGGGTCTCTGACAGTGCCCCCTTCCTCAGTAGTTGTGGCATCTATCTTTGGAGTTTCAGGAGTGCTGCTGGTCCCGTCGCTGGTCTCCTCATCCGGCGCACTGACGATACGTGGTAGCGTGCTATGGTAGCTTGTGTCCAGTGGGTAATTTACACTCTCACCCCTCCTCAGTGGAGTTCTTTGTCTCTCAAAAGAAGACTGGAAATGCCTCACACCAGGGTCACTCCACTGCTTGTGCCGCTGCCACTGCTTACGAAGGTGGATCCGGGACCGGTGCTTTCGTAACGGTGACTCCTGCAGATCAAACTGAGGATCGTGCCGGAGAAACTCATGGAAGAGCGCATCTGTTTTTTCATCTACACTGTAGTCTCGCCGATGTTGACTTGGCAGTTGAGGTGACAGCTGTGCAACTTCATGAGGTGTGAACATCTGACCATATGGAAACCAACTTAGCGACCCAGTGCCTGTTTCTATGGAAACACCTCCACTGGCGCCCAACAAGAGGTCATCTTCAGGCTCCTCTTCAAAAAGATGGGACTCAAAGCTTTCACCGATTGTGCCAGTCCGCCCTGCGTTGGTGAAGTGGTGCCTCTTTTCATGAGCTGTTCTGTCTTTAGGGCTGCTGCTGCCACTCCCGAAGAGTCGTAGGTCTTCCGGACCACGACATGGAGCCTCTATTGATGCATACCCACTGTCCATCTGCAGTAATTTACGAGTCCCTGTTTCTCCATCACTAGCCCCTCGCTCGGAGTCTGTGCTTTCCTGTTTTCGTTTCCGTACTTCCTTCATCCCAAACCTCTCATCTGTATGCATCAAAAAGTCCTTGCTATCCTCTCCTTCTGCCTCATCCCCTAAATCTTGGGATGGATAACTTGGGAGCCCTCCTCTTTCTGTCTCTGTGCGTCCACCCAGCGAACACACGCTATCAGCATCACTGCAAACAGAGTTCCTGTCATTGTTGCTGCTTTGGTCAGAGGCAGCGTACTGCTCCAGTGATGCACGTAGGGTCCAGATGTCTCTGTAAAGTGATTGGGGATCCTGGGAATCTAGGGTGTCCATAGGGTCGGCACACTCCCTTCTTGCCAGGGATAGTGCTTCATCTTGGGGATCAGGGGATAGGCCAATGACCCCTGGTCCACCATGGCTGCAGCTGGGCTCCACCATCACCTCTACCTCTACCCTGTAGTGTGCAAACAGGGGTGGAGAGACAAGATAAAATTCAAGACACAGGGAGGGATGGAAAGAGAGAAACGACATGCAAAATAAAAGTCAGTGTCAGGGAATATATCAAACTAAGTCTTTTGTCTAGGTCATGGCAGTGTTCACAGTGCACAGAATGATTTCATGACTTGCAATGGTTGTTGCATGTCTGTAAACTCAGCCTTGCTGAATAGTGATGCCATGTGGTCTCAGAAATGAATGAGGACAACAGCATTAAAAAAACATATATTCTTTATGGGACCTGACCTAAATAACATCACTAGCTGTAAACTGTGCATAAGTATATAAGCTTCCTCTGTTATCCTAGCTAAGATCTTGCAGGAAATCACTTTAATTTTCACAAACATTTGAAAACATACACAGGAAATACTGACTGTATTTAATCTAATATTCAGCAAAGGAAAATAAATAGTTACATAAGAAAGTATTTAAGGGAACTTGCATTACATAATACTAAAAAAGTGACTATCTCCCTGCTTCCACTTTGGTGGACAACATGACATTCTCAGACCATGTCAGCGATGGAATGGTTTTGTGAGCCAAATATAAAACCCTGCATCCCAATTCTCCTCTCCACTCTCAGAAAAGTGCACTCTGGGAATCCCCAACATCTGGATGGGGTCATGAAATGGGCTTTGACAGACTTTAAGGATCTCATTACATACGCACCAGTCTGTGGAAAAGTAGAGGGGCTTTTTCGGAAATGATTCACTATTGTGTGTCATAATTTTCTCAGTTGCCATGAAAAACAATTAAGAAACAAATGACATCTTCCTGTATCTTGTTGAATCCTATACTCATTTACTCACAAAAATTGAGTGCTTAATATAAGAAAAGCACACTTTTACAGGTGGAGAATTGGGTTTTAGAGCTGCATCCTACTCTACACCGTCATCATAGGAGTTTCTAGCAGCTGTCAAGAAATGAGTGCAAGGCAGCAAAGCAGTGAACAGGATGAATGGCAAGGGAATTAAAGATACCTGCCGAGGGAGGGGGGTGGTGTGGAAGGAGGTGAGAGGAGGCGTTTGGTCTGGCTGGGACAGTAGGTGACATCATGGGTGCGGGCGATGTACTGGATAAGGTCTATGTGGTGGGCATCATTGTCATCCTGGTCCATGCTCTCACTGGCAGCTCGCTGGCGCTGGAACTGCCTCCTCTTTGGGGAGCCTGGGGAAGGAGGTATAGGTCGTCATACAAGATAAAAAAAACAAAAAAAACCAAAACTCCTATCTGCTGTTGAGGGTTATGAGTGGGATTTTGTGATCTTTTGTTGCCCACTGATATATCAAAGTAGGATGGAAAAGATCAGGAAATAATGTTTGTGTATAAGATGAAGGGGATCAGCAGGAGGGATTCGCTCCGGAGCTCAAACTGACTTGGAACGACAAAACTTTACGTCACAGAGCCATCTGTCCAGTGTGTGTGCATGTGTGTGTACAGTATTTCCAACACTACGCAGCCAAGAGGTACCTCACAGTTGGTTACTGCAGCCTCCTGCTTAACCACTGTCTGTTTACTCTCCAAAAATACTAGACACGAAATAAACAGGAAAGGGACAGCTAAGGAAGTGCTAACAGAATGACTTTATTTTCACATTACGATTCGATTCAAGTCACACAAAGAGCTGTACTTTTAAGTCTATCCTGTTAATTGTCTGTCTTGCCTAATAACCTGTGGTAATTGAACTTTGAGGCTGCAGAACTAGACCTGGAATGCACTGCCTGCTCCCTTAAGGTCTGTAGACTTAGTAGATTGTTTTAAAGGGCAGTTAACAACAAAAAGTCTGCCTTTTATGTGTGTTGTGTTTCTTTTAATTCCAGCTTGTGTGCTTTTAATACTTGTATTGCTTCTATTTTCAATTTTTATGCTCTTTTGACTCATGAGAAGCACTTGTGACTTTTTGTCAGTGAAAAGCACTACATAAATACATTTTTACTTGCTTTCTGTTTCGCTTTCACTCTCTAAAAATAATATTGCTGAAAAAGTCTTTGCACCATCAAGGATCTTTACCTCTGGTGTCCAGACTTGAGGCTCTCTGGCTGCTGTCCAGCTTCCATTTCTTGATCTTGAAGTAAGGACTGGCTCCCTCCAGACTAGCGTGGCGCCGCAGTTTAGTGAAGAACTGCAGCACAGGCCCCTGGCTTCCCACACCGCTGCCAGCAGGAGGGGCACCAGTCCCCACTGTGGCCCCCTCCCCAACACTGATGCTGCTGCCTCTGCCCCTGGGCCCTGCTCCCATCATCTCGATCTGAGCAGAAAGAAATTTCGTCAGGAAAAAAGCTACCAAGACTAATGTTCTGTGTATAATCCCCAGTGACAATAATGCTCCACATAGGGTGTCCTTGTTTAGCCATCGCTCTTGATGTTCCTCCCTCAGGCTTTGTGGCTCTCTAATGTCCGTATGGATGATTTGCTGCTTGACTGACAGTTGAAAAACTGTCCAGTGTGCCAGAAAACTGACTTCAGAAATGTATCACTTGACAAATTTCTAGCTTCACAGTGTTCTATATTTTCAATCAGTCACTTGGTGTTTAGCTCACCCTTTAAAAAACATCTTACAGGTCATTGGATGCACCACCAAAAAAAAATGAAATGTTTGCATCTGTGTTTGTTTTACTATTTTGATTATCAGGAAAAAGACTAATTTCTTTGTCAGGATTATCACTGGATGCATGACAAGGTTCATTAAAGTAACAAGAAATAGGTCTTAAAAATATTCTTGTAAACTGAAACAAGAAACTGTGATTTACAGAAAAAAATGTTACCAAACTTAGAAATCTAGTGTCAGTAACCTAAAATAACTTTAATTATAAAGTAAGAGACTTTGGTTTGTATCTTTTTGTCTAATCTTAGCAATGCAATAAAAAGTGCAGTCACCTAACTTTTAAAGGTATTTTTTGTGGATGGTTGGCAATTTGTCCTAAGTGGATGCTTTTTTTATGATATGTATGTATGTAATGTTATGATGTTTGGTTGTAGTTTTTGACTTTTTTGATTCTTACCTCTCAAAAATACCATATATTACACCCCCCCCCGAATACTAATGCTAAAATTTATTCTAAAAATCAACAAAGCATTTAAAAAAAAATAAAGTACCAAACATTTTAAATACTTGTTAAAACTGAATTAACAATGAAAAAAAAGTAAAAAACAAACAAAAAAACAAAACAAAACAAAAACAACACTTATACCCTTAATGTGAAATAGTGCTTATTACACAGCGTCTTGTCGTGACTTACTGAGCTGGAGCTGGGCTCCTTGGTGCTGAGAGTGATGGTGTTTTCGCTGAAGCTGGTGTCCACCACAGAGTTGAGGGTGTCTCCAGGAAGAGCACTACTGGGACTGATGCTCAGGCTGGTCAGTGCTGTTTGCGGTAGGGGACACAGCATCGGCTGAAGGTGAAACATAGACTCACAGTCAGACTTTGTCCCCTTGATTTATTCAGATTTATTGGACAATATGTTTTCTTCATGTCTGTAGCAATAGAGTCATCACTGGAGTAAACCAGAAAAAAAAAGCCAGAAAAAAAAATCCAAATAAGAAAATGAATCTCTTCCATTTTAAAGTATTTAAAAATCTACCCACTCATTAACTTTTGAGGTTAAAACATCTGCTAAAACTATCAAAAACTGACGCCATACAGTTTGATACTAGTTCATACAATTTGCTACTATGCTGTGCTAGATAGGCCCACCAGTTGGCTTAACACTTAGCAATGCTAATTTCTGAACATGGTAATGTTAAAGAAATAAATCATTGCAGTTGTTTGATTAACCAGAATAAATAAAGAGGAAAGAGAAAAGAACTCAGAACATAAATAAACCACATAATAATATAACTAGCAGTGATAATTATGGCAATTGATTTTATTTATGATAAGTAACATTTGCTAATAATTATTTCAGGCAGCAGCATATGTTAAGCTGATGTAGTATAGCAATTTTTTATTTATACATTTAATTTAATTATTTTTATATATATTTTGGTCTTATTTTATTATTGTCAGTATAATAAAGAGACATTATGAGCATATTTGAATATTGGAACATAATGTTTAGATAAATTCAGATTCCCTTCAAGGCTGTCAGTCTTACTAAAGTGCCTTGCCTATATATGGGGAAATTAATGTGCTTGGCCTGTTGATGTAAGCAGTGTGCTTGGGTACATTAGACTGATTCTTTTTCTTGCCGTGACCTGAGTTGAATGATGTTGTAATTGGCTCTGGTCAAGACTAATGACGCATTGGGACTAACAGCAGGTCAAAGCTGTCACCTGGAAAATGGAAAGTGCTGACTTAGTGACTGGCCGAGTTGTCATGGTGATAGTATTCTCGGCTGAATCACACTCATGGATGGTGACTATCTTGAGTGCTGGGGGAGGCATGTTGAGATGTGTAAGCCGGGCGTTCTTCAGGTGATGGAAATCGCCTTCAGTCAGAGTGTACCTGTTGCAGGAAACAGGGGAAAGTGGTACACCATCAGTACACCCATCAATCTGTATGATGCTGTGGTACTTAATCAATGAAACCCAAACAAGGTGATGATTAAGTTTCTTTCACTCCCCACAGACCCACAATCATTAACTTTATCCTTACACAAAAAACAAACAGCTAATAGGAAATATCTGAGTCCAAACCCAGCAGCTACAGTGGATTATGTATTAAGCCCTGTGGAGTAATTCCTTCAGAAGAATTTGCATATGAGGCCTGGGGCTTTAACAGGAAAATAGGTCACTTATGATCATGACAAAACTTAAATTCAGAGTCCATCTACTTTCACTCTAAAGTAACACAGAAGGAAGTTATGCACAGTAATGTGATGAAAATACAGGAATTCAACAATGAATAAAATGACATTGTGGGCTTTTCTGGATGATTAGGTGTGTTTGTGCTGCCGTTCTGACCTGCGGCCCTTCTCCTGGGCCTTTTTGCCATGGTCGAAGAGCGCAGCCTCATTGAAGGAGACGCGCCGGCCTGTGGTGCCCGTGGACAGGAAGCGCTCTGTCTCCTGATCGTGAGAGCTGGCCATTGACAAGCAATCTGACTCATCCACCCTGATGGTGATTTCTACAGGGACACAAAGAGAAAGAGACAGAGGAAACAGACAGACCGGTAGAAAATGAATTAAGGAGGAGCAATAAGCAATCTGAATAAAATTTAAAAAAAAAGCCAGGAATTTGATTCGCTTTTATTTTTACAGTAATTATTATGTTCAGACTTAGGTCACATAATAGTTAATGTTTAAAGGTTCAGTGGGTGTGATGGAGGGTGGCTTATCTAGGATATAATTACAGAGATGGAAAATAATATTCATAATTATGTTTTCATTAGTGTATAATGACACAAAAATAAGTTGTATTTTGTACTGATATTATCAGTCACCGTTCACCTCCTGGTTGCACCACCATCTTTCTAAAGCAGACATCCTCTTATTCTTTTTCCATTTTATAGCCAGTGACATCCAGTGTTAAAGAGCATAAAAGTCATCTGTTATATTTAAATGTGCATTAGATGTCAAATCAGAATGGGCAGACTACATACTAACTCTAACAATGGACTTTTGTGGTTTTTTGTGGCCACCATAGGTAATGGTGAGGAGGGCTGTTCACCTGATGACATTTTATTATCCCTGTAGGGAAATTCAGTCTCTACATTTTACCCATCCTAATACACACAGCACTTAGCATTAGTATTAGCAGTTAACAATTAGCATTAAAACTTTTGAGCAGTGAGTAGCCATTGACGATGCACAGGGACCAACCCAGAACATTCATCAGTATGTTGGTCAAGGACACCGACAGAAGAATTAATGTAGTGATGGCGGGGGGGAAACTGGATGATCAAGCAGCGAGAACAGGCAATCTCAACACAGAGGAGACAGAAGTGCTAACCTCAATGCCACCGCACCACTGAAATGTCACTAAGTATCACACCCTGAACCTTTAATGTAATATCTTCTGGAATTAGTATAGCTCAGTCAAGGCTCTACAGTGTTATCATGCTGTTAATGTAAATTTGAAGTAGCTATTCCCATATGTGTATATATATCCATCCATCCATTTTCTGAACCCGCTTTATCCTCACTAGGGTCACAGGGGTCGCTGGAGCCTATCCCAGCCACT
>JAPQRP010000020.1:28186392-28202150 GCA_037367295.1 Apogon hyalosoma
TGGTATCGACCTTCTTGCTGTGAGGCACGAGTGCTATCCACTGCACCACCACTGCCCGTATATATATATGTATATATATATATATATATATATGTTCCCACGAAGTGTAAAGATGTATGTACATATATGTAGAAACTATTATAAATTGCTGGAATTAATATATTGTGATATGTCTTGCTCATACACAATATATTTTTCATACATATACAAACATGCTGTTACATACATGTTCTATCACTAAACTTCATGGAAATATTGATGTTTATAAACAATATGGACAAAAATATTGGGACACATCATGGCTACAGCTCGTAAGATGTCCTATTCATGCTGATTAGAGATAGAAACATCAATATTTCCTTTAAGTTTAATTTTTCTTCCTAAAGTAGATGATTAGTTGTAGTTGAAAATTATTTAAAAAAAAAAAAAAAAGATATCTTAGAAATTTAGAGGTAGAACATTTAGAATCATAGTCATTGATTAAAAAAACAAAACCAAAAAAAAAAACCAAAAACCCAAAAATCAACGTTGAGAGAAATTAAGGGAAAACCATCTCTGAGGCATTTTGGAAGTAAAGATAACATTTAAACCAAACTAATCAATGCAATGCAATAATGTTTATCACAATATAAATCTATATTATGACATTTGTCATTATTGTTTTGTAGCCCAGACCCCTGTTAGAAAAGAAACACCTGAATTCATCTTTTGTCCATTTAGTGTACTTTATAGTTAGCTTACATCACTCTGATATAGGGGTACATATGTCATAGATGACATTTTTGTATAGGTTTTACTGTTCATACAACAGTCAAACATCCAGCATCCAAATACCTTTTAAAGTATAAGGATGGTAAGTTCTTAAAATGCTGTCTGGAAAACTACACAAAAAGCCAAATATAATACAAAATTGAATCTACCTTTTTAATACATCATTTTCAGTCAGAGTGCATTTTCTGTTCCCAAAATGTCCAAATGTGTTCTAGGAATGGAACAGCTACTTACGGTAATTGGGTTGAGATCACAATATTTTAATGGAATAGATTATACATTTGCGCTGACGTGATAAAAATATCCTTGCCTCTAGCATCCCTGCATCAATTCAGTCCCTCCATCTCCCAGCCGCCCTGTCTCCATCACTCCTACCTCCCCAGTAACACTTATCTGTTCCTCTTTTCTCTTCCTCATCCATTTGTCTCTTACCATGGGTGGGCTGAGACTCCTCCATGTAGGTGGTGTTGGTTTTCTCTGGGTCATCGCTGGCCCTGGGGCACACAGAAACATTTAGATCAATGCTGTGACATGATTACCCCTGAAGTCTGTCTTTCATCTGTCCCACCCCACTGTTTTGTGCAGCCTTCACAGGCTACACCTCTTTATGATCTGTACTACTATTTGACCTTTCTGTTGTGTGTGATTCACGCATCTGCACTTCAACTGCACATTCGGATCAACAGTTTAAAAATCATGCTGTGGATGACCAAAACACATAAGCCTGAATTTTCATTCTGCTGTTTGTGTAAATGGTTGTATAATCAATGGGGGCCTAAATCATTGCCAATAACTTGATGACCTTCAGGGCCAGGGGAACTCTTGAACTGATGAAACATGGTATTTATCAGACTGGCCATTTCCATTTGTCTTTATGGGCACAAAGAAAACACATAGTAAAGGTCAGAGTGTTTAGGGGATGGAGTGCATATAATCTATTTTGTATACTTTGTTTTTATTCAATTAGAGTCAGCTAACAGTAAGACAGCATCCTTACAGTAATGAGGCACAAGAAATTGAAAGCTCTTTGCAGTTTTTACCCCTCAGCCGAGGGGTTTTGTAATCGTTTTGTCGTCTGTCCGTCTGTCTGTCCATTCAACGACATAACTGCATTATCTGAAGAACACATTGACATATCTGCATCAAATTTATACTGTGCATACATCTTGGCATGGAGCAGAAGCCTATTGAAAATAGGTGACCTTGACCTACTTTTTCAAGGTCAAATGGCCTTGTGCAGTTATAATATCTGAGTACTTTCAAATATAAATATGTATGTAATAAGTTTTACACAACGACAATCTAATCTAAATTATAGGGCAGTAACTTTCAACAGAATCTTACACTAGAAGTGTGCAACACATTACGTTTCTGATTTTGTTGTGCCAAGCAATGAGTTATGTGTGTGAATTCTATCTATTGCTGCTATAGTAAGGATATTTTGGCTGGTTTTCACAACTTTGAAGTGCTGTTTGATTTGGCTAATGTTATGTTTATGCTTTTATTTGTGATAATTACAGAACACACTATGTCAGTGAGGGTCCTCACATCACTAGAAGGACCCAGGCGAATGTGTGTGGAGCTGTGAGGCAACTTAAGGGATTTCTCTGTCCAACCAGATCTGCGCTTCTTCTTCTCTTTCATTTCCTTTGTGGCTCCTGCTTCTTCACACTGTGTATATGTGTGAGTTTGAGTGTGTACTCTCTTTATATCCCTCATTCTCTCTCTCTCTCTCTCTCTGGTGTGCACACAGAGCTGGGTTGAGATGCAAGATTAATCACTGCCGATGGCTGCTATGAAATCTCATTACACTCATCATTTGTACCAGTCTGCCTGGTTCTCCTCTGCTCTCCCCCGGCAAGCCTCGCCTTTTCACAGCTCAGCCTCTGTGCTCTCTGTTTATCTGCATCTAGCTGGTGATGCTCTCATATATTCAAGTGTATGTGATGATGCGTGTTGCTGTGGAGAGGGACAAAGCGTCTCAAGGGTAGCCATGTTACTGCTGAATGAACACAGATGAATCACAAATAAATGAGCATGAATATTGAATGTGTTTCCATCGAGGTGTTTTCATAACATCCCCACAGGGGTCATGACAGTCAAACAGCAGACATGAACAATGAGTGAATGCACCGTGTTGTCCTGCTTTAACATGCTTACGTGGTTCCCCATAGAATTACATAATTTCTTCCTTCCCATCCACAGTACACTATTCTTTCATTGTAAATATGCTTCAGTCTATTTAATATCTGTCACTGGACATGCTGGATCTGGGTTCAATGGAGCATAAAGGAAGATTCTACAGGAAACACTTACCTTCATGTAAACAAATTCAATGAGCCTTATCAAATATGTAAGAAATAACATTTGATATAGGTACCAGTCAGAGCAGGAGTTGTATGAGAGCTAAGACCAGTCTGTCAACAAACTGTGTGTACTCATGTGTTCACACTTGTGCCTTCGTTCACCACCTGTTCACCTGGCTCTGTTGTCTAAACCATGTGTGTGGAGGCACAACCACAGGCTCTACAGTTTTTATTAAAAATGCAGATCAGCAGCGGTGATTCTTCTTTGTGATTATTTTCGAGAATTTAGACCTGGGAATTACAGTATTGTTTTGCACCATAGCAGTTTAATTTACTGAGACCCAAAGCAACAATATAATAAACTACAGCCTCCACCTCTGAAATACAGACCAGCTAATCGCATTGGCTGGTTTACAAACTGTTGTTATCACCAGTTATTGGCACCAATAGCAGTCAATGGTGAATATTAGGTTACTAACACAGTAAATAATAACTCAACCGATAAAAATCACTGCTGCTTGGATTTTTATGATTAGTTTAATGTTCAATTCCATGTTTGTGGATTAAAAACTTTGACGCTCTGTGTTTAAGACTTATTCATTTTTCTATTTTCAATACTTTGACTTGACTGACTAGATGTTCAGTTCAACAGTTATTAATTTTCTCCTACAGTGAAAAAAGGGTATACCAATGTCTTTATTTAATTCAGTTAATCAAGGGCTGTGAGGTTTTGTAAAAAAAATATGCCTAATGCGTAATCAAAATAGCTTAAAAAATACAAAAAATAAAAAGAAAAATGCAATTTTTATGCTTCTTGAAATATCTTAATTGTGAATATTTTTAAATGTATGCTTTGTCTTCAGTTCGTGTGGCCAGAAAACAATCGATTAAAATCATAATCTTCCAAAACACAGGGAAAAAATGTGATTCCATTTTTTGCCACACATTGCTCAGCTCTAAGTTCATTTCAGACATGCATTGTGTGTTTCCAGCTACAGAATCTTTTGGGATAGGGGTGGGATGATATTGGCTAATAAATCAGCTTTTGTCTTTTCTCTGCCCCAAACAAAATCAGTTGGCCTTTACTCTTGGACATGGATAGGAAATATCTGCAGCGCACCTGGCACAGCATTGCCCTCCGCGACAGCAACGTCGGCAGGTGATGAGGAGGACTGAGATGAAGATCAGCGTTCCTACCAGGAAGATGGAAAGGATCACCAGGAGGAGCACATATCCATCCTGCTGCTCCTCTGCATCATGTGGGATCTGATAAAGATGAAGGTGACACAGGGACACAGAAGTTATATTTGTAACTTTGTAACACACCACCAGTAAATGTCATTAGCTGTCGACTGCATCTGAGCACCTTCACGTGCAGCTGTTGCACCTTCACCATGCAGCTTAACAGATTGATTGAACTCCACTGGTTGGGTTCCCTGCATAAAGTATCTATAAATACTACAGTGTAAGTAATCAATAAATGCCAGTGCTATTAACCTGTTTAGAGCATACCTCAGTTATGGGGAAGCTCTGCAGGGTGGGCAGCAGCTGACTGAATTTAGCACTCCTCTAGACTCTATAGCAGTGGTTCTCAATCTGTTTCTGTCGGCCCCCCTTTGGAAGACAAAAAATCTCCAGGCCCCCTCAATCCCAACAACACTGTAACAGTGGTGCAATTATAACTTTTCTTGAAAGAAACATCAATATTGTAACAATACTTTTTGCTTTCCTTTGAATAATTTATTGTGCAAATTAAAAATAACTTAGATTTTTGCTTGAACAATACAAATAAACTCAAAAAGACTGCTCCCTGAGACAATATTTTTCCAAATAAAAATAGGAAATGCACAATTATCTTACAACTATAACAATAAAAATAAAATTAAAATAAAAAAAACAAAACTTTTTTTAGAACAGCAAACAAATGTTGGTAACAAAGATGAACATTTTAACAATATCAGTGGCTGCAATGAGCCTGTTTCCATTGCACATTTCAGAACATTAAAGAGCAAACTGTACAAACTGTGTAAAAACAGAAACATTGTACATTTTTCTTTTCCAGTCAAATACTTGCCCGTTCTCCAAACCTAAACTCTTTGTCTAGTCTAGTGACAGATCACCATGGCAGAAGATTTGTTTGTTGTATGTCCCTAAAATGAGTCCAGGCTTCTCCAACGCTAAAACATTAGTTCCACCTACTACATGTTCTAACCTGAAGGAAAAAAAACAAAAAAAAAAACCCCAAAAAAACAGGAGTGATCCCATGCCCCTGTGGCAAGCCTTCACACCTCCCCTAGGAGGCCTGCCCCACAGTTTGAGAAACACTGCTCTATAGGGACATTGCATTAGACAACAGTCAGTTGTTTTTTTCAACAATGTTAGCTAGTGTTAGCTAACTTCGTTGTCATTCACTGTTTTTGGCCATGCTCTTTGACAAATTATTATATGAAAAATGTCAACTGCTGTAGCATTTCCTTCTTGTTGCACTTTCAACCATCATTTTTTAATTGTGTAACCCACACTTCAGTGAGTAAAAAACCTGACCTGTACTTCCCCCTTCACCTTTATAAATTGTAGAACTTACTGCCTAAAGTTTTGAGTACGTTCATGTTTTAAACAATTAATAGTCCTGGTCTGAACTTTCTTTTACTTGAACAGATATCAACGGCCTGGATCTTACATGAAATACTTCAGTGACTTGATAAACCAGGGTTAATGATGGAAAACTAAGTCAGCACAGTTACAGATTGAATGTTACACTGTGTGAGGGACAAAGCACAAGTGTTAATGAACCCTACGCTCTGACGTCAGATTGTAATTTCACTGCAAGGGGAAATTAAAGATGAGATTAGATCAGAGATTTAATTATTTCAGGTCCAGGTCAGGATGTTCCCTATTAGCCAGTCAGTCGGTCAGAGGAGAATATGAGGGGAAAGTATGGTTCCGCCAGTGCGGTGGATGTAACATACACACACATGTTGCAGACTCACACACATGCACACACAGGAAGTTTGAGAATATGTCAGTGGTGAAAGGCAGACTTACTGTGGAGTTTTTTGGTAGGATGTTCCAGACGGTAGACTCATTGCTCATGGTCCAGGCCAACTAGAGAGTCCCCCTGAGAGACAACATAAGCACATACACAAACACACGAAGGAAGTGACTGTTACTGGAGCTGTTCATCAAACCACAGTTAATCATTAAAATGACAGTAGAATACAAAAAATACAGCGTTAATAAACCCAAACAAAAATGTGCTTTATATGCTAAGACATTATGAAGTTTAAAGAACATTGGTGTGATGCTATGACAGAGACTGTTGTCTAAAAACATAAAATAATCATTACTGGCATAATGAAATAGAAAATGTCCATTGCAGCAGTAGGAAAAGCTTGTTGCATCTTCAACAGCCATGAAACACTGCAAGACTAAGGAGAAACTAGCTGTATGTGTGTGTGTGTGTGTGTGTGTGTGTAGGTGTGTGTGCGCGTGTGGGCAGTGTGAGTTTGTACGCATTCTCTGAATCTCAGATAAGATGAAAATGTTAGCATCTCGACTGTAATTCATCACCCATAATTCCATATCAGCCTGAAGCCTCTCTTTCTACCTGCCACCCACACACACACACAAACACACACGCACACACACGCACACACACACACATACACACACAAACAATCTTACAGTACCAGAGAGAGAAACACCAGCTCTTACAAAACGCTGGCTCTGGCAGCTGAGTTCCACTACTGCTGCTGCTGTTGCTGCTATGCGTTCGCTCTTACAGATCATAGCCATTAATACTGCTACTGCTGCACCAAACGCCCACATACACACACACACACACACACACACACACACACACACACACACACGCACACACACCTACACACACACACACATACTGGACAGATCTACTCACCAAGCAGGGGAGAAGCAACATGCCAGCAGCACTCAGCACTCCTTCCTTGCCTGCCAGTCACTGCAGCACTCAACTTCAGCACCACAACGTGTTAGCTATTGCCGAGCTCTTTGCAGCCAGCCTGTCTAATTCTCTCTACATCTACCGTCCAAGCATGAAAACTGTTACTGGAACACATCAGGCTGTGACCAGAATGCTTTCCCTTGCAGCACTATACCACATCCTGCTTTCTAGCAGCCCAGTAGCTTACCCTGATGGTGGGCAGTGCGCAGCAGCTCTGGATGTGTGTGTCAGGCTGTGGCTCAGGAGTCTCCTCCTCAGCTCCCTTGCTGCATCCTCAGCCCACCCAGCTGACTGAACCTGAGCAGCAGTGTTCCCCTCAGGGCTGGCCCAACGGCCTTGGGGTAATGGGATGGCAGCACCACATGCCTGACAAAAAACAGCACAATTACTGATTATTCACTTGAATAAGTTGTTAATAAGTGATGTCATACAACAAATATACATCAAACCACTGAGGAGCTCCACTCAAGAGTCTGTATCTGTAGGGATGCTTTTTACCTCACATCACCATGTCTTCCACCAAACATGAGGTTCAAACTAAATTAGAAGCAAATCATCAAATGCAAACATATTTAGTAGCCTACCAAGTACCAAGTAATGTGTTACACCTTGCTGTCTTTATTCTGCTATGGAGGAAATATTGTGAAAAATAACAATTGATCAATTTAGCCTTATATATTATTTATTTAAGAGCTGTTACTACTGTGTTGTTGCAAACCTAGAGGATTGTTGTATTGATTGGACTGAGCAGATGGTATGACATGGGTGTCCCAGCAATGGCATAGCCTATCCCATCATGCCAAGATTTCAGTCTGTCAGCGGCATTAGTAGCGTCATAAAAGCAAGACCCATTTCGGGTTCGCTTTCATTCCACCCCATACCTCTAATTAAACCATTATCATCCATTCAACCCGATACCTCACTGTAATCGTTCATTTAGATCCTTGTAACAGTAGCCTATTGTGAGAAGTGGATGCGCAAAAGAAAGCCTGCCGTTCTTTACGAGCGGGTTCTGCAAATGAGCATCGACCTACAGTGGCTTCGGGAATCTTTAGAAATATGATGCAACAGAATGAAGCAAAACTTAAAAAAACAAAAACAAAACCAAAAACAAATAAACAAACAAATAAAAATAAACAAATAAACAAAAAGCAGTTCAACTCGACTGCGAACGTGTTAAATATAAAAATTCCAGTGTGGCTTTTTCACCGGCGCTTATTATTTTCATCAGTCCGGTGTCAGAGGATGAAGAAGTGGAAACACGGACAGAGAAGCAGAGCGCGTGGAGCGAAGATACCACTCACCTCTTCAATGAGCCTGGTCCATGCAGGGCTGGACGGCCAAAGCCAACAACACTAAACTCACCGTGGACACTTTAATGTGGCTTTTAAGGCTAAAAGTATTTATGAATGAAACCCCGCTGTTTAAGACACGCCCACCACCCAGTCAGAGACGCGCCACGTGACGCAAGAGTGAGGTAAAGGGTGAAGCCCAGTGACTGACTGGAGGATCTCTCACAAATGTGTCCTGTCACACACAGACATCTCACTGGCCCACTCAACTCAAATTAGAACATCTTTAGTCTGTGATTTAATTACAAATAAGGCCGTTTAATGCTGTATTTCTCTTTAATATAATATACATGGCTGTCAGGGATGGGGAATGTGGGAGATGTAGTCTGTGTGATGGTGGTACTTGTACTCCTCAATTATAATAGATAGATATAATAGATAGGCAAAAAGTTAGTTGTAGTCCCAGAGTCTACTGAAGTCCGTAGATGCTCTACAGTGCCCTACTGTGTAATCCAGTTTAGAGCTGAGGTTTTGGCGCCACCTACCGTTGAGTATTAACTGAGTTAATCCTATGCAAGTCTCTTCTTGTCTCGAAAAAGTCCATAAAATTGTATGTATGTATACCACACATGAGGTTTCTATTATACTAAGAAATAAAGATGGGAATGATATATATATTTTTAGTATTAACTGAGCTTCCCTAAAGGTTCTCATGTAAACGCAGAAAGTTTTATTTTTATTTTATTTTTTTTTGCCTCAAAATAAAATATAGAATAACTGTATCTAGGGCAAAGTTTTCATAAATCACAGGCAGGACTCTACATATTAATTCTTCAGGCAAAATGACAAATTACCGCCAATTTTCACAACAAAAAAAGATTTCTTCGTTTCAGATCGAAAGCCAGAGACTACACTACCCTGCATCCCTTGCGTGACCGTAAAGCCTTATGGGCAGGTTCCCAACGTCCTTGTACTATCAAGCGCACACCGACTGCCTTCACGCGAGGGTTTGGGGAGTTCTGTCATTCACTTGTACTTGAACTAAAATCACATTTTTAGACATGATGGCAGCACGGTTTCTCCGTCGTTCTCTCCCCCTGCTGAGGCATGCTCGCTCCTACGCCGAGGCGGCCTCTGGAGCCCCGCAGATGTCCTTCACATTTGCTTCCCCGACACAGGTATCAAGCTAACATTAACGTTATCTGCGAGGCTTCTTGGGCCCAGCTAGCAAATCGGCTAATGTGTGTTAAAATGCATGGTGCAATTGGCAAGAAAAGTTATCCATTGAAGTATCTCAGCAGTTTTGCATTAAGACAGTGTCTGGGTTTATTAAACAGTGTGTTATTGTCATTAACCCACGCATGGTGTGCAGACATTAAGCCTTCAGTGTTAGCTGAAGGGCTAGGTTAGCTAGTGTTAGCTAACATCGCTGTCAATCACTGTTTGGCTAGCCCTGACAAATTAAATGAATAATGTCATCTGCCGTAGCATTTCCCTTTTCTCTCACTTTAAACGAGTGTTGTGTACTACATCGCTTTTCAACTGTGTGAAATTAAACTCTGATTTAGAACATTATTGTATGCGGCATGTTGGTCTTAGAAGTGCAGTTCTAACCTTGACGATTATAGTAGTAATTTACTTATGTTGGACTAACTAGTAAGACATTCCACCTTACAGTGTTTACTTATTCACAATATGACTTCTTTTGCACAGTTTTGAGCTGCACATAATATCTGAAAAGAAGCGTATATATCGTTGTAGATAGACTGCTAATCGTAAAATGTGCATAAGTGTAAGCTGGCAGGCAATTTACACTAGGTTTATTATCAAATGATTTTAATTAATAAAGTTATGTTCTAAGTCAAGTAGTATAGCCTGCACATTAGCATATACATCTTTGTCCAGTCACCATGAACTCTTGCAGAGCTTTTCATGTGTCATCAAGTGTATTGTACTATTTATTTTATTCATTGAACAAGGATCCCCATTAGTTATTACTGCAGTAACAACTGTTCCTCCAGGGGTCCACACTAAAACAAAGAAGACATTTAAACATCATTGACAACAACTGACATTTAATAGAAAAACTTCCATTTGCAATAATTAGCTCATACACCAGTTAATATCACAAAAAACAACAGAATGAGGTGTTCAAATATTTCACTATTGGCATTAATCAGTAATAGGTGAACTAATCTAAGTGTTGACTAGGTAGTTTACAATTTACACAATTTAGTATCACAACAAAGCCCCAACAGCATCATTAAAATTTTATACTCAGAATAGTGATACTAGTTTGGTGTTTACTTAATAAAATCACTTTTCCATTATGATTATATGCAACCTTAACTGATTGCTTACTGTCTTGTGTCTTAACTCTTCAGGTGTTTTTCAACGGGGCCAGTGTGAAACAGGTTGATGTGCCCACACTTACCGGTGCATTCGGTATCCTTCCTGCTCACGTACCAACCCTGCAGGTACTCAGGCCCGGTGTTGTAACAGTCTTCAATGACGATGGCTCCTCTGCCAAATACTTTGGTAAGATTCTGCATAACCAAAATTGAATATTCATAAATTTTTGAGAATAGACCAACCCTCATACATTGAAATTATCAAATTATGTTACACATTGAATCTTTAGAGTATTCAGTGCTCATTCTGTAAAACCAATTCAGTCATTTGTGTAAGACAAGTAAATGTATGTGAGTTGCAGCACTTTTGTTTTTTCTCTCTGAAGGAGATTTAGTGGTATTTAGCAGTGAGATTACAGATTGCAACCAATAGAATACCATTGTTTCACCATTATTCATCATACCCCACCATACTTTTAGATTATTGTACACTGATTAAAACATAGTGATGGATGTAATGCACCATTTCTGCAGTTATATCTCCCTAAATCCTAAACATTTGATGTTTTCAAAATACATATCTTTTTTTTTTTTTTAAGTCATTGGAAAGAAATTTCCCCTTTTCTCTTCAAAGCAAGTATTTGTCTCTAACCTCTCACAAGTAAAACCATAAGCATGGAAGTGCTACAGGTAATGTTTACAGAATATTAGTGTCATTTAAGAAAGTTGTCTCTTTAAGCTTGCAAATAGTTGACAAATAATTAGACAAGAATCGGGACATTAAACAGATGTCCTTGAAAGCTCAGTTTGTAAGATTTTGGGGGCTCAAATTCCAGTAAGAGCATTTAATATGCACATTGATGTTTTATGAAACATTAATTGCTGTGGTGTTTTTTTTTTTTTTTTTTTTATCTACTGATGGAGTTGTTCACCCTCATGGAGTCTGACATGTTTCTACAGCAGCCCATGATAAACTTTTTTTTTCTGGTCAGTTGCATGGAGCAGCCAACATTAAGACACAATGAACACTTGCTCTAGAAAAGGCCTTGTGGTGTCATGTTTGTGAAGTCCAGGGGGGTTCAGTTGGTTGCAATCTGCTGCTTGACCACTAGATGCCATTAGAACAGTGAGACAATAAAACAGAAGCTACATGAATGACAGGAATCTATGTTGCACCAAACTAAATTGTTAAACTGTCTGTTTTTATCCAGTGAGCAGCGGGTCAGTAACAGTCAACGCTGATTCTTCAGTACAGCTGTTAGCAGAGGAGGCCGTGCCCCTGGACCAGCTGGACATTGCAGTGAGTATTATGTCCACATCATAACACTTGCATAAGTTCTTGAGCTGTTTGCATTGTTGATTGGAAATGCAGACATGTATCTTTCACTATATAGGCTGTGGCTCTGGGTGAATTATAATGGTGTGAACATTGTCGTAAATCACAGGTCAAAATAGATACTGGATTTACTCAGTGTCATAAATTATTCATTCATTTTCCGAACCACTTATTCCTCGAGAGGGTCAAGTGGTGCTGGAGCCTATTCCAGCTACCTTTGGGCAGCAATGGGGTACATCTTGGATGTGGGGAGAAAACAGAAACTCCACACATAGGGGTCCATGCCAACTGGTGATGGAATTGAATCCAGGATCTTTGTGAGGCAATATTTGTAACCACTGCACCCCTGTGCTGCCATCAAATATTCAATTTCTTCCAGTTGTTAGAAAATCAAAACAAAACAAAAAAAATTAATGTGGTTTTATGTATAAGGTCCTCATTATCTTAATTTAGCGCTCTGAATATTTATCAAATAAGGATACTGCCATTAATGTAATTATAATGTGCACTTGTGTATATACTGTAATTACTTTATTTTCATTATCATGTTTTTCTGACTGGTAATGTTCAAAATTTCCCCACACGAGAGGGACCTCAACAAATGTAATTAAGTCCTTTTATACTGTCCTAAAAAAATATGTTGTATCATTTAAGTGTTCACCTGCAGTCTAACATTTATGAAATGCCATCCAGTCAAATATTATTGATTGATATTGAACTTAAAAAATGCATTATTCATGTGTTGATTGATTTGGTTGAGATGGTTATCTTGCTCATTGTTGCTGGGGTTCTCTAGTGAGGTGTTTTTTAAATTTCATGTAAATGCAAGGGATCAATATTTGTTGGATTTTATTGGTGTGAAAACAGCCTTTGAACATGAGGACTAACATTTAAAATATCATATAAGCTGGAGTATAATATAGTCCCATCTTTGTTTATTCCCCTGCCTTAAAGTCAGTCTGAAAGGACTAAAATACAATTAGTTACATGAACTAGACAAACTAGTACCAGTGACCACACTTTTTCACACTTTTCTTTTGTTGTGTACTTGGTTACTGTTTTTGTTACATAGTTTTAACATGTGGCTTTGTCTTCATCATGTAGTTGGGTCACTTACAGCTGACAAATCAGTTCTTTAAAATGTCACTCTATAGTGGGCTGGTTGATTCTAAATAGATCTTTTATGTCCTAATGACATTTGTGTGATGGGTGTCCATATCCAGTTTGTCGAGGAATCCATAATTAGTGATTGTTCATCGTGGGCTGTCTCGCAGCAGGAATGTGTTCTATGACAGTAAAGACAGTTCTTTGAACCCACTGTAGTATGTTTTTTTTTTCTTTTTTTTTTTTTTTGGTCCTCATTTTGATCCACTGTGGCGATGAGCACCTCCCAGCTGCTGATTATATCCTGATCAGTGTTGCACTTGGACTCTCCAATGTGGAGTTCTTGTTTAAATGTCATTCTTATTAATGCTCGACTATGTTGTTACGTGCTCGCTGTGGAGGTATCTGTCTTTGACCTTGGATAGTGACAGTGTCACTGTCAAGTTGACTTCATAGCAGTAAATGAGTTATTTTTTCCCGTGTCGTCTTCCACTATGCAGTAAAAATGCACACAGACCCATGCTGTTAATAAGGAGGGAAAGGTCAGTCACTGTTGAGTTATAGCAGATGTGTCAAATCCCTACTGGGAGACCTTTAACTTCCAGCTATGTTTGGCATTTCTCGTTTCTAATCGCTACTGTGACAAATGGAGCTTTCCAAGCAAAGAAGCAGTAGGGATTTTCTCTACTTGTCTTTCACCCCACTTTATAGTTGTTCTTTTTCAGGCTTTCTGTTCAGATTTTTCCACCTCAGTTATCCTCCTAGGGGGTTTCAAGATGATTAGAGTTTTTCAGTCTTTTTTTTTCCAGCCTTCCTTTTTAATTCCATTACCATTAGAATGACAGTTGCTCCCCATGATTTACTCAAATAACAGGATGATCTGCCAAGCGAGACTTCTTTTTGGAAGCTGTCTAACATTAGAGGATGTGATTGAAATTATGTCACATCATACATTTTTCATTCTCTTGTCGATACCACTGGAATATTGGTTATTTCAGAAGCAGATAAAATCTGAATATGATTTCCTTCTCTCACACATTGCTCATTTTTTTTCTGTCTGTCTTTAGGCTGCCAAGGCCAACCTGGAGAAGGCCCAGTCCGAATTGGCTGGTACATCTGACGAGGCAGCGAGGGCGGAGGTTCAGATCAGCATAGAGGCCACTGAGGCCATCGTCAAGGCTTTGGAGTAGACCTGTGGTACGATTGCTCATTTTCTGCTTCGTGATCAGATTATTAGAGGGTGATAATGTTGATTTGCTTCATTTAACTCAGAAGAAAATGCAGGGCTGTTTGTGTTATTGGGAATGAAGTGCTGATGACAAGAATTTCTTGCTGTACTGTTGCATATGTCTGTCAAACTGAGTGGATTTATTTTGTCTTCCTTTAGGTTGCTGTTTTTTGTTGATTTGGTGGAAATGTATGATCCCCTCTGTTTCCAACTTGAGTACGTCAGTATCCAGAGGATTCCATTCCTGCATTGTACAGTGAATACGAAAATAAATTTATTTGGAATTACCATGTGGCGACATTTGTCATCTTTTCACTGGATGTGGCTCTGATGCTTATTTAAGGGAACTGTGGAATTCATGTTACAGATGTTGATTGTGCACAACACAAAATTGTAGCCAATTAACAAATCTACATGGTTCTGATGCATTTTCTACATCAGATGTATTTGTCATTTAAGGATATCACCTTGTGTGTAAAAAAAAAAAAACAAAAAAAAACAAAACAATGGCAAATCATACAAATGTGCAATTCCTTTTAAGCTATGTAGTTTGTGTATTGGCCACATGATGGCAGCAGATACCAGCGCTTCAGACTCATAATCAGATTTGTACTTAACCTCTTTCCAAGCCACAGTTTCAGAGAAGGAACTATGATTGTATCATCATATAAACCACTGCCTGATGTGATTGCTTTCAAGTTGACCTTTAAAAAAACGGATGCTGATTTAAGTCCGTTGTTGTGTGTATGTGTTGCTGTGTCTTACAAGCTTAGTCACTTTGGAGGCTCTAAGTGTTAGTGATTTTGAACTGTCACTGCCCTGATTTAAGTGTTTTGGCAGCCCTTGTTTGTTATGAGTGATGACCTCAGGCTTCTCTGACAAAGCCAGGAAAAGTCCTTTGCTGTCCAGTCTGTGGAAAACAGGGCCTTTCTCTAGTTTCATAACCACTGGTTTGAGCTCAAACTTAACTCTAGGAGGCACTGACCTCACTCACGTGCTGACTTGAGGCTTTTAGAGAAGAAACCACAACCGGTTTATTTCAAATGTCAAAAGTCTGAAGAGCGTTTAACAAGTAGTGCACTCTGGAGGGATCGGTGTTTACACACAACACATGTAATTGTACTATTATCGATAGTGAAACCACAAATGGATAGTTTTTACATTTGAATGATCTGCTATTGGTTAATAAATTCCTGGGATGATTTTGTTCTTTTTTTGTAGATGAGGAAATTTTGATTGATTTTAACCTGTTCAGCTACACTTAAGAGTTGCCATTTTTAAGACACTAACCAAAAGTACAGTATACTGATGTAGCAGTTTATTAATGGAAACGCCATTACTGGAATTGCACAGAGTTAGATGAATCAATAAGTGTGTGTGTGTGTGTG
>JAPQRP010000020.1:28205793-28219335 GCA_037367295.1 Apogon hyalosoma
GATGGGTGAAATTTCAAATGTCTGGAGCAGCAAAACTATTGGTTGAATTCATACCAAATTTGGTTTATAGATTGCCAGTGACCCTGAATAGATGAGGTTACATTTTGGAAAACTTGGTGCAAGTTAAGAATTTTTATGAATTTTTAAACTGTTTTTTCTCCTATTTACTAATAATGGGTGAAATTTCAAATATCTATTAAAACGTCAATTTTGTTTCAATGTACTTCAAACTTGGTGCATATATAGAGGCAACTGATATACTGACATCACCACATGCATAGACATGATGACATCAGCTGGATCGATGCCAAAATAAGCTAACTATAACCTATAATAATACATGCGAGGGGCAGGGTTTATTGTGCCTGACACCACTTGTTTTCTTATTAATTTTATTTTTATTTATTAGTTTATTTGGTAGGGACAGTACACTTTAATGAACATCTGTACTGAACAACATTAAATGTAAATATGCCGGATTATAGTGAAAATACTAACTTGACAGGTAACAAAAAACATCACTATTAAAAAATACAAATAAAACAAGAAAAGAACAACACAATGAAAGTACAACACAATAAAAATAAAAAGTTAAAAATGATCATAAAACCAAAATCTTATGTTTGAGTCATGCTGCTGTTGTAGGTTTTGATCTTTAGACGTGACCACTGTGTAACTGAAATCGAGTGTTTGAATTGTACTTTTCCTCCCAAGAGTTTTATTACCCCGTCCCCTGGAGGGGGAGGGCGAGGGATTGTTTTTGTTTCTTTTTTTTGTCTGTTTGTGTGTTTGTTTGTTTGTTTGTCAGCAACTTTATGCAAAAACCACTGGACCAGTTTCCATGAAATTTTCAGGAAAGGTGTGAGGTGGTCCAGAATAGATCCCATTACATTTTGGTGAATGTAGATTAAAGGTCAGTACAAATGTGTTTTTGCAGTGATAAGAGATAGGGCAAATCAGGAATTTTCATTCCTGTATACTCAGTTTTGCATATAGCTTCTTTTTGCTCTTACTGTTGATGTGCATTGTCATCAGAACTTGGAAAAAAATCTGATGACTCTAGGTCAAAGGTCAAGGTCAAGGACACAATAAAGGTCAAAATCGAATTTTGGATATAACTTTGAAACTATTCATCTCAGAGACTTCCAATGAGCACCAACATGCTCAGCTTTCAATTCTGCATCTTGTGGTATGTCAGTTGTCTATATGTGTATGTATAGATTTTGACCTATTGTTGACCCAAGAGGTCGGGGGTCACTCAGCCAATACTGAAAAAACTAAAATGGACTATAACAGAAAAATGAGTGGGGATAGAGACTTAGTTACTTTATTGACAGATAGGAAACCTGGTATGGGCTTCAAAATGGCATCATGACTTTTGACCTTGAGTGACCTTAAAAGGTCAAAATCAAGGTCACATGATTTTAAATGATTATAACTCCAAAAAGAGTGGTGAAAAGCACTCAGTTACTATTGTTGACAGATAGGTAACTACATGTAGACTCCAAAATGGCATCATGACCTTTGACCTTGAGCAACCTTGAAAGGTCAAACCCACAGTCTCACGTTTTGAGAGGGAGACATCCATTAAAATCTAAAACATTATTTTTAGCTCTGCAAAATATTATTCTTTTAATTGACTGCCACAATAATAATGTCAGGTGCAGCACTTTTGTACTATAAGTCTATCTGTGAAATCTGTGAAAAAGTAAAAAAAAAAAAAAAAAAAACTATCATAAGACTAGTTTGCTTTTAGCCACTGTTTGAGTTGAGTTTTGAAAGTTGGCTTTGTGATTAATTCTCTTATTGTGTGAGGCAGTTCCAGACAGTTCCAGTATTTAATTCCCTTCACAGAAAGTGAATTGTATCCAAAAGTGATTCTTCTGTGTGAGACTTTGCAGGCTTTTGTTCTGACACTACAGTGAGTCCTCGGTTGAAAAAACAATTTAAATCTTATCTTAACCAATGTAAATATGTCTTTGAATTTCACATGAATTTATCAACATGTATAAACTAGTATTATGTGTGTATTAGTGTGAGGGTTATAACCCCATTAATGTAAAAAGCAGAAAATGCATGTTTGATTGTATTTTTTTTTTTTTTTGTAATTTTGCAATGTTTTGAGCAACCTCTATTATTTGCATGATGCAGAGTATTGTTCTATTATTCTGTTAAAACTCCATTTCAGTTTTTGCTTCTTGTATTTTTACAGTAAATTAACATTAAAGAAATATTGTAATAGTCTTTCTGTAACTTTTTGAGTTCAAGTGAAAGAGAGAAAAATAATTATTAGTAGGCCAAAATAAAATATAAAATGCAATGAACACAAAACTTTACGCACCTTTTAGAGATAGATGTTTCAATTTATTGAAATATGGCTTATGTAGAAACAAAGATATAGCAATAAAAACCTGTACATAAAATATATGAAAAGACAACTATTCAACACTTTAGAAAAATTTAACACACAAACACGTAAGGACTATTAGTTTATCATTCACTCTGACAACATTTTTAAAATAATTAAACAGCTTATTGAATATTATAAAAATAATGAAAGACAAGAAAACGGTGTCAGATACAGAATGAAGCAGCCCAACGACAGAAGGCTTATGTGTGTAGGGTTGAGTTCCCGTCTGCACAAGCTTCTAATCTTTATCATATTTGAAGAGTGAAAGCAAAAGTAACTCCAGTAAGAGCAGGGTCTTTTATTACTTTCTGTAAAGAAGAGTATAAATGTTTCTTGTTGTTCAGTGATAAGACTTGGCAGATTCTGGGTAGATAACAGGCATCTGCCCTTACGCTCTGTATGGCCGTCGGCCATGGGGCTGTGAAGATGACAAATAGACAATTTGTTTAGATATTACATTTTTTTAAATTCAGAAGTTCAGGTAAATGTATGTTTAGTAATAATTACCCTCTTTGAGTTTTTGGTCTTTCCATCAATCTTTTTCATCAGATCACTGACCCACTTCTCTTTGGGGTCGGTGCAGAACACTTTGCCCCTCCTCATGGTGAAGCTGGAAGACAAAGGATGCAAACACATGCTTTATTTCAGCAGCAAAAATGTTATTTTATTTCAGCAGGAAAAAACAGAGAATGAGAAGCATGTACAAGTTAATGTGTCAAATGTCACAAGACTGACATAAATACAAAATGTACATCAAAACAAACTTTAATCATGTTTGCAACACAAGTTTTAAATTCCTAATCTTATGTATTTCACTGACAAGACTCAAAATGCGTGTTATTAACAGTGTCTGCTCTTACATTACAGCGGGGATGTTGCAGCCTCCATCTGGCACCTGCCATCTGTACTTCACTGCATGTTTCTGGGTGGCTTGACTCATTTTTTTCACATATTTGAGGCAGCAGTCGTCATAGGAAACTGAAGAAATCAGGAACATTATTTAGTACAACCAGTGTTATGTATTATATGAGTAAAAGTACAAAAATTATTCAAAAATATGATGCTATTTCAACACAGGCAAAGTCCATTGGAGTTTATCAATCAAAAAGCAAGTGGCACAGTAAATGTGAGGCAACGTCCTCCCACGCAGCAATAAAACGCACTCAATAACCCTGACTTTTTCTTTTTTTCAGTCTCTGAAGGTGTTATTTACTCCTCTTTTAAAGTAACCTACCTTGTGCTGTTGTGAGGCACATATAAGCCAGGACCAGCAGGAAGAACAATGTGTTGAACCTCATGTCGAACTCAGCTGTTGCACTACAGTTGTAACTCTGAAAAATCAAACAGATGCAAAGACATTTGTGTTTACCTGCATCAGCCTTTTCACTGATGATTGCTCCTCCTGCTCCTCCCACACCTTCCCTGTTCACACCTGGAACTTTGAACCTTGGACAAACATTTCACATCGCCTCTCTTTGTGTATTTTTTACATATCTATAACTTTAATCTTGCTCATTTTGTAGCACTTGGCTGTTGAAGAAATTTCAGGCACTTGCTTAATGAAATAATACAAATTAATGCATTCTTTTCTTTTCTTTTCTTTTCTTTTGTCTTCTTCTTTTTCTTCTTCAATATTGCATTTATTTTTAGTCAGTTTGTCCCTGCAGCTCTGTTTTTACAGTATTTTGGACTATTTGCTGAAACTGTCACTTTCACAACTATATAAACATGTGTTCTACATGATGATTCAACAAAGCAAAATAAAAAGTCTATAAAATAACAGATAAACTTCAAATCCCCACAACAAATTAGGAAAAGATCCACTGTTCCTTCAAGAGACAAATTGCAGGTTACATACCGTCAGATCTCCAGGTATATTACATGGACTCTCCCTTTGTGTCTATGAACCTGTGCAGGCGGGTGAGGAACTCTTATAAAGCCCCGGAGGGCATCTTGCCAGCGATCAAATTTCAACTCACCTTTGCTACTCAGCTGATCCTTCTTTCATTCTGTCATTTTTTGCACCGATCATTAATGAATTATAGCATCAGTCTCTGTGAATGAACTTCAGTTTTTTTTCCATTTTCAGCTTTGTAATAATGCATTTTCCAACCAATCCAAGAGGGTTTTTAAAAAAAGAAAGCGTATCAACAAATCGCAAACTTATATTTCACAATAACTTTATACCTTCATAAGCCTCATAATCAAACTCACCCGTGCAGAAATGGTGCAATTTTAGCATCAGACTCTATTCTATTAGTTTAGAGCTGTGTCTAATACTGAGAAAGTGATAAAAGATAGAAGCACCTTCATTGACTCTAAAAGTTGTTTCTTGGTGGTTTTCATCCCATCCAGTCTCTTTGGGGTACCTAGAAATAATACGGGCACTAGTTGTATGGGCCCTTTTACGATGGAAACACCCAAAATAGTGAGACACAGACCTGAGCCCTAACAGTCAGTGGAAACATAGCTTTTTCTGATGCTTTGGTCAAAGGCCAAGTGGTGCTGGTTTTCCTCACCATGGAAGACAAACAGTGTGACTCACTACTCCCTCTAGTAGTCACATAAACCCCCAAAACCGTTGGTGTATATACAATACTGCAAAGTTTTAGGCGGCCTTTAGATTTGTTGTTTTTGCAGCATTGAAATGAACATGCATATTTATTTCTCAGGCTCTTTTCTTCACATACAACAAGAAAATGCAGGAAATATGTGCAAAACCTTAAAAGACGCACAAAAAATGGAACAAAATGGGTTCTACAGGTTAAAGTCAGTATTTAGTGTGACTCCTGACCCCATGACAAGAAACAACAAAAATTGGTAGAAACATCTGGCGTGTGTTGAATGAAACCTGGAATAAAAAATCAGAAAGTGAATGCCAAAAATGTCATATTGTCTGAACAAAAGGATTAAACACATGTTAAGTGCAAAAGATAGGTCACATTAAATATGACCTCTTTGGTTTGTAGAGGCTGTTTTTTTTCCATTGACACTTGTTGTTTTTACTGCTGTACATACTACAGTAAAGTATTTACTGTACTTTAGAATTTGACCTTAACTTTTAGAACCCATTTAGCTCTGGTTTTTGTGTGTCTTTTAAGGCTGTGCAGGTGTTTCCTGTGATTTCTTGTTGAATCTGAAGAAAAGAAACGGAGAAATAAATATCATGTTCAACACTGCAAAATTTACAAATCTAAATTCCGCCTAAAACTTTTGCACAGTACTGCATATTCATTTCATATCTCTATAGTCCAAAACATTAGCATCTTTAGCATAACTTCAGAGCTCTTCATTCTAAATACTCTAATGGTATTGTTAAAAAAAAAAGGAAAAATTCTACAAACGATCCCTTCAACACATACTATTACATTTTTAAGCCATTTTGTACACAGCATGTGTATGCATTGGCACTAGGTAACCTGGGTAACCTACAACCTTTCTATGATTATAATGTTAATTTTGACATATCAGACACATTAGCAGTATGTGTCTTGTTGCCTTGGAGCAGATCACTTGGAGTCTGGCCTAAACCTTTAAAGGTTTCAACATCTACTCACACAGTGACAGTTACATGTTGAGAAATGTTCAGTCTCTACTAATGGTTGATGACAGATGGTGTTTAGGACACTTAACTTGTTTTTAAAGGGCTAAAGAAGAAATCCTGATACTAACGAACAGCATGTACCAAAAATGAAGGAACAACCTTTGTGGACAGTTGGATTCTTGATCTAATTATCATAAATTTGTCAAAATGTTTGCTAGTCTTTTGTGTGCACTGTATCTTTAAATGATCGCTTTATATGTCAGTGGAAATCCCCAGCAAATATAACACAAAGCATTTTATTAGGCCATAAATCCCATATCAGGATTTATTGATGCTGATCAGCTGTACTCAGACCTGACAAAAATATGACCAATCTAGTTTGACCTATGGAGCTGGCAGGAAAGAGGATATTATAGATTAACAAGTCATTAAATGCATTGCAAATCATTAATGTAAATTGGTGTCATCATATTTAAATTGCCCATAGATGTGAATGTAAGAGTGATTGGTTGTTTGTCTCTATATGACAGCCCTGCGATGAACTGGCAACATGTCCAGGGTGAACCCCGCCTTTACCCGTAAGTAGCTGGGATAGGCTCCAGTGACCCCAGTGACCCTAGTGAAGATAAAGTGAGTTCAGATAATGAATGAATGGAATGGTTCAATCATCATCATTAGTGATTAGACGGTAAATGACAGCTGAATGTAGGCTTTAGGATTGTTGATTAGAAGGGACTGCAACAAACTGAAGAAAAAACAACATACGGTAGTCTTAATAAGGTGTTATTTCACCACATGCCTGTAGGACAGCTTCAAAGTATGCAGGAACTGATTCTACAATTCTGTGATCTCCACTAGAGGAACTAAACAATGTATGCCAAATCATTAGCCTCATAGCATAATTGCCTAGGTCATACACTATTGGGCAAAAGTACTGGGACACGTTAAATTCAGGTGTTTCTTTTCTAACAGGGATGATGAATATCATATTGAATATTAATATTGTTGTTTATACGTCAAATCAGCATGAACAGGACATCGTACAGCTGTAGCCATGATGTGTCCCAATATTTTTGTCCATATATTTAATAAACTTTAATATTTCCTTTTTAAATTTAATGGGAGATTATTCTTCCTAAGTGAGATGTGAAGAAAGTAGATGGTTAGTTGTGGTAGAAAATTATTTGCAGTCAGAGCATGATGAACATTTTTAAAATGTAGAGGTAGAACATTTAAAATCAGTCATAGTCGAAAAGAAAAAAAATCAATGTTGAGAGAAATTCAGTAAAAACCATCTCTGTGGCATTTTGGAAGCAAAGATAACAATTTAAACCAAACTAATGCAATGCAATAATATTTACCACAATAACAAACTATATTATGACATTTGTCATTATTGTTCGCCCATAAGTAGCTGGGATAGGCTCCAGCGACCCCTGTGACCCTAGTGAGGATAAAGCAGGTTCAGAAAATGAATGAATGAATGTTGTGTAGTCCAGACCCCTGTTAGAAAAGAAACACCTGAATTCAACGTGTCCCAATACTTTTGTTCATCTAGTGTATCACTTTGGCAATTATGCTATGAGGTAAATGATATGATGTTATCATATGTTATAATAAAAACCAGAAAAGCCTGTAATTTTTATAGTGGGAACCAAACACTCTTATGTAATATGCACCCAAAGCCATACTGATGAAAATGAAGTACCCCCATGTAACTGAGAATGAGTCATATGGCACAAACGTCCACAGAGCTTTAAGAAGTAGGTTTTGCATATTTCTGAAATAAGACAAGGCAGCAGCTGCAGCCAGTTTGAGGGACTCATGGATGCAAAGCATGTGAATGTGCAATGTACAGTTAGTGAGTTATTTAACAAAACACTTTTATTAATTCTAGTGTGTGGGGGATTCATGTGTTACAGTGTTTTTACTCTAAGGAAAATTTACAAAAATATCCATGTTGGGCTGCTTTACATTTAAACCAACACATCCTCACATTTCAACAATAGCATTGGCTGATATCAAATCACTCTCAAAATGACAAACATACCGTGCAAAAGTTCTAGGTTAACTTTAGGTTTGTTGGTTTAGTAAAGTTCTAATGACCACACTTATACATTTGTCAGTCTCTGTATCAAGATACTATCTGGTTATATATGAAGTATGAAAAGCAGTAAAAATAAAAGATTCAGGAAAAAAAACAGCTTCTATAAACCAAAGAGGTAATATTTAGTGTGACATCCTTCTACACTTAACATGTCTTTAACCCTTTTATTCAGATAAGGTTTATTGCATTAATTTTCTGATATTTTATATCAAGTTTCATTCAACACGTCAGAAATTTCTAACTGCTGCTTCTGGTCATGGGGTCAGGGGTCACACTAAATAGTTACTTTGAGCTTTATAACCTGTTCAGCTCTGGTTTTTGTTTATATTTCAGCGCTGTGCACATGTTTCCTGCATTTTCTTGCTGTTTATGAAGAAAGCAGAATGATAAATACATATGTACACTCATTTCAAACCCTGCAAAAGCAACAAAGCTAAAGGTGGCCTGAGAGTTTTACACAGGACAATATAAGCACCACATTTGCAGACACAGTACAATGTACAATACAGTTTATAGTGTTAATGTTAGTGCAGTTAACATTTGGGTATGTTTCTGTGCAAAAGCAATGTTGTTGCAGTTATAAGAGTCAGTGAAATGACTATAACAAGATACCATGACTGCTGTCATGTGACAAATGCATGGTTATGGTTAGACCCAAACAAAATATGGTTACGGTTATGAAATAGGTCATAGAATGAACTACAATAATAAAGAAAAGGAGAGGAGGGAACGAACACAGCATTTACCTTGGGAATGGGACACTGGTCTCCTGTGTGCACAAAGTCCAGTTTGTTGTTCCATCTAAATCATTCGGGATGAATATGATGGGTATGATGTCCCTATTTAACAACATCACCCAACCATCGTCACTTTGTCTTTCCTCCTACAACTGCAATAAGTTGGTTAACGACCACAAAGTAATTAACCATGAGCTAATTTAATCTCCTTCATTTATTCACAACTATTAACATTTCTGTTCTGAGGTATAGCTGGTTTAACCTCACTAATAAACAACCACAGGACTTTACTGTTGTAACCATTTAGACATAAATATTATCTTTATCCTGAAGTATGTATGAACAGCTCACAGTTTTCAGATGACTCACTTGATGCATTACCTACCCTATAATAAGTCAGAGTATTTACTCTTTTAATGGGCGACACAGTGGTACAGTGGATAGCACTAGTGCCTCACAGCAAGAAGGTCCTGGGTTCAATTCCAACACCAGTCAGTGGGTGTGGAGTTTGCATGTTCTCCCCGTGTCTGTGTGTGTTCTCTCCGGGTACTCTGGCTTCCTCCCACCATCCAAAGAAGCATTGATAGGTTAACTGGTTAATCTAAATTGCCCATAGGTGAGAGTGATTGTATGTCTTTATATGTCAGCCCTGCGATGAACTGGCGACCTGTCCAGGGTGTACCCCGCCTTCGCCCATAAGTAGCTGGGATAGGCTCCAGTGACCCTAGTGAGGATAAAGCGGGCTCAGAAAATGAATGAATGAATGAACAACCCTTCAACCCCTGATATGTCTGTGGTGAGCGTTCTGAATGTATGATTTATTTTAAATATTCATAAAAATTCAACTGTTTGCTCAATTAGAAGAACATGCTGATCAAATAGACCTAGTTCTTTCCATAGACATCTGAGCATGCTCAGTGCACTCCCTGCTGCCTGTGGAATGGGAAACAAAACACAGAGCAGTGAGTGAGACTGACTCGCTATAAAAATAGACTGATCGGATTTGGGTTTTTTTTTTTTAACACTGTTTTCCTTTTTTTTTTTTGTTGTTTTCACTGTTGTTTGCAGAGTTGTTATGATTTTCCTTTATTATTTTGACTGTGTTTTTACTGACTTTTGACCATGTAACTGCTTTTTGGAGTTCAACCAGGTGCCAAAAACCAGCTGGACTGATTAAGAAATAAAGAGCCCCAAAACAAAAACTACTGGGACAAAATCCAAATACTTGTGGTTCAGTGTGTTCCAGTTCACAGTTCATGTTCAACATCCTAAATCTCTTACTGATGTACATTCTGAGTGCCTTATTTAGTAAAAACCTGTCAAACTTCAATTCCTCTCTGTCTGTCTCTGTTATTTCACCTTGTTTTAACCCTGAAACACACAGTAAAGTAAAACCACTGAAGAAAAGGAACACAAACACAAACTCACAGCAGCTTTTATGACACTGAAGCAGATCAAATTCACAGCATCACTGATATAATGTTTCAGGGAGTAAAGGGCTAACGGTTAATATGAAAAATGTGAGCCTGCTTGCACACAGGAATTTTACATTAATATCTGGTTTATGTTTGGGAACTGGTCATTTGTTGATGTTAGGTAAGTCCAAAATCAACCAATAACCTCTAAGACTCTAAATGGTAAATGACTTCTAAGCTAATGGTGGTCAATTCATTCATAAAAGCCACAAGTCTCTTTTTAATATGTACTGGACTCAAATGATTTATTTTTCTCCAAAAGTCCTAATTCTCACATCAGAGTAATTCTGTGTTTCTCTTCTGTTCCTTTACAGCAACAACACCTTACAACCTTAGGTACTGTTAATTAAGAAATGCGGTTATTCATCTCCAAGCTGCTTAATCCACAACAGGGACGCTGGAGTCTATTGTAGCTGCCAACAGGAAAAGGCAGGGTACACCTTGGATGTGTCTCCCACTCATTGCAGGGAAATGCAGTTATTCTAATGCCCCAAGCATGACACAGACCCCAACACAAACTTCAAAGTTAAAAAATAAATGAAATGCATTTCAATATATAGTGTGTCAAAGTTAGCATAGTGGCAGTTAAATGCAATTCCACTCTGCTGCAAATATGTCGTGTGTATAGTTCTTATTACTGTTATTATATCCCCGAATGGATTTTGGGGATATTATGTTTTTGGTCCGACTGCCGCCGCTGGGTATCCTTCGTGTGAATGTGATAACTTGAAAAATATTGGGTTTAGAAATTCATATTTTCCATATCAATGAATATCATGGAGAGGAAGAACTGATTCGATTTTGGATGATTTACCATTTCTAGATTGGCCACAAGGGGCCGCTCAAAAATTTTAAATCACTAAACACTCTTTTGTTCATATCTCTGGAACTATTTGTCTGATTGACTTCAAATCAAGTGTAAAAGAAAGGTCATGACCTGGGGATCCCTCATGTTATGACATCATGACATCATAGCTGTGTGGTTAAGGATTGGGGGCATTCGGGGATATACCCCTAGCTGTTGCTTCTGACGGCTAGGGATAAGCCTTATTATTATTTTCAATTGTTTTTTACCCTATCTTTATTCATGCACACTTTTTCTAGTATTTTATTCTGTTGCTGCCTTGACCATTGAATTTCCCTGTTGTGGGATCAATAAAGTCTGTAATGTAAAGCAAAGTAATGTAATCTAATCTAATCTAAATTTATCCTATACAGGCCTGTGTGTTTTTAAATCAAGATTTAATGATGACATTCACCACAGAGCTGATGACTGACTTTTGTTTGTCAGATGATCTTAACTCTGGTATATGACGAATCAGTCACACCGAGTCAGAAAATACAGAAAATATCCGCCCGTCATCAATGAGATCTGACAGTTGAGAAGCTTTGCATTAAAAACACTTGTCAGTGATGCCATACACCATGACCATCCGCAGCCTTTTCCTGTTAATTCATGAAAACAGACTGCTCTGTTCTGTGTGATTTTAGTGGACGCCTTTTGACAGATATTAATGAGTCTTGAGTGCCTGAGTGGACATCTGATAGTGCTGGTGGTGTTTATGCTCCTAGCAGTGTTCACGTTGGCACTGCTCAGATGCCCAGTGAGGCGTTTCATGGACTTACCCTATTCATTTTCTTTGCCTGCAGGATTGCGCTGCACACTTGGGTTGTTTACTACTTGTTCCACTGTATTCTTTACTTGTTCCACTATATTCTCTTTTCTGTAGAAAGAGTCAGATAGCTTTCTGTTTCTTCTTGGTTGCCACCCAGGTTTTATAGCATTTCACATAAATCGGGTTGGGTATGATTTATTTACAAGCTGCCTCAGTCATTTCTGGTCTTGCTGAGACTCTGCCCCTCTAGCTGTGTGGGTTTGATCACAACATGAAAGAATTCGGAACGTTCATCTGGCAAAAGTCTCTGTAACTTCAACGCAAAATAAAAGATAGATTTGGCTGTGGTTCTCTCCATTCCTGGTTGTGATTGCATATTTTAAAAACAAAATCCTGATGGATTAATGGCATTGCGTAGCTGTCAGAAGATGATGGTCCACTGCCAAGGGTTCCTGGATCCAAGCCGTTTAATGGTACAGTGTGTTGTCTTCAGCATTCCTTTTAGACAATATGATATGTCTCTTTATCTCATCCCCGTTGCTGTCATTCACATGCATATGAAAGAACATATCTCCATTTATCGGTTTATGAGAAACTTTACCTTGACACATAAAAATAACTACAGTAGAGGCACGCTATGGACTGAATAATTAGACTGATCTACCATTTATTTCTGTTGCAGTCACCCATTTATAAACTGCATGCGCCTGAAAGAGAAAAATGAAAGTTAACACAGCAGAAAAACAATAGAAATGAATTTGTTTTCCTCTGGTTGTCATGTTTCACCTTTTGCTGACTCCGGAGCTTCAGAGGGATCATTTTAGAGCATAAAAAGTAACAGAAAGGTCAAACATGGGAGAAAACCTGGTGGGAATGCTAATAGTGCAGAAAATCTGTTGATTAAAAAAGAGGTGAGAATGTATGTTTATGTGATTTAATGTGGGTGAGGAAGTGGCAGTTTTCCATACAAGAAAATTGACCCGTGGATCACAATTCTACATAGAAAAGTGACCCAGGGGTCAGATTTCCATGGGGTCAGAATTCTATATGACACCTGGACCTGGTAGTTTGTGGCTAACTAATTCCATTGACACTGTTCCAGGCACTGGTATCAGCTTGACTCGGCATGGCTCAGCTCACTTTGGCCAATTACATGCAGCATTTCCACTGCAGGTATAGTTGTCACTCAGCGTGGCTTGCTGTCAATAGCAACACAGTGTAAACTATTGTGAAGTTGTCTATGCAACAAAGGAGGAGAATGTAATTTAAAACAGTAAATAATCATTTCCAAAAATAAACATTCCATTATTCATTTATTTTTTTAATGAAGCACACAGTCATGCACAAATCTGGCATATTCAAACCTCTGACTCCTTCCATCAAACCGGGATGGGAACTCTCTGGAGGTAAAATCATCCACCCCAGCCACGTCTGACCTGGTCCTGCCCATTGAGAAGAAGCCATTTAGATTAGATTACATTACATTACATTAGATTACATTAGACAGAACTTTATTGATCCTTTGGGCCAGGGGTCTGCAACCCTGGTCCTAGAGAGCCGCTATCCTGCATGTTTCAGATGTATCCCTCTTCCAACACACCTGATTCTAATGATCAGCCTATCACCAAGCTCAGCAGAAGCCTGATAATGACC
>JAPQRP010000020.1:28223042-28237121 GCA_037367295.1 Apogon hyalosoma
CCCCATCCACCCCCATCCACCCACTGCCACCACCTCCACCTCCATCCCAACAAACCCAGCTAAGCTCCCCTCTAAATCAGTCCTGGTGCCTTTTCAATTACTGGGAGCAGCGTGGGTCTCTCACTAACTCTTTCTCTCAACCTCTAATAGCTCCATCTCTCGCTTTTTTATCCTCCTCACTCTGTCATTCTCTCCGTCTTGATTTCTCGCTCTGTCTCCCTCTCCTGTCCTATCTCTCTCTCTCTCTCTCTTTCCCCTTCATTTACCTTCTTCTCTGCCTGCTCCATTTGTCTTACAGTGCATTTTCATTTTTATGGACTCCAATCACTCTTCTGTTTTTTTTCTTCCTAATCCTCCAGCCCCTTTTACAGTGCGTCAGTGTCACCGTCTTTGGGCTTTTCCTCATCGGTGCCAGGCCTCCCTCTATTTACCTAGAAGAATAGGCTCATCCATCTTTGATTGTTGTGAAATATTACGGCGGTGTCACGACAACCAAGCCTCCCTGAACCTCATGCAATATTCAGAGGTGATGATATAAGATTCCTGCTAATGAAAAAAACAGCAGGCAATACAAACAGCCCTTTAATAACGGGCTGGCAGAACAGCCTGCTCCCCACTGAACTTCACGAGCGCTGTCAGCTGGTTGCAACCAGAGTCTGAGAGACCCTGTACATCAGCACTGGGCCTCTGGAGTGCAGGCACCAGCACCCATAGACCTGTTTGCTCCATGGGGCCCATGTGCATCATGAGGCTTACCTACATAAGCGCCACTATTATCTTCATCGTACCAACAATCTTTAGCACAGGTCACATCCTGCTATCCAGTCCTACCTTTTGAAATGAGTGCATTGTTTAGGCTGTAGCAGGGACATTGTGCATGTTAATGGTGACAAGGCTGGGGAAGCTGTGAATAGAGAGGTGCTTTTGCTCCGGATATCCCTCACCTCATAGTGCACACGCAACACATTTATGTGCAGAACAAATGCATACACATACAAAGCACGTGAGATAGATGGTCAGCAATATACACTACATACTTAAAATACCTTCGGTTCAGTACAAAAACTGACAACAGACATTAGTGAATAGTACTTTACTGACAGTCATGTTGATGATTTTTGTGTTGGATTCAATCTACACTTTTCATCCATCCTGCTATCCATTTATGTGCTGCAGTGTTTCTTCTAGGTTAACAGCTTTGTTCCTGACATACCATCATACAAACTGATGGACTTCTGTTGTAGTTTACAAAATAATTAAAAAATAACTTGACAGGGGGCAGGGCACCCCCCTAATATAATGATCAAGAAAACACTTCACTGCTTAGGCCAAAACCTCCATCTCCTGGGTCACCTGGTCCAGTTCTTCTGGGTGGACACCAATGTATTCCCAGGCAAGTCAAGAGATATACTCCCTCCAGCATGTCCTTGGTCTGCCCAAGGGTCTCCTAGTTGGACATTCCCAAAAGCCACCTCACCAGGATGGTGTCAAGGAGGCACATTCATCTGCTAAAGTGAGGATAATAAACAACCTAAACTTAACAAATGAACATTTCTGACATAAACCCCCCCAAAAAAAAAAATTCTGTGACCAATATACACACCCTTCTTTTCAGTAGCAGTCATAATGCTGTGTTCCGGGCCAGTTTTTGAGCCCGTAAGTCACGACCTCACACCACAACTCATGACTTTGTAACATTCCAGGTAAGTCATGCCAAACTGTTTTAGTGCAAGGAATTGTGGTAGTTAGATGTAACCAAACCAGCATGATGGACCGTACGGAGCATATGTTCATTTACAGTCATTTCTATCCCAGAGGTGCTGGCTCTTTGCCTCTTTGAGGGAAACAGAAGAGTAAAAATGGTTAATAAGACAAGAGAAGCTGTTATACCTTTTATGTTATTTTATTTGTATATTTGGATATGTATTTGGTATTAATTTATTCTTGCACTCAATGGACTGAAAACTAGCTAACGCTAGAATAGCTGCTGATTATGCAGAACATTTGCAGATAATGTCAGAGCAATACCTTGTTTTAATAAACAATTTGCATAAATACTGCATCCATGGGCCCCCCCATTGTTGTTTCATGGACTATGTGATGTCAGAGCTCAGAACTGGGAGTACATCGATCTAGTACAAGTTCACGGGTGAGAGGTCACGGGTTTTACTGCCATTCCAGTGCATTTTCACCGGTAGAAGGTTGGAAAAACACGAGTTATGGGTTGCCTGGAACGCAGCATAAGCCTTCCATTCATCCATTCCATTCGTCAGGTGAGGTGGGCGGCCATGTCATTATTCTATCATTTTTAAGGCCTTTACTGGTTAGCCACACGCTGGATTACTTCAATGCATGTGATGGAGCATTTTTCGGCATAAATATCATGTCTTCCTAAAACTGGCAATAGGTCTTGTAGTTGATTTTGTGTACATCTTCAGCCCAAAATGGTCTAATCTTTAATAATACCAGCCCATACCAGTACCCCACCTCCACCTTGCTGGCATCTAAGTGGTGTTTTTTGTCCGTTACTGATGCAACCATGGTTCTATCTGTCTGGTCTATCAAAAGTAACTCTGATCTCATCAATTCATAAAACCTTTGAACAATTTGTCTTAAGATATTTTTTGAACCAGCCTTGACATTTCAACCTATGTGCATTGTTTAGTGGTCTCACCTTGACCATGTCTCTGAACACTGAACTCTAGACCATCCAGGTAGGTTTTAGTTCTGGAATATAGTGGTACTGGAGGTCAGTGGGTTCCTGGGAGCTTAACACTTGATTCTTCTTAAAGGGGTCATGTTTTGCTAAACCCACTTTTATCAGTCTTTGGTTCATTTATTTGTGTATTTGGACCCTAATAGCTGAAAAAGTTTGAATTTGAACCCTCCAGGTGCTGCACGGCTATCTTAATATCAATTTTGGCAAAAATTGAGTGCATTTCTACAACTCATTTTAATTCCTTCTTAATTTGTTACATTTTATAACTAGTTATGTCATGACATTTGCACATACAAGGTCAATACATATGACAAGCATTTCTCCGAGTACGACATAATTGTTTGTCAGCAGCAGCAGTTGTAATCCAAACTGAAAATATGGCCAAACTTTGAGCTGCGATGCCTAACGTATTCAGTTGTTGATTGTATTAATGAACACAAGTGGCTGAACAGGACAGAGCAGCACAGTCAACAACCTGGAAGGGGTGGGGTGGCTCATTTGCATTTAAAGGGCCAGCGCTCAAAACAACCTTTCTCATGTCATTACTCAGAAATAGGGTTGAAGATGGACCTGTGGAGTTGAATTAATGAAGAATTCAGACCCAAGCAGAGCATTTCCAGTTTATGTAGACCACAGGGAAATGTTTTAAAATGCATAATTCCATTTAAAAAAACAGCAAAATATCACTCCTTTAAATCTTTTGCTGTTAATTTGTATCTTCTCTTTGCATTTTTTGTGACCCTGTTGACTATTTGCAACAAAACATATGATAATCAGGTGGTCATGCTTCAGTAGTTTAGCTATGTCAAGTGTTTCATTCATCCATTCAATATTCATCTGAAAGGTAAGTTACAATTTTTGACTTCACTCTTAGTTAAATATCTTTTTTGACCCATTCTACCTGATGTAAAGAAGCTGCTTAATAATTCTGCACACCTTAATTAAAATAGGGTGTTAATCATTTTAGGCCACATTCTCTCTTATCATACGAATATATGTCACCTGAGAATGACTAATTCGTATAAGAATTTAAGAATTTATTTAATTTTGAGTAAGAAAATATGAATAAAAATTATGATATAGTGAAAATACTCACTTACCTAATAAACACTTGTGCACACTGTGTACTCTGAGTTCCTGACTGATGTCCAAGCTCCAAGTCAAGCTATGGTATCACACTTTAAAATTTGTCAGAAATATTTACATTTTTACTGCATGTGTATATTAGTTCCAAATATTAGTTATTGTTCAACTTGATTACTAATGAGTATTGGTATATCTCTAATATACAAAGTTCTTCTGTGGATGAGGGAAGTTAGTGACAGTGGATTGCATCAGCAGCAGTATGTCTTCCAAGGGAGATAAACCTTCTGGACTGGAGGAGGGGGAAAAAGCTGAGAGAGAGAATAAGATCAATGCAGAGAAACCAAGTGAACGAAAAAGAAAAAATGCAGAGAGAAAACGGGAATGAGGAAAAGGCAGAATGAAGCATAAGGATGGTAGGAGGAAAAGGAGGGGGATGTCAAGGGTAGGAGAGAGAAAGCGCTGAGCTGGGATCCTCCTGCTTGGAGGGATTTCCTCCCTCTGATGTATTTCCCCCTCCTTTTTCTTTTTTTTTTTTACCGCAACGTAATCTTTCCTGGGCTCATTGCATATTCCCTGCCAATACCTAAGAGCTGCACACCGCTACTCTTGCACTTCAAACACCAACAGTCCTGCTGCAGACCTACTGAGCCACGTCCTGCCCTGTGCTGTCCTGTCCTGACCTGTCTGCACAACAACCCACTGCCAAGCTCTGCAGATTGGCACCAACCTGACACTGGAGAAAGGGATGGGGGTGGGGGGTGGGGGGGTAAAAGGGCAAGAGACAGGAGAAAAGAGGGGGAGGGGGAGAAGGGAAAAGGGGGCCAGTCTTGCAGAGGCAATGCAGAGGCAATTCGATGCAAATGCAACATAATGCAGTGGTGCTAGTGGAGTCATTGCAGATTAGACAGGGCAAGGACATCCAAGTAAAGGCTGTTACTCTGATCCCCCATGGGCACAACTGATGATATGTGAATGGGTCCTTCAGCCTTGATAGATGTAAAATATGAATTAGACATTAATACGAAATGAAAATGTGCAACAGTAGCTGCAGATGAAAGCGAGAATGGCCAGAGCTCATGTCCCAAACAAGTGATTTGTTTGACAGGGCATCAAGTCCAACATCTAACATCCAACCCATCCTCCTGTGAGCATAAATATACACATAGACATTCACAGACGTGTACACGCACACGCGTAACAATGTACACACGTGCCTGACTGTTAAATTATTTATGGTCAATGTACGCACTGTCTGAACAAAACACAAAGGGCTCAAATGTACCTTGACACAAAAGAAGTCATGACTATGAATAGGCAGGGCTTTAGGTAATGTAGATACGGCGGTCTATCCTGATGTAGTTCCGAGTAATACAATTTTCAAACGTAATCATGTTTCAGGTCTTGTAAGACTGCGTACAGTCAGAAAGTCACAACACCATTCCCTCTTCACTCAGTGAACAAGTCTGGAGAATGTTCCCTTAAATGTTAACATCCTCCTTTTCTAATTTAATAATTCAATAAAGCTAAACTTAAAATGGTCTGTGCTCTCTCAGGGCTGCCAGGAACAATTCAATTAGCCAGCCAACATGTTGTGACAGCCTGGTTTATGCTTAGATCACTTATTTGTTCGTCGTGTTTGTATAACCCCTAAGCCTCAACCACCTCACAGCCCTTTCCTCTTTCTTTCTGTCAGTTCTTTCTGCATTGACAGTATGTTTGAGTGCCAAGAAAGCTGAGGCAACTAGCCGACTCAGAGTTTTTCTGTCCTGCAGTGACGAGCTGCGGGCCACATTTTGTGCTGTGGGGGGGTAAAAAGACCTGCTGTCAAGGGGTAGTTGGAGGAGACCACGGGGAGAAATGTGATGGGAATGGAAAGGCTCTGCATTTGTATAATATTATATGTGAAAGGTGCTGACAGGCGACAGTGTGGGAAGGGCAGTACATTTGTTCCCAGGATGGGTCGGTCAGCCAACAGTCACTGCAAGCTCATCCAGGACCGTGTTGATTGACAGAGGGCAAACTGGAGATTTCCACACCAATAAGAGGCTATAGGCACAGCAGCATCGCTTTGCATGAGCATGTGTCACGTATAACTCTTAGACCTTAACATAGAAACAGAAGTGACCATTTGTTTGATACTACATGATCAAGAACTCACACAAAATTGTGCGGTAATTAATTATTTTAGTCTTTTTCAATAGTTATCAACATTAAAATATTATCTGTTGGCTATTTATCACCAGTAACAGGTAATGCAGTTTAATATATTATTATTGCAAAGAATGACTCCCATACACTTTTACATATACAGTTGTGCTCATAAGTTTACATACCCTAACAGAATTTATGATTCTTTGGCCATTTTTCCGAGAATATGATTGATAATACAAAAACTTTTCTTTCACTTGTGGCTAGTGGTTTGGTGAAGCCATTTACTATATAAATAAATTGTGTTTGCTCTTTTTAATCATTCTGACAACAGAAACTATCCAAATGACCCTGATCATAAGTTTACATACCCTAGTTCTTCATCCTCTGTATTGGCCCCGCCCCTTTAACATCAATGACAGATGTTAGTCTTTTGTGGTAGCTGTGGATGAGACACTTTATTTTCTCAGATGATAAAGCTGCCCATTCTTCTTGGCAAAACACCTTCAGTTCCTTTAAGATTTTGGGTTTTCTTGCGTGACCTTGCAATGACCTGGTGACTCATCCAGGGTGTACCCGCCTTCACCCATAAGTAGCTGGGAAAGGCTTCAGCGACCCCCGTGACCCTAGTGAGGATAAAGTAGGCTCAGAAAATGAATGAATGCATGAACTGCATGTTTGACACCTCTCCAAAGTGGCTCAGTGATATTGAGGTCAGGAAACTGAGATGGACACTCCTTCACCTTCACTTTTTTTCTGCTGTTCCAATGACAGGTCGACTTGTCCTTACGTTTTAGGTCATTGCCATTTTGAAACATCCAAGACCGTCCATGAGCATCCAGTCAGGGTATGTAAACTTATGAGCTCAACTGTACACACAAGTGTACAGCCATGCTAGCAGTTCCTGTAAAGCAGTACACAGACATAAGCTAGTATTTCCTAATTTCAAGTGTACACAAAGTATGAACCTGAGGCTCATGGGAAGGTCCTTACTTTACTGATCTGGATGCTAAACAATGTATTTTCATTTATGTCATGGACAGGCAGATTTTTAGCAAATCAAAAAAACATTCTGGTAACTATCAGGCAGTCTAAGATAACTATTAGCTGGTTAACATTTTCCTCTCATCAGTTCTAAATCATAACAGAATGAAAAGTAGAATTCACCATTTACGTACACTACTGGCTCAAAACTTAAAGGTTCAAAATGTAAAATTAGCATGTTTGTTTGCATGCTTATAGTTTTTGCTAGTCATGGAGTTGTTCTGGGAGTTGGTTGTTTTGTGTTTCTAAACTAGAAACAGTCTTGGTTATGGAATAATCTGAACTTAGACCATCAGAACGCTTAGTAGAGAGTCTGAATTAAACAAATGAGACCAGTTTAGACAGTTTAGTGCAAATCTATGAGAACCAGGCTGATATCATTGGTGAAGGTACACAAGCATGAAAAGCAACAACAAAAAAAAGTCAATAAATGTTGCTGTTCATGGCATAAAAAAAACCCAATTTGCTTAATGAAGTACAAGGAGAAATAAGGAACCCAATAGTCTTATTTAACAGGACAATTTGCTGCACGAAGCATACGGTCAAGCAGATACTAAAACTGTTCATTCCAAAAACATAGACATTTATCTTAAAAAATGTTGTTTTGTATCTAATTTCAGAGCATTGAACACCTACGTAGAATCAGTGGTGTGCCGTCAGGGCCAGCAAGGCCTTCTCTGCTGGTGTAAACATAATCAGAAACACTGACCCACATTTACAACCTAAATTTTAATATTTGTTCCATGAAATTGTATTAATTTATTCCCTACAGACAATTCTCTTCATTTGTTAGTGTTTCTCTTGGCTGCACTGCTTCCAGTACGTGTATATGGATGTAAGATATTTTGTCCAATCAGATTTCAGACTCCATGTGTTGCCAGGGTTAATCTAATCTGCCCTAGGTTTTCAGAATGTGTAGTGAATGCTCATGGAACTTCAACTCTATAGCATCGGGACAGTTTCTTTAACCGATCATATTTCAATTTCATCTCACAGAGTCAGCTAGCTGGCATTTCAATCAATCAATCGATCAATCAATCAATCTTTATTTATATAGCACTTTTCATGCAGTAAAATGTAACACAAAGTGTTTAACATATAAAATCAGTGCACCCCACCACCAACACCAACCACCACCGCACAATCATATATGTGCGGACACACACACACACACACGCACACACACACACACACACACACACACACGCACACACACACACACACACACACACACTTACAGAGCCAGGCACCGCCGCAAATACTCCCCCAGACGCAAACATCCACACAAACACAAACATATTTCAGCTTGTGCCAGCTAGGTAACATTTCTACAAATAGCAGTGTGGGCATTTGGGAGAAAATTGCAAAGCCGCAAACACAGCCTGCTGTAGGGGTGAGATAATCAGCTTTGTGGTAACAGCAAATGGCCCCTGAGTGGCAGGGCAGGTAATCATTGCACTGAGTGTTTTTGTGGGAGAGGGGAAGAGTGCTTTCTGTCCTCGTGTATGTGTCTATGCATATTTACTCTGAAATGAGCCGCCAATTCAAAGACATGCAGGTATAAAAACTACAACTACTATACATGCTTAATGCTATACATAAAAATAAACATCCGAATATACATATGCCACTTATAAAATCTGTATAAATAGTGAGTAAAACAAAATGCTTTCATGCAGCCGTAAAGCTGTTTTTTTTTTTTTTATTGATTTATTTTCTTGTTAACCTGGGCCATTCGGATGCAGCACTAAAGAGGCGCAAAATGGTCTCTGTTGTGTTCAAAGCTGCTCTTCCACTTTCTAGAAGGAGCCCAGGTGGGGCAAATTTGCATAAGCAGCGAAAACATGTTGCAGATTTACTTAAAACGTGCTTGGAATTATTCCATATCCCCAGTCTGTTTCCAGTTTTGCAGTGCTTCGATGATCTTCATTCAATTACACATTACCAAAGAAAAACATCCACTCTTCCTTTTATTTGATATTCAAGTCTCTAATTAGCAGATTAAAAGGTATCATGCACATTTCTACAGCAATATGCATAAATGAAGACTAAAGGATTCCATAGCTGTCAGCAAAAGGACTGCAAGCAGAACAAAATCTACCCTTGAAGGAACACTGAATAAAGAGAGTGAAGACTGTGTATGTGAGAAAATGTAAGCATGACGTGAAGCCGGCTTTGGTTGGGAGAGATGTGTAAAATATCTGTCCTGCTGACAATGGGGATTGTGGCTGTTTGGCATTCCAACAAGAGGTGTCACATGCTAGAGGGTTCAACAGAGTGCATCATCTGGGTGGGACCCGACCTGTGTGCGCAATCTGAGTAAGCGTTTAAACCATACTGTGTGCGGATCTGGTTTACAGGCAATGAATGCACAGGCACACATGCTGTTCCAGTGTAGGGTCATAGTAAAAGGTAAGGCAAGGACATGCAACACATTCCCATAGTGGTGTCTATGAAAGTGTGACAAGAGAAACTTGTCCTTGTAGACAGAATGTACAGAGCTATGTTTAGGCATTATGCTGACCCAGAAGCTCATTTCAATCTGTTCAAAGTTTTCCATTTCTTCTGCATTTCTCAGAGATCACTACCTCAATAAGTTCCCTGTTTACAGAAAATGACACACTGCCTTATTTGGATCTGTTGACCTATTATGATTCAGCAAACTCATCATCAAGGAGAATTTGTTGACCATAGGTAAACAGATGGTATACTTGTCATCTATGTAACATTTCATGTAAGTTTCCTGCTAGACCCAGCACCTGCTGTGCATGAGAGCCACCTGAGGTGACAGCTGTGAGCCAAAGCTAACGGTGCTACCAGCTGAATGCCTCTAATCCTGGCACAGACATTTGACTCTTCCCAAACAGGGGACCAAACTCTGCTCCCTTGCTTCAGATGACGTCTGATTGCTCCACTGTCCTTTTGAGGCTTAGTCATCTTCAGGATGATTGCAATTTTCCTGTCCTGAAGATCACACACTCTTTCCTCTCATCCTCTCTTCTGTTCAGATCAGTCAGTCCCATGGGATCTGTCTGTCAGGCAGAGGGTGTGTTTTTTTCCTGCTTCCTGGGACTCTTTCACACACATTTTCCTGTGCACTGTCTTTAGTTGCCCCCCCCCCCCCCCCAGTAGATGTTTCCAAAACATCTCCTTGGATGTGTCTGGACACGTGAGCATGCATTCACACTTGAGAGCTTACGTGTTGAACCCACACACACATACTGATCATGAAAGTGCAGTTTCTTGCCCTTTTAATTGCACGGTTAGCACAGGTGTGGACCCTGCTGCCGGTGTATGTATACACATGCTCAAACTCAACACACCAAAAGAGGAACTGAGTGTAAATAACACCAGAGGAGCACCTCCTGGCTGTCTTTTCTTCCTTGTGAGCTGTGTACAAATGTCTGTGTCATTGTTCACTGCCTGTGCTCTTTTGAAACTTTCCAGCTGACACAGATTTTGTTGAAATCTTAGTAATGGCGTAACATTTCCTGAAAGCTGATGCAATGAAAAAAAATAATTGCTCTAATTATTTCATCACTTGAGACAAAACTAATTGACTTCATTCTCACATCATAACTGGCACGTGGTGTGATGTGGTGAAGAGTAAGCTTCCCCATACATTTTTTTATTCTGTCACTTTTATTGGATGTACGATATGTTTGTGAGAAATTCACCAACACATATAATGTGTAGAATATAAAGTTACTTCTTCAAAAATACCCATGATAAAATTAACCTAAAATGGCAAAACCAATAACTTTTTGCCGTTACATGACAAAATTAGATGCCTTTTCTCAAATGTAAATCAGTATTTTATATACTAATTGTTATTTTAAAGAGGAAATTGTGTCACACTCCAAACCTTCTTTTTGATTTTTTATCTCTGCTTTTTTTCATTATATACATTACAGAGCAGGGATGTCAAACTCATTTTAGCTCAGGGGCCACATTCAGTCCTGTATAATCTCATGTTTCTCCAGTAAAAATAATAACATAATAACCAATAAATGATGTATGCATATATATTGTTTTAGTGCAAAAAAGTAAAATGAAAATGAAATGAAAATGTTTATATTTATAAACTATCCTTTCCAAAAACAAACAAAAAAGTGACAAACCTGAAATACCTAAACCTTCTTAAGAAAAACAAGAGCAATTTTAACAATGATACCTCAACTTATCATTTATACATCTGATATACAAAATATTTAGTAACAGGCAGAATGTTATTACAATTTTGGAGTTTGAAACTAAAATGACTGTTAACAACTTCAGTGTTATTTTTGCTCTTTACAAATTCATCCAGAGGGCCAGATTTGAACCTTTGGTGGGCTGGTTTTGGCCCCCAGGATGTATGTTTGACACCCCTGAATTAAGGTGTTTCAAAGAGTTCATCTCAAGGATCAAGTACCAAAAAGACAGAAATCTGAAGGCATATGACATGCTTTTCAAGATGACTGGTACACATGTCCTCTCCTTCAACCTTCACCGGTCCAGTTAATCCTCCCGTGTGACTGTCTCTCCTCTGTCCACAGTGAGTGACAACAACTCATCGTGGCTTCATAGTCACAAGCTTTTCCGCTGAAGCCACATAGGAAAATATGCCAACAAGCTAGTATCTTCCTGAGGACACCTAAAGATGGCAGAAATACCTCTATTAATGTGCACGGACCAGCTCTGACATGGCCTGGATTCCAATGCTGATGTCTCTTGCTAGTGGTCCTTAAAGCTCCTTGTGGGTGGGGAACAGGTTTAAATAAGACACCAGAATGGAAAGCAAAGTGATGCTGGAGCACAGGCTACATTTGTGAACTTGTCTCCATCTATTTTTAATACTAAAATAAGTAAGATTGATTTTCTTTCCGTGTGATTTGATTTTCAGCTAAGATTGTATATTTTTTGGAATGAACTTATTTTCTGAAGTCAAAGTCAGTCCAAGTGTACAGGAAATAAGGAACATAAGTCATATTTAGCACAAATTACATGAAAAATAAGTAACTTCCTGTTACTGTCTGACTTCTCACTTGAGCGCAGAAATGCCCGTGTAGATTCCTTTTTCTTCGTCTATTTCCAGGTCCCCTCTTAATCCCTCTGTCCCTTCCACCTTGGATTTTCCAGTCTCACAGCATCTGGGGCAGCACAGTGGTGACACTTACTGAAAAATAAATGTTGACAGATAGCATTACACATGAGGTCATTTATACAACAGGGGATCCAAATTGCAGTTTTTGCTATTTGGCCACCAGCTCTTGTAATAGTGCTTACGACTTCTCTGTCGTAACATGCAGTCTATGCAGCAATGGACTTTTGTTACATGTGTGTGAGTTCAGCCCAGGTCAGATGTTCTCTGAATGCAGCTACTGACTGACCCCACACGGGAGGCTTAAGAGGTGGGGTTGTTCCATGACTCCAAATAGAGAGCCCAAGAACTTCTGAATGGCTCTTGAAAGGTCAGATGAACAGATTCCACACAGAAGAATTTGTACATACACAAGTTATTTTTAAGTTCAGCCTTAAAAAATAAATAAAAAATAAAAAAATCAGTAAACATGGAAAAAAATACAAAGACAGTAGTAATTGTAGCAGATAAGCAATAAGCCTCAACTTGGTGACATGCACTACCTTAAAATATATTTTTAATTTTAATATTCTTTCATTATCCAGTTTTGAAATGCAATACATTTGGCAGAATGGTGTTTGAATGCACTCTTAATTGCTAACTGTGATTCCCGACAAATATATTTATCAATATTGTATACACAAATGTCATTAGGATAATGTGCATGTAACCAAATGCCCCCACATTTAAATAACACGCATGGCTGAGAACACGCTATATGTTAATCTCTGACTATTTAACTGGCAGCAATTTAGAGGTCGAGGATCATATTAATTATTGTTGACATTTGAGAGGACAATAACAGTAATTTGGAATGAAGCAACTAAATGTGGCACAGAGTCTATGGATTCATGTTTAGCAGCTCGTGCAACACCTTTTCGACTGGTTTTATTATATCTTTATCAGAAAAATATAAACTTTGATCAGTACACACTGAGCACTGCAGATGTTATCAGCAAACTGGGATATGTACACTTTTTTTAATATGCGATAAGATCACCTGCTGATGACCTGCTGAATCAACCTGATATGCTGATGAGATCATCTGTCAGAGGGTTTTCCTTTTGTGATGGCACGCTACACTATATGCCAGTGAATTCCCACCTCCACCCCCATTGGCAGTCTCAAATGACCCTTTAAGCTGCCTCTGAACTTGGTAAATCATACCTTAGAAGCCAAGAGATGGATCCGATGATGTTTGTTTTTCATCCATCATTCCGCTTTTGTGTAAATGCTTGATAAACAAATCCTTAACAAGCAGCCAACACCAGATACGTACGTCAGCTGGTACAGTATAAATAGACACAACTGACTAATTAACTGTGAGCTAGCCCACTGGCTGTATCATGTAACATTAAATAGAAAGAATAGACATGACTAAACATAGACAAGACCAAGTCCGGTGGAGTGATATGAGCTTAGTTATCATCTGGTTTCAGCACTTGAGGCATGTTGATGAACGTTTAGACCAACATGATGGTGAGAGACAGAACTGAGATGGCAAACAACCAGAGTCAGTTGAATATGAGCTGTCGAGGTCTGTCTGTTGTCCTGACTGCTTCTGGTTGTTAATGGCTATTTTTAAATGCCTATGGCTCTCAACACGCTATAGAACTGCTCAACCAACACAGAAGGAAGTGTGAATAAAGCAAATAAAGCAGTTATGTTCATTTAGTGTCTCATTGTTTGGTTAATTCGCCAGTGACATGTTGTTGCTCTTAGAGCTATTAGTTTTACTGTTTTGATATTTAAGGCCTATTATTTATTATGCTAATATGTGGCACTGACTCACTTATTCTCGTCCTCATAAGAAAACACAGAAACTGCTGTATCAAGCAACGTGTAACCATAAAACCATGTGTTTGTTAATAATGCTGAAACATGAATTTAGGTGTCAGAATGACATTCACAAACAGCCAAGCGTTGACATTTTCCTTGGGATCACTTCCTTGTTTTATAT
>JAPQRP010000020.1:28237221-28267700 GCA_037367295.1 Apogon hyalosoma
ACTGCATATATACACACGATACTGAAGTTTCTGATCTGAATCAAAGATCAACAGGATATCCAAGCTGTGGGTGTCCACAGGCAAACGCTGTCTTGCTTATGTTGAACTAAAGCTTTGGCTTTAATCATGACTTCTCCAAATACACAGGGTCACCTGAGTCTTCCCTGTGTGACTCAGTTTGCTTTACGGTATTCTGCCCTTACACATGGTAAATATTTAACTAAACGTCATCAGTGGCATTCAGTTTTCAACGTCCAAATGTGCCTCTTCTCAGAAATGATGGTGTCGTTTCATTGATTCCAACAACAATGTTTAAGTGGCGGGAAAGTGTAGGGTTGAAGAGCGCTGAATTCATTTGCATGTTACGGTTATCACATTTCAGAGGAAACCTTCTGCTATGGAACTTGTTAATACATTTTCAGGCCTAAGGAGAGGACCCACATCTGACTGATAGAAACTGGCATAAAGTGCAATGAACTCTCTTTATGGAATCGCTGCTGTTATCGTGAAACACAAACAAGAGAGATGGCAAAAGGAAAAAAAAAAAAGGGGGGGGAGAAAGTAAAGAGGGAAACTGGAGGAGAGAAAGGGGAGAGAGAGAGAGAGAGAGAGAGAGGAAAAAAAAGAAAGAAAGAAAGAAAGAAAGAAAGAAAAAGAAAGAAAGAAAGAAAGAAAGAAAGAAAGAAAGAAAGAAAGAAAGAAAGAAAGAAAGAAAGAAAGAAAGAAAGTGAAGTAAAAAGAGGGAATGGGCAGCAGAGCCAGTGGGAGACAGGAATGGGTGACGTCAGCGATGGGGACAGAGGGCTATTTTAAGAATCTGATAGGGAGAAGGTAGCTGCGCACTCCTCTGGCCTGACGTCACAGATGAGATCAACTCTCTGCACAACTGGTCAGCCCAGTCATGTGACCCATAATGACCTTCGCAATCAGTGATTAGATTAGTACATGTCAACTGCAGAGCTAAGACAGCAGATACGCTGCAGCAAAAGCTGTAAGGAGAGCATGAAGAGCAGGATGAAGTAAAGAAACCGAAACATAATGAGAAAGAATCAAGAAAAGTGTGTCCACCTCCCGAGCGTAGGCGAATGGGGGGGCAGAAGGAGAAAAATAATTAAGCAAGAGTGTGAGTGCAAGGACCAAGGGTGGAGAATAGAAAGACAACAGGAGAGAAATAAAACCAGCAGAGCACCAGCCAAGATTGAATTAGCCTGCAGCTTTGACTACCCCTAAGCTTAGGACGGAGGAGGATTAGTGGGCAGGGATTCTGGAGTGTGTGTGGGTGTGTGTGGAAGTATTCAACCGCGTGGGAGGAGAGCAGGGCGATTTGGCAAGTTCTGAACTTGCTTGCACCAACAAAGGAAATGCCTGCATCTGGTATTCATCACTGTGTACTGTACACACACACTCACACGCACACACACACACACACACACACACGCACACACACACACACAGTCAGCACAGTTATCTACTATCTCTTTTCTTAAAGGTGCTGGGAGTTCTGATGATATGTTGTACTTAAACTGATTTGGAGTCCCCTCTACACACACTGACCTCAAAGAACAAATTCTTACAACTGATCCTACCCAGTGAATGGGCAGAGCCATTGAAAAAGTCATATCTTTATTTTACCAGAAGTAATACGCAAGAAGTCCATTCTGCAGTGCCAAAACCACCTACCCAGCCTCCCACACTTCCTGCCCTGAGCCTCTCTCTCCTCTCCTCTTCCTCACTCCTATTTTCTCCAGTCTCTCTCTCTTTCTCTCACTCGCTCTGCCTCGTTCTATTTTATACACTCCACACTGACGCCTAACCTTTGTCGGACCACCAGTCCCTCTGGCACTACGCTGTAGGCTGTCAAACAGACAAATAAACAAACAGATAGAGCTAACACCCTCCCAGCTTGGCCGAGTTTCACAGCTATAAAGGTTCTTATCGTGCCGGGCTTATGTCCTGTGGGTGGATTTCATTAGCTTATTTAGCACATTCAGCCCAGTCCTATTGTGGGCCTTTTAGTGTGAGCAGACCGGCTCTGTAAAAAAAGGCAGAAATTATCAGGTCCACTTTGTGGGGGTGTTGAATTTACACCATTTGGATTAGGCTGCACAGTAAGTGGTTGACAGGCCTGTAAGTGAGGTTTGGGAGTAAAGTGCCGATCCACTACTGTCCGATGAGTCGTGCAGCGTCACGACACAAGCGAGACTGTGAACAAGACAAATGGTTGGTCGCACAAGGACAGAATATGGAATGTGTGAAGTATCCTGTTACAAACGTGATAGGCTAAGCCATAACAGTACATTAAATTCTCACAGGCTCAAATCACATTGATGTGCTGATGACTAATTACTATGTTACTACAAGGCAACCATTTTTATCATAAATATTGCTTAACTAGCGCTGCGCCTCAGTGAAATCAGTCACAGGAGACACTTTTTACACAACGCACTCACTGTCTACAACGTACAAGAAAATTTATAGAGCCACATTTATTAGCACAAACTGTCATGCACCAGAGATGATATATTACTTTGTGATTTCATGAATTACAGTATGTTTAGTTTATATTACCTGCCAGTTGGAAATGTGTTGACTAAGACTGGAGTGACTAAAATGATCTGAAATGCTATATAGAAAAAACAAAAGGATAACAAAAACAATATGTGTATGGAATGAGTACAGCAAGGTTTGTTGTGAAATGTTTGGACTGGATCCATTGTGCTTGTGGGCGCTGTTCAATCCACAGTTTGTTGTAGTCATCATTCACTCAACAGTAACATAGGTAACACTGACCTTAAAATACTGTTATTAAAGTGGCAGTCTGACAGTGTTTTAGCATCACTGAGCAAAAATTCCATAATTACCCGTCAGCGTATTGTAATTCAGATGGTCTGAGAGGACATAAGACTTTCCCATCTAGGTCTTTCCATGAAACTGGGTTTATTTTGGTGTTTGGTAATTTGCCAGCTTTTTAGACCCAATAATAAAAGAGAAATGTAGACATATTTCCACCGGGATGTACCTAATGATGACCTCAGATAAAGGAAAAAAAAAAAAAAGCATACTCTTGCTATGAGCCATCCCAAAATTAATGAATATTTGATAAAATACTGGGGTCAAAAATAGGACCAAAAATGGGACATGAAAAGCTACCTAGGTGTCAGTGCATTTAATCTGGAAAACATCACATGAAATGGTCTTATATACCGCTATAAATAAAGACACTGTGTTAAATTTGACAGTCCTAGTGGTTTTTCTAATCCAGACATCCAGGTTTGTCATGAATCGGCAGTCTCATTCGAGGATTCGCGCATAACTTATCGTGTCCACTCGAGTTACATGCGGAACCTGCCCATTTAAACACATGTAATGATTGTAATTTTGCAACAGCGGTTATTTTTGTGAAACACTCTGCCTTGCATATTTACTTCAATTCCCAAAATGTACCTGTGAGAGAATAAAAAGATATAAAAAAAAATAGTAGCATGTAATTTTCGTGTCTTTTTGACCGTGTTACATGCAGATTTTTGTATGCGCACGTCAAATAAAAACGTGTTATATCTGAAAAATAGTTTCTCTTTTATTTCAGTAAATATTTATTTTTAAAATAGACCTGAAGTGCTTCCAAACTTGCTTCATAACATTAGTCTACATCTGGTTTGAATTTTTAGCCCCTCAGTCCTGCTTTTACCAGTTTCATAGAAGCATCCATCTACTCCTTGCCTTTGTTTTCAGGCTGTAGAAAATGTAACCTGTGACACAGATTTTGTGGGAGGGTAAAGTATGCGACTGACAGCTGTAATTATGGATTGCTGTTCCGATTCCATAAGAAGTAACCTAGATATGATTCTACTGCTGTAATCTATGACAACAGAAGCAGAAGCATGGAAAAAGCACAGCACGAAACAGCCTCAGGTCAAATATATCATCATATTTAGTCTTTTGATTTTGAGAATAGACCTGCAAAAAGCTGTTCTGTATTTGTAAATTCCATCATTTCCCCCCTGATTTCAGAGCCCACAGTTTTAATCCATAAATTTGCAAAACTATGTATGTGTAATCTGATTAAAAAACAAATATCCAGTACTCCAGAAATTCCAGTTAAAAGTTTGGTCGATGAGAACAAAACTCAAAGGAAGGTCGTGACTCACAACACTGGACATGGGGGTCTGGTTGAAATGTCCCTGGCTTGGACGTTCAGAAGTTGCTGTAAACTGTGACTAAGTCGTGGTTTGATGTGACACTTTCTTTTCTTGTTCTGTGTCGTTGCACGTTTGGCACATTTTCTCCCTCTTTCTCAGACTCCGACACTCATTTTTGGCATGTCGTCTGTGGAGCCGTAGAGCTGGAGATGTGTCATCAGTCATCTGTGCTGTGAGCCAGGAGGCCGCGAGGGCACGCTACAGCAGGGCTTCGAACAGTACTACTTCTGCAGGTGCGGGCTCAGAGACCCTGTCCACACCCACTCATCCTCCTACCTCTCTGCTTTTTTCCTCCTTCCTCTTCCTCTTCTTTTCTCAGGACAAATCTTAACCCTACCTAACCCTTACCCTTCACAACCCCTTATGCATTCTTTACAACCATTAACCCTGCATTTCACCAGTAGGTGTGTTATGTCATATGAATGCAAATATGCAAATCTGAAGTCTGAGTCATGTGAATCACATGTACAGCTACAAATCCTATATTACCTTTGCTGCCTCAACACGTGCTGTGTGTCATGCGAGTATAACATCATACATAACACCATAACATCAATATGATGATTAGAATTACATCAGTGTTTGGCTGTTTTCTTCTGATTTGCTCTTCGGTTTTTGGCAAATTCGTTGAATTATGAAATAAAAGCTGCATTGTGAAATGGCAACAGCAAGGACATTTTAAATTAAAAACTAGAACTGAGTATAAGGCTTGTGATTAAATAATTGTGTGAAGCATCGGGATAAAATCACACTTCATGGTTATATCACATAATCTGTCTTTATTATTCACTATGTAATGAATTATTACCGAATGTTATAGTTAGTCCTGAAATAGTAAAGACTTGGAGTCTCCATAACTCTTAAGCATTGTCAACGAATGCACCTGCGTTTCTCAAGCACTGAGGAATTTCACATTGAAAATAACATTGAACAAATTGTATCATCCTAACTGTGCTCTGAGTCCTCTCTAATATATGCAACATCACATCCACCCACTCCCATCTATCGTATCCCTCACCGCTTCTTTGTGTCCGCTAATCGCTCACTGACGATTTAGGACATATATGACTGTCTCCTTAGTCATAATATCTAGTCATCAGCATCTCAAAGACAACATACACAGTAAAGCAATTAGAGACGAAATACTCTCAACCGCAATCAGCAGAGATCGGACCAGGTTGTGTTTAGAGTTAAGCACAGGAAAATTAAACACCAAGCATAAGAAGCACATTTTTTAGATGATATCTTGTAAGTATGTGTTTCTGGAAAGCTGACAGAATATTTGCATGCTACGCATTCTTCTTACTCCCCACTGTATGAGTGCATGTGTCATTCCATGTGTCATTCCATGTATCTGTCAGACAGTGAGACACTCTTTGTTTAATATCAGGCGTGTCACTCATTTTGGTTCAGGGGCCACGTTCAACCTCAGCCCAATGTGATCTCAAGTGGGCCAGACCAGTAAAATAATAACCTATAAATGATAATCCTAGTTTTTCTCTTTAGTATGAAAGTTACGTCACAATATGAAAATGTGAAAAACCTGAAGAACCTGAAATATCTTTTAAAGTGCAATTTCAATAATATTACGTATTTGCTTATTAATAACAAAATTGCAGATCACGGTGGATCTACAAATGCAGAAAACATTTACGCCCCACGTCTGAACAGCCCCCACAGTGGAGTGTTTTAAGTCTCGTCTTAAAACCCACTTTTATTCTCTGGTTTTTAACTCTGCATGAGTTGTGTGGCCCTCTGTGTCTTTAATTTATTTTAATTGATTTTATTACTTTTAACTGTTTGATTCTATTGTTTTATTTAGATCATTGTTGTAGTTTTATGTATTTATTTATTGTTTTTAGTAGTTCTTGTAATTGTTTTATTGTTTTTATGATGTGCAGCACTTTGGAAACATTGTTGTTGTTTAAATGTGCTATATAAATAAAGTGGATTGGATTGGATTTATTAACAGGCATAATGTTCTTAAAATTGCACTTATTTTTCTTAAGACATTCCAGGTCCATATTAATTCATTTTATTCACATTTTATTGTGACAGGATAGTTTGTAAATGTCAATATTTTCAAAACGTAATTTTACTTTTTTTCACATTAATCCAAGGAGAAAATTTGTAGTTGTCATTATTTATCAATGTGATATCATTACTCATGTAAATATAAATGCCACTTTTAATTAGCATGTTATCTGTACGCATTAAAGCTTTCCGTGTGTATGTTCATGCCGTTATTAACATCAAAAACCACACACTGAGGGTTAGGGTTAGGGGTTAGGGTTATGTGAACCGGAGATCTTCATGTAAATTGACACGTGATCAAATGGTGTTGAATAACATGCAAAAGGTCGGAAATGCGTAGGTGTAGCACGCCAAATGCCATAAGAACTGGCGTGACATACAACGCCATTTCTTGACATCAGCTTGTTGTTTATTTATAGGTTATTAAGCTATTATTTTTTACTTGAGATCACAATGAGTTGTATGTGGCCACTGATCACCCTTGACTGTTAGTTTTGCTTGTTTCATCCCACGGGCCTGATTGGACCATTTGATAGACCGGTTTTGGACTGTGGGCCTTATGTTTGACACCTCTGGTTTAGTAAGCTCAGTTCATAGAATGTGAAGTATGCAGACTTCTTTATGGGTCAGAGTCATTTTGTAATGTTGTGTGCGTAGCGTGCTGATGCTACATAAGGTGTGTCTGTCCCACTCACAGCCACTCAGGGTGAATCAGGAGGAAATGGTGGCAGCAGAACAACGACGGCAGGCTGAGTGTGTCGGGCATGGTTCATTTTTCTCCTGAGGCAGAGGGCGGCCCACTGGTGACTTTGATGGATAGGAATGCTGTTCACCCACACACACACACACGCCCACACATGTCCCACACACTCAAAAGTCTCTCACACAACAGCTCACGCATTGTTGCTCGCACATGGACACACACAACCACATGCTTGTATATGAGCGCGCACACAGTCACACACAGGCTGCTCTGTCCCACCAGATCTGATATCCAATGTGAAATGTTTACGACCCGCCCACACTGCCTTCCTCCCTTGTCAATAAACTCTTCCCAGAAGTATGTGTGATGCATTATCATGTACACGTCTGTGCATGGGGGTTGCTCTTACATCCTCCATCACAGGCTTATCCATGTGCATCCTGATATCCCATGCAGCGCACAGAGAAAAACATCCTAGATTTTAGGCCACATGATGATAAATTTGAGCATTAACGCAATTCTTTTACTTAATCACACTGTGATTTGTCACATTAGCACAGATAGAATGAGGGGACGTACAGTACTAGCTACTGTGACTGAACTTTAATCAAAATAAATCACAGGCTGGAACGAGGTCTTGACCAAGTGCCAGACCTGTTTGACAGATACCAAGACCGCCTAGTGTTATTCACCAAAGACAAAGAAGCCACTTATTAATGAAATGATGTCAATCAGTGTTACATGAAGCAAGAATTACACCATTTACGCCACATAATGCTGTCAGCTTAACAACAAGACTAATTCAAGGAAATGGGGTCAGGGTGTACTGCATGACCGGAGCTGTTTTGACAGCCAGGGCTGCTGATGAACAGCCAAAATCATCTCATGGTTGAAAGAAGAACTTGACTTACAAGTGGTCAGGATAACAAAGATCACTGCTTCCTCTCTGATGTGTTGCACTGCACACAGGCCCCTGCAACGCTGCTCTTGCTCCTGCATGACAAGCATCAAAAGACTCTATGGAGAGCCAATTCAAAAGCACAGTGTCAGACTTGAACAAAGACTTGTGTTTTAACTAGAACAGGGAGTTAAACCAACTCCTTTCACTTTATTCCACTGAGTCAGCATCTCCCAGAGAGAATGAAAAGTGATGGAGAGTGATAAAAGACGAAGAGGGAGCTGCTGGGGCTAAGCAAAAACAGGCACCTTTGTCTGTTCATGGAGTCTCTAGGAGATAACATTGTCTTTTGAACACATTCACACACATACCCGACACACACAAGGATGATTCAGTTCTCAGACAGTGTGATAATATGCTGGTGGGGCACAGCATCCCTGCACAGTAGAGAGGAGTGTGTTTCTGTAATCAGACAGACAGTCTGTGCTGGTCCTGAGGCGGGAAGGAAGGACAGTTCTTGGCTGGTGCGTGTTAGCATTTTCACAGGCAGAGTCATGTTGTTTTTTTTTTTTTTTTCCTGTTGACATTACATAGTATCTTTCTTGTCCTTCAGGTGAACCATATTCTGATGATTATCACATATTACGGTTACATGAACATAATCAGAGTGCTATAGCCTACTTTAACCCATGTCTACATTTAATACTAAAAAGTATGTGTTTTCACTCAATTATTTTATTATGTTATTTGACATTTATGTTGAGTGTTCACTTGATTCTCTACTTGATTTGAAATAGAGTATTTTCTATTTTTTGCTTAACCCTTTTAAGACTGCCATTATAACAGGCCGCCTATGTGTCTTGATGTTTTTTGTTGCAATAATAGTGTCAGAAAATTACTTTTTTTTGCCAATTCTTTTGCACCTTTTTTTTCAGGAAGAACTTAACTTCCAATATCTGGGCATTAATTATCATTATTATAAATAATAAATGCTTAAAACACTGTGTTTTCATAAAAATGAAAAAAACAAAAAAAACAAAAACAAAAACCAAAGTTGTCTGACTTGAAGTTTTTAGGATATTTATTATCAGAAACAACTGTAAATGTCCATAACGAAACTTTCTGAGATTGCAGAAATAAACATTCAACTATTTTACTCCTGCTCAAACATGCTTTCTGGTCTTGAACATTCAGTATCCATATTATGGTTTCATATTTTTTGTTATTCAGTTCCTACAGTTCCAGTTCCTTTCTCCTTGTAACAGAGTCCCACATTGCTGTCATACAGTGTTATATAGTGTCAGAAAGCTCAGGATCTCAGCTTTCTGATGCCATTTGAATTTTGAGGATAACAGAAACAGTTCAGGAATTACAGTAATTTGAATGCTGTAAAGTGCAAAATGTAGCGCTGGAGAGACTGCTGTTATTAAAGGGTTAAGTGTGCATAATTTAAAGCTACACCTATATGTGGATAGTGATTTTACAATTTTGTAACCTTACAAACACTAAAAATATCTATGCCTTTCCATGTGAAGCCAATGGATCAGTCATAATAATGTTATAAACTTAATGCTTTAACAGAATGAATGTGAAAATGAAATGCAACGTATCACAGTATAGATTCAGTAATTTAACTGCAAGTGCTTATGTAAGTACAGATGTGGTAGAAAATTATGAATCACTGTATTTTTCTGTCATTGGTCAGCTTTTCATTACTGGAATATGAATTGTCTTTCTGAAAATCTATGAGTCACCTTTACTACTGGACAACATGGACAGTAACTGTACATGCCCGGGCACGTCTCAAATAAAAATGTTGTTGTATAATGGATTTCCGCGAAAGTTTAAGGGAATCTTGCCAGTAAAGTTTTTGTTTATGTGTATGAGTGCCTCTGTTTCTAAGGAGCCTGTTTACCTGCTCTGTTGCCCAGTGACATTTTTTTCTCTGTCGTCAAAGAATGGCAACACCCCTGATCTCGCCAAAGCGTTCGTTTCATTTACTTCTTTATTAAGGTGGTAGGGAATTGCAGTTTCTGTGTTGCTGTCTGCTAATACTGACGGCCTTTCATTTTTTTTATTCAGCCACTTATACATTTGGATATCTTGATCTCTTGCATCTTTGCGTGGGCGCATTCTCGAACGGCGACGGGAACGCGTCAGCCACAGCGACGCAGTGCCACCTTAAATCACATGCTGACATAACAAGAACCTACTCTCCACCCATATCCGAAAAGAGTCTGTTATAGAGGTGTCTCACCTTCCCCACCACGCTCTTAATACCAAGAAACACACCGGAGTACTGACAACAAGCGGAGGCGTCTTAGGACACACTAGTGCAGCTCCCCATTGGCCGGAACTCCGGCTGTCTGGTGCGTAAACGCCGTGAACTGGAACCGCACTGACCCCTGCCAGAGAAATTACAAAGAAAATCCTGTGGATATTTAAGTGTTGGGATTTATCTAAGACTCCACTCACTGTCTGGTTATACTTTACATGCCAAAGCTGGGGGAACAGACTGAAACAAAAGAGACTTTTGCGCGAAGCTTTACAGTTTTCGCCACAATAATTGGTAAGTACACTAATTATTGCGTCCTAGCGGTACATGTGTGTCCTCTGTGCAGAATGTCTGCAGTGTTGAGTCGCTTTAGTGGAAAAAATTGACATATGCTGTATTGTGCTGGTGGGTTGGGAATTGATTTGAGACAATGAGTCAATCGGGGATCGATAAAAGCATGTTGTCAAGTGATTAGATGAGCCACCTTCCATGTAATTTCAGTGAGCATGATTAAGTTAATAAGGCCAGTATCGACTAAAAAGAATGTCACAGTTACTGTAAATTATAATGAGTAGTGCTGCTGATAGAGCTGATCAGACAAGGACAATAACAACCCTGTTCATTTGGATTTATGTAAGTGACAAGAATAGTAAGAGTTTAGAAATTAAGCTGTGAAGCAAAAAAGGGACGAATTCATATTATTATCTCGGTAAATACTCGGAACAGAACTGTCTATTATGGCAAGACCGGGAGTAAACTGCAAGTTTTGAGTGTAAAAGTTTCTTCACTGACCACTAGATGGCGTCGGAGTATGTTCTTTAAGTTAAAACACCTACTTGCGTTCAAAGAATTTGCACAGGGAAAAAAAAAAAAAAAAAAAAACCTCTTTGTATTTGTATGCCACAGGCTACACACCTATACGGTATTTAAAGTTCTCCTCCATCCGTCTCTACTTAAGCCTGGCTGGATAGTTCATTAGGGATTTTTTTTCTTTTTTCTTCTTCTTTTTTTTTTTTTTCTTCATGTGACCAAACCACTGACTGGAAAACATGAACATTTTGCAGCCCCTGTTGTCTGTTGTTTCTCATGTAGGGAAACATTAACCCCTTTAAGCCGCATCATGTGCCATTTTACGCACAGCGTTCTTTGCAGCCTGTACTGTATATACAGTAAAGCGCTAGTACCTTCCTGGAGAGAATACCCTGTTCTAGTACGTGATTTGCATGTTATTTGCGATCACTTAACGCTTTCTGCATGTTGCTGAGTTCAGAGGAAAGAGGGTGGCGTCAGCACTATTAATACAGACCAACTGATAACTTACATTTACGACATTGGACTGCTACTACTGGCATTTAAAACCCACTTAAAACTGCTAATGACATTTAATTAAAGCTGATAACTATATTTCAATATGAATATTTGGTACCATACTTATCAAATCATCAACAATCCTTTGACAGCCTATAATTTGAGCTGATATGATGCCTGTACCTGCTCGAACAGGACATAACGTGCGTAATGCTGTACTGGTGTGACTGAAGGCCCTTTTTGGTGATAAGATTTGAAGGTACTGCTGAAAAGTTTGCAAAAATGTCCCAAAACACCCTGAGATATAAACTCTCCGTTGAACACTGCGACATAATACAAATAATATGTGATATGGAGGAGATGCCAGCCACGCAGATCCGCATCTGTGTCGATTTAGTTGGTAAGATGACGAGTTATCAGAGGGGGGACAGTAGTGGTCGTTTGGTTGGGGTCGTTTCCTGACTCTAAAGCTGCTGTATGCTACTGTGGTATGAGCACATATTTAGTTATATGCTGTAATTTATTATGAATGGCCTAAACTCGCCTGCTCTCCACGTGGGTGTGAATCAGTCGTTTCTATTGGCTGAGAAAAGCAGCGTCCTAAAGGATCCCTCCTGTGATTGGTCGGGCCGCCTCGGGGCTGTGGGCGTACTTTATCGACGGTGGAAGTGGGATACTTTGTGACAATGTTCATTGTCGATGTTTCATTGGAGCTGCCGCAGGTGCGCAGCGGAGAGCCTCTCACTGTTAGCCGAGTGAGGCTTTGCAGCTTACGGACCGCGCATTCGCTCCTCTAAAGCTTGCAGAAGCTCACAAAAACACCAAGAGGAATTTCCTTTCTTTTTACTTAGACTTCGTCGATTTTCTTTTCAAGGTACTCGTCCGCGTACATGAGCGTCCATGGCATTTTTTGCTGACAACATACTTGCGTTTCTGCCTGGTATGTCCCCATCTATGTAGCATATAGTGAAGACGCTTGTTTGCACGCGTGGAAAAAAAAACAAAACAAAACAACAACAACAAAGAAAAAGACCTAACAAAGAGAAAAAAGAAGCCTTATGTAGTTGACTTTCCTGGGGGAATATTCTTATAATATCGACCGGAGAGAAGACGGGCTGGGTTTTATTCTGACTCAAGGAGACGGAGAAAAAAAAAAGGAGGCACCAAAAAGCTTGAGAGAGAAAAAGAAAAGCCTCTCTGAATGCAGCCTTTGATTTCCAAGCAGAACAACGGACCGTAGCCGGAACGACGGAGCTTCTTCATCTTTACCCTCTTCATCCCCGGCTCTGCTCGTCTTGTCTCCCCCCTTTCTGACCACAGGTTATCGGATGGACCAGCATCCCAGCGCCCGGAGCTGCACCAGTCGCGGAGCTTCGTCCTGCGAGGCCGTCCCGACTGAGCCATCCATGAATCTGTACATCCACTCCACCACCGGCACACGCTTCGAGCTCTCCCTGCCCCTGGAGGAGACCGTGGAGGGACTGAAGAGGAGGCTGTCGCAAAGACTCAAAGTACCCAAAGAGAGACTCGCTCTGCTACACAAAGAAACGTGAGTAGACCTCCGTATACCCGAGATCACGGATTCTGTACTAGAAGTGTTTCATCCACTTAATACACAGTCATACAAACAAGCATGATGGCTTTTGTCTGTAAACACCGACACTGGATCTGACACTAAGCCACGACACCATGAACCGTAAACATTAGGCTTTTGCGCAGTGTGAAATGCGAATAAACGGACTTTATTCTGCGGGTCTGCAGCGACATGTTTAAAGCTCTGCTCTGGATGTGTGTGTGTGTGTGTGTGTGTGTGTGTGTGTGTTTGTGTTTGTGCTTGAGCAGTCTGGAGCTTCAAACACAACCTTGGCTGCTTCGCTCATCAATACATTCAAGGAAACTGGTGTCCATCAGGACGCACGGTATTGGAATTACGCATAGGGGACGCACCGGTCACTGGAACAGTATTGATGAGGCGATCTGCAGACTTGCATTGATTAATCCCCCCTTCATTACAAATACCGAAGGCTGATTGAATTGCTAATGCTGTGTGAATCAAACAAGTTAAACATTGATGAGTAAAGTCACGCAGACTTGGTACTAGGCTGTATATGGTTCATATTTCACATGTTACTGTATATGTCATAGTGGATGCATCCTGTAGTTATATACCAGTGTAAATGTTAAGAAATCCTGTCTTTGTTGTTACTTTATCATCTACTCAGAAATATTGTTGCAGTTGTACATTAGTGCAGGAGGCATTAAGACAATTGAAAATAACTTTATTGAAAAAAAAAAATAATAAAGTGGAACCATGAAGCAGCAGAAATAGGCATTACCCTCCAGATTAGGTTACTGTAAGTACCAGTAGTCCCAGTAGCATTATGGAGGAGAGAGAGAGAGATGGGGGGGGCGGGGGGGCTTACTATATGCAAACAGTCAGCATTGTTTTTCAGCCTCCATGCCCCCTCACCCATTGTAATCACCAAATAAATCACATCATCCTTTAAAACCTGAAACCCCATTTTAATCCGCTCCTGCTCCTCAGACAGGAGACTCACTGAAACTCAGTGCAGAGGCCCTTTGTTTAGCAGCATGGGGTGAAATTTGGGTCATGCCTGTACAGAAGGCTGCCCTGAACATCCTCCATTAGACTGTAAGCAGGAAGGAGTCACTGCACCTGAGTGTTAGTGGATAATGGCATTATAGCGGGAGAAATAATTTCTGTCAAGGGACAAATGCTATGATTTTTTTAACGGTAATTTTCAGAAAAGTAACATTTATCACATTTCTGTGTCACCAAGACAGCTGTCCTACTCTTTAAACAATAGAACTAAGAACAATAGAGGATTGTCATTCTACTTTTCATGTTTAAAACTTTTGCATGCATTGTGAATTTATATTCATCAGGGAGTTTTCCTCCTAGGTTGTAAAACTCGATATGCCAAAAGAAAATACTTACCTCCACTTAGGCAAGTGGCAGTGGTGCCAAATATCCACTGTGAGCAGTTGTCAAGCTCCACTATACTCGAAATTGAAATATGACAGCCCAATCAATACTTCTCTTTCATGGAGCTTTTCACCCACGGCTCTTTTCCAAACTAGTTTTGAAGTCTGTCTGCCCCCCTGGCTGAGGGGTGTTTGTGTATCTGAAGTGAGAAGATATTGTCATCACAGTCTAATTATCTTGTTCTCTCTAACCCAAGGCGTCTAAGTTCAGGCAAACTCCAGGATCTAGGCATCTCAGATGGGAGCAAGTTAACACTTGTACCAACAGTTGAAGCAGGATTAATGGTAAGACTTGCGTGATTGTGACTCCCAGTTAATTTGTAGTCCATAAAAATACATTTATGTAATTAAACACCCATAATTCCACTTGAATACCTCTTCATAATTGAATTTTTAAAAACTAATCTCTTTTTTTTTTTTTTTTTTTTTTATTGCAGTCTCAAGCATCAAGACCTGAACAGTCAGTAATGCAGGCCTTGGAGAGCCTAACAGAAACTCAGGTAAGAACCGGCAGAGTTGGTACACTACTACTACTAACTATGATTTGGACCTTTTGTATGTTCGCATGAGAGGTTTGGAAGGTTGTAGCCATGGCTGAATACAGAGGACCATCAGATACAACAGAGATAGAGAAGGAGATAAGATGAGCAAGCTGCACAAGCCTCTTTCCTTGTCTAATCTCAGCCTCTTTAACAAGCCGAGCTACACAACCAGTGTGAGCTGTTAGGATATAATAAGCAGCAACACCCTCCTGTATCCTAGTAACATCTGTGAGAAGAGTGTGTATGTGTGTGTATATGTGCATGCATGCAGCTGCAGGAAGCCAGGGTGAGCACTGCAGAAGAAAGGCATATTTGTGAGCTACTGATGGGGCTGCACATAATGTCCACGTCCACCTTTCTGTTCATGCCTTTATCTGTAATCGCTCTCCACTCCTTCTGTGTTTCATGTTCATGCACACACACATACATACATACACACACACACACACACACACACACACACACACACACACACACACACACACACACACACACGCATAGGTAAGTTTCCAGGAAGTGTGCTGTGGCGAGAGATTGAGTGTAGTCTCACTCACTCATAAATAGAGTGCTGTATCATCAGATGACAGCCCTCTCACTCAGTATTAGCTGAGGGTTCCTGGAAGCATACCATGCACACACAGCCAGATTGGGGCCCACACCCTGTATTTAGAGAGAAATGGCTCTATAATCCTGCTGAAATACAGTATGCATTTGACTCAGTGTGGCATGACTCACCAAAATGATCAATAGTGAGAGTAAAGTGAAAAAGGCTGCGAGTTCTCCTCTCTGGCCGCAGAGCGAGTGCGAGCGAGAAGAGAGGCGATAAGGCTGAATGCACACAGACAACAGTATGACGTATGAAACACTCTGCAGCTGACTGACTGACTCAGATCAACTTCCTTTTGTTGCATTGGGTAACACTGAAATGTACGTAACTGCATCACTGATGCGCTGCTGACTGATGTCAAAACAGTACAAGATGGTGAAATTAGGCGCTGATGTAAGGACCGTCAGCGTTGCAGTGGCTGCGTCCCACTGGACTTGTCGCAAGAATGGTACTGTACATTCACTCGCAAATTTATCAGAGGATGTGGGTTGTTCAGAGATAGGAGAGTGCGGTTCGGCATGGCTTCGTTCCCTGCTGATAATTTTATGGTGGAAATCCTGGCCTTGTAGTGTGTGTGAACTCAGCATGCACCTCGTAACGCTGACAGCAAATGACTGCATGTGTAGGTGTGTGTAAGTGGATGCGCGCTTGTCTGTTACTGTGCGACTGTGTGTGTATGCGAGTGTGATAGTGGGCTGGAAGCGAGCCTTGCCCATCATGTGGTACGCCTTTGCTGGGCAGCCATGAGTGACTGTCATTTTCACCAGAGGCAGATGATAATTTAACCGACGACCCAGAAGAACATATTTCTCACTCTGTTTTTCTTCCTGTGTTTCTCTCTGGCCACTATAACCTATTACTCTTACATTCATCATGAGTCAGGCGCTTAGGTTTTTGTTTTGTTTTTTTTTTCTGAAGGTTTGCTTATCGTGCATTTCTGTTGCAACCATATTTATAGTGCCGTTAATCCAGAGAATAAAGGGCACAGTTAGAATGAATGGCAATATAGCAATAAAAGGTTAAAATAAAGGCACAAAGCTGCTTTAGTGTGTTTTTATCCAGAGAAATTGATTCCTCTTTATAATTCATGAAGCGGAATGGAATGATATAGATTGGGGAGAGATTACGGATCTGAGTAAGATTAGAAAATAGGAACACAAAAGCTTTCCCTCATTTCCTCTCTCTCCCCCTAACTCTGGGGCTATCAAAAATCAATCAATGCACTTAGCTCTTAAAAGTGTCTGACATGATAGCTGATATGCCCCCACACCCAAAAATAGCCTCGGGGAGATGTGGGGTGGTTGTTAGTCTTGGTAGCCTCACTTGAAGTGGGTATGAATCCCTGTACCCCTCGTAACCCCTCCGCCCGTCTGTATTTTTGGTCATGTGTGGTCTCATGGCTAGATTGAGTGTTTAGCCAGAAAGTGTGTGTGTGTAAGTCATGGAAGAGTGGACAGAGTGGATGATCCTCTCCTGTATCAGAATTTGGGTGTGGGGGGGTCTGTGGCAAGTAGCTAGCCAGCCAACCAGACAGAACATGACAGCTTGCAGGACTGTTTCAGATTTTTGTGGAGCAAGTTAGATAGAAAATGTTTTATGGAAATTGAGCCCCGGCAATTATCGAAATGGGATTTTTTTTTCTCCCCCCTTTGCTCTATCTCCCCCTTTTTTTCTTTCTCCCTCTCTTGTTTCTGCTTAACAGCTCTCCCAGGGCCCTATAATTTAAATGTGCTGTGGTTTGCAAGTCCGGCTAACCAGGCTTCATAACTGCCTCAGTTTGACCGTGATGGCTGGCTTCTTTAGCAAGGACAATCCTGGCTGCCTTAATTCCTCCTCTGGCGTCTTACTATACTTTTTGCATGACATCTAAGCCTGTATTAAGCCACTACCTCCTGACAGCCCATCAAAATACAGTTGCCTTTGCTACTCTCTTCTCATTCTGTGTGCTAAATAGAGGTTGTGTGTGCAGCTTACATATGCAGTCATGCACAGGCACACACACAAATACACACACACACACACACACACACACACACACACACACACACACACCAGAATTGAAAGGATATATTTAAGAGGATTTCTGATCCTGCCCGGAGAATGAGAGAATGTCTGATCCTAGTAGTAAAATGAATGTATACTTACAAGACAAGCACTGAAAGAAGGGAAATGAAAGCAATATTCACTATTGCTGGACAAATGTAGGCAGTGACATCAGCTCTCCATCTATTGATCTTGGTATTTGACAGAAAGAGAAGGATTATATGTCCCTCTCAGCACACAGGGACTATTTGCTCATTGATGCACATTGATGTTAGTATAAAAGCCAACCAGGCAGGCAGGCATCACCCTTACCCTCCCCCCCCTTTGCCCTTCCCCCATGCAGCCACCTCTTTGTTCCTGTCTTAAAGCATGAGCACCAAACCTGCCCAGCTGACAAACCCTCTAATGCAGAACAATGATTGAGGGTCACTCTTTAAGTTTGGCTCTCCCCCACAATCTCCTTTCATCGTCCATACATCCATAGGCGTCAGCTATACTCCATTGACTGCTTCTACAGCGGCACATACTGCTTTCAAAATCAATGCTTGACCCAGCTGGAGTGAAGCTCAGCAGGCTGCAGATTGACAAATTTTTGCCTTGAACACTAACGCAGATTGGGACTGGGCTGTTTGTTGCCAGCCTATATGTCCCAGCAGAATATGCTGTTACATATCTGCTCTACTTTTTTCCTCTCTCGCCAACAACAACTACCTCCTGTCCTCACACACTCCCTCCTCCTTCCCTTTTCCCCTGAAATGACAGATTTGGATACAGCACAGTTTTGTCATTGTGTCTAGAAGCAAACAGATGCAAACTAGTAGGATCTAGCAATCTGTGGAGAGTCACATCTGGGTCACCCTTGCATCTTTGCCTCCCTTCTGCCTCCCTCTGGGGGTGCCATGCTGGGTCAGACAGGTGGAGGAGAAAAGAAGGAGAGAATGTTTTGCACAATTCAGCCTGGTGTGTGTGTGTGTGTGTGTGTGTGTGTGTGTGTGTGTGCGTGCGCGCATACACAGGTAATGAAAGACATTTCTAATCTAACACAAGGAGTGAAACTAGGAGAGGACTGATAATGAGAATGGTGTGTGTAGACAATGATCCTCCATATATGTGCATGTCTGTGTGTAAAACAGCTCAATGCAGTTGGTCAATATGTTTCTTTTTCATGCACCCTGTATCAACCTTATCTACATGCTAGTTAATCAGTGGGATTGGCACTACTGGAAATCATTGGTGGGTAATTGTATTGAGGATTTGGGAGTGCGAAGAATTGAAAAATGACTGAGTCAGTCTATTGGTCAATAGGAGAGGATCCTCCCTCTTTGATCACGTGGTATTTTCTCTTCTCTCCTGCCTACTACCATTGAACTGAAGGCTTTTTATATGCATGCAGCCTAAGAGAGGGATTCTTTGCTCTTTTGAATGTTAATTCGCTGTTTTGTTACCTAAATGAAAGCTACAGAAATTAATTTGTTGCTGAATGTGTAAATCAAATCGTGTATGGAATAAAAGACAATGCTGATCTAAAGGCCCATTCAGCCCCTGCTCATGTAAATCCTGGCCTTGAAAATGACATTAATAAGCTGATCACGCAGTATTTTTGCACCTGTGTAATCCCCTTTGTGATGCCTAAATGCACAGTGGGTGAGCGATGCGGCAGTGGGTAGAGGGAATCAAGGTGTGTTGTGGGGCAGTCGAAGGAGAGATAGATTTTACAGGAGGGTTCATTGTCCTATTGTGTATATGCATCTGGGTGGATGTGTGTTTGCATGTGCCAGCATCCATTTTTAATGCATGTGTCTTTGTGTGTCCCCCCGTATAACGACCAGGAGAGTCTTCTTTCTCCATATTTGAGTCGTGACCATCATTGTTTTCCATTCCCCGGCGACACTGAGCTTTTGTGATTCAAGTAGCAGGCATCGTGACTAGTGTGGCTAGTGTGTGGGAGGGTGGAGGCCAGGAATATCAAGCCTGATAGCCACCATCAAGTGTAATGAAGTCAACTAGACGTATGCAACTGCTGTTACTGAGAACCTAGAGTCAGAAACCCAAGTAAGATCACTTCATCATACAAAAACATAATGGTGACATTAACTTTTCAGAGAAATCATGGCAACATTGTAATTCCGCTTCACACTAGAGGAAGAAAGGATTGTGTGGTGGTTCACAAATATGTATGCCTAGCAACAATAAAGTATCCAGTGATAAGTGATACCAACTAGCCAGTCACTCGATCTTGATTAAACAGTCAGTGGGTATGAGGCTCTGAGTTTTGGGAAGGGAGTATAAAGAGCAGAAAAGGGAATAACAATGAGGATTTATTTGCTTTCCTACACTGGTGCTAGTAGACTTGAGGATTGTATGTGTGTGTAAATTAGCTCAATGTCACCGACCAGTTGTTGGCACAGTATGAGGAGTGGCCATAGCAGGAACCTGATCATCCTGAACTTTGCCATTCTGATCTCTCTTTTCACTCACCCGATCAAATTCAGTAATGGCCAGCTGGTCCTCCTTTGCTGCAGTACTGTCTTTTTCTTATTGGCCAGTGTTACAAACGCCTGTTTCTCTACTGGGGCCTTTGAAGAGCCCCCCGGCTGCGTTTAGGATTTGGGGCATGATGCAAGTCATTGATTTTTGTTTTTTTTCCTTCTCTCTTTTGAGAGCCTGTTATTGCATCTTTAGCCAGTGTGTATCTGCACAGAGACTATCAATAGCGTCCTGGTGCGATCAAAACATCTCAGTCGATGAACGGGTTAATAAGCAGGTTTTTGAACCGTACCTTACACCTAACAGTTCGACAGGTGAGCAGCTGCTTTGGAACCAGAATACGGCTTCCTCCTCTCAAGGCTTCCCTCTTTTCCACCCATCTGTCCCGCCCTCCAATTCTCTATCCTCTTTTCTCCGGCACAAAGCTGCTCAGTTGTTCATGAATGTCAGCTCAGTGCTGCCAGCATGCTCTATCTTTCCCTCCCTCTCCCTCTCAGCCTACCTCGGTCTCTCAGCCTCTTTCGTCCTCCCTCGCTGCTTATCTCCCTCCCTTAGTTCGCTTAGTGTGCAAAGGAAGAACGACTGCAAATGAGTTCCTTGAACCACAGGGACCCCAATAAATAAAACTGTCAGCCAGAGATGTCGAAAGGAAAAAAAAGAGAGAAGGAGCCAGAGGCACACTCTCACTGAATATTTCATCACCCACCACCACCACCACTCTGACACCCTACCCCCATCGCCCGCATCCCCCATCCCCCTTCACCATCCGTGCTCCCGCCCGTTCTCATGCCATCCACCCCCCCTTCCGTCCTCTCTCCTCCCTGTTTTTACCACCCCTCCGCCCGTGGCTGCCCCTTATCATATTCTCTCCTATCACTGCATAGCAACCAAAACCTCCTACTAAACAAAGTACCACCTCCTGGACCCCCGACAGCAACATAGCTGATGGTGCCGGCTCCGGGGTCAGTTTTTAAAGAGGGCCAGTGATGGCAATTAAGTGGAACAGTCCTTAATCAACACTTATATATCAGTGAGAGAAACGTCTTGACAATACTCATGTCGTTTCTGTCGAGTGTAAAATCACTGGTGTGTGCTGTTTTTCGGTGAACACACACCTTGTTCTTTAGGCATGACCACCTCATTTCTTTGCATACCACTGCTGCTGCATCACAAGGAGAACAATGAAGGGCTGGTTTCTCTCTGTCTGCCTTAACACAACAAAAATGGGGCCCTCCACTCTCCTTGTCTTGTGTCTCTCATAACAAACCACTAGAGACAGCCATAAGTTGCTTTTATAAAGGCTTGGAATTTGTGGAGTGCTGCAAGGAGAAGGCTGGAAAAAGAAATGGAGGAAAAGAAGGAGGAGGGTTGCAGACTTAAAGACAAGCCTAGAAGCGCTCTTTTGTTTGCCTGTGATGTTCCAGAAAGCTCTATCTGGTGTTTGTCCTGACGTCAATGGTAGCCAGCCACATTGGCTGTCTTGGCTGTGCTCCTGAGAGCAGACAGGCATGTTTGGACTGGAGCTGAGCTGCTAGTCGAGACCTCTGGGAATCCTTCGCTAGCCAGCTCTCCAGCACTAGAGAGCCCCCCCCTACACACAACATACATACACTCACTTCCCTTGCTTCTCTCTCACAGTCTCTGTCCGTCTGGAAGAGGCTTGTTGTTACACGATCACTCTCGCCAATCTAGCCTCTGGCAGGCAGGCCTCTCTGTATCATCCTCCACCTCCTCCCTTCCCTCAGGAAACGGGCCCTATTTCAGGTGTTCCACTCCACAGCTCCCGGCTCCCAGCTATACAAGCTGTTCAGCCTTTTTTTTTTTTTTTTTCCAGGGAGCCTGGGAAATAGCATGTCAGTCAGAAATGATGCAGCTCTTAGTTTGGAGGAGTGGAATTCCACACCTGAAGATTTATTTTGGCTCCTTTTGTTTATCTTTTGAGGCAGAAGAAAGCTGACCACAAAGATATGAGAGTGACCGTTCAGATTATAGTCGTTGAAATGTCCCCTGTCATTTTCCCTGCAAATGAGATGTCTATGTTTATGTGGGTTTTGTGGCCTTTAATTTCTGCCTAAAGAAGAGGTTGTGGTGGGTGGTGTGTGTGTATGTACGGAGACCCCATATGACTCAGGCGTATGGTAGCAGAGGAGATTTTTAGCTTTCATGTATGTGAGACTAAGCTGGGCTTGTGTGAGCAACTTCTAAATTGACTTTATGAGTCAATGACTGAGACTTTGAGACCAAGAGTGACAAAAATCGACTGGGGGAGGGAAAAAAAGAGAGGAAAAAAACACAAGTGTGAGGGAGAGAGCTTCATTCTCTTGCAGGCTAATTTGAAGGCTGCCATGTGGTGTTGGGATCTCAGTAGGAGTACATGAATTTCATCTTGGTGGTTTTGAATAATCCACACTAGTCATTATAAGGGTAATCAAGCCTCCTCTCTGTTTCTCCTGCTGTCACTCACTGTCGGCCTCTTTGCTCTCACTTTCTCTCACATGTACTACTTGCATATACACGCACATGTAAATTAGTAAAGCAAACACCCTTTTAAAACTGACAGTAACATATGTATGTATATATATATATATATATATATATTCAGCTTACAATAAATGCATGCAAATTCACTCGGGACTTCTCTTAAAAATCACTGACTGAAATGTTGTACAATATGAACACCACATTTAATGACTGTATGCTTACTGTGACACATGTTTGATTGGCCTTTTCGAAACAAAACTGACAGGGGTAGAAGTACCACGTTTCCACTCCACCGTTGTTATGTTGCTGCATGCATATTTTCCTTCCATGCAGCAGTTGAAGTTTCACCACAATTTCAAATTAAATGTCAGCCAGGAGGTGTTTGCAGCACATGCAGATAAGCGCAGAGGATAAACAGATACCCACTTCTCAAGGGTGTTTTCCTCCATCATCCCCCTCCCACTACTTGAGAAGTGGTCTGCTAGTCTCCTTCATGGACTCGTGACTTTTCATATGCGGCTCTCTTGGTGTGTGTTGTTGTGGCCTGGCAAACTGCCGTCTCTTAACAGCTGTCAGTTACAGACGCACAGACACAGTCACATCTCCTCCCCCTCCTTTTCATATTTCTGTCTTCTTGAAATCTGCCCCCCACCCCATATCTCGAACAGTCATACACACTTTTTCTAACAGGTCACAGGCAACCTTTTGTATGTTGAATTTCCTGGAGCCATCTCACTCTGCCCCGTTTCCCACCTCACTTCACACCCAGCCTCAGGCCTGCTGAGTTTATTGTCTTACCACGATGGGGTAATCATGACGGGTGTGGACTGTATCAACAAGCCATTAGTGGCTGAGTTTACACTCCGAAAAAAAAAAGAGCTGAGTTTGTGTTTCTCCTGCAGTGCTTTCTTATGCTGATATAAAAAGGCACTGCTTTAGCTTTAGCTGTTGATTATTTACTTGTAGAAATGCAGCCATCAGATCATCCCAACCCCCTCGTCCTTTCACCTGCCTCTCCTTCCTCTCTATCCTCTTTTCCACATCATGTCAATACCAATGTGCAAAGGTCACCCTGGCAACAGAGAGGCAGCGGTCGATAGAGAAATAAATAAGCAGAAGAAAAGGGAGAGAAGTGATGGAGGGCAGAGCCTGGTGATTCACAGGGTTAACTACAGGCCAACATCTCACAAGCACACTCCAAAGGCTGCAGGGTCTTGGGGGAGCGAGGCCTCTGCTTTTTTGCTGTCTTTGTATGTATGCCTCTATTACTTGTTTTTTCTGCCTTGTTATAACTCTTTCTCTCGATCTCTCACACTCTTTGTGCGTTCCACCCCTTGTGTAGTGTTGCGTTGTTCCTTCTGTCTTCCTGCCCCCCCCACACACTTCCCCCCACCCCCAAGATTCTCTGGGGACTGAAGCACACGGGCAGTAAGGGGTTGTTGAAACCTTTTTGGACAGAGACATCACTTTGTTTGTGCCACTGCTGGTTGTTTCTGTTTGCTTCTATTTGGAGAGAGCCTTAGAGGTCATTAATGCTGAGTCTTCAAGAAGAGGAGGCTTTGTGACCCTCGCATGACTCACGAAAAGATACACACATGGAAAACACACACACACACACACAGATTTCTGAGCAGTGAGCTGCAAACATACAGCAACAGAGCAGCAGGAATGCAAAAGGGGGACAAGAGGACTTTTGTTGTTTAGTGTGAATCCTCCAGCCAAGTCGTGACAACTCTGCTATACTGTGTGTATTTGTGTGGGTCCATCCGGGCCATAGGCGGGTCAGTGAAGGCCTCTACTCTTGGCTCTAGTTGCCATTGCCAGAGCTCCAAAAATGGGCAGCCCTTCCAGATCCGCCGCGAACCCACGGACAATCAGCCATTCTGTGTGTGAGAGGCAGGCGGGGTGTATTTCCTGGACATGGGACTGATTTTTCAGGCCCCAGGCCAGACAGAAGGGTGGCCTTTGTTCCTGAGCTGAATGACACTGCTGACTAAGAACAGACTGAGGGGCAGTGGGAAGCAAGAGTGGGCTCTATTTGTGTTTTCCAATAGGTGTCCTCATCCACTGCTCATAGCAGATGTAAATAGGCCAGTGTTTCAGACTAGTGGCTGCATGTATGATGACCTAATGTGGTGTGTCTCTGTCTCTGAGAAGGGGAGGTCAGAACATGGTTGTGTGGTTTTAACTGCACACATGATGTAGATTCACTCAAGTTTATATGCAAGAATAATCCCTACAGATGAAACACTGTGTTGAATGTATAATATGGAGGCTATCATGACTAATACACTTACAGTATATAAAATATCACCAAAAATGTTTACGTGAAAGCTGTAAGGGTTTGGTTTTAATTTGGCTACCTGTCAAGGGCCTTATTATATCAGTTAACATTAAATGTAATGTGGATAAAAGATTTAGGTAGAATTTCATCGGTAGTGGTGGTGAAAACAATTACAGCCACGATCATATGCTACTTCACAACATCACCAAACCACATCTTTTATGAATATTTTGACTGAGTGTGGAAAATGTGTTTGTATGTATTCTAAATGTATTTGATTCTGATGTTCAGCCAAACCTTTCTGAGAAAAATATGAATAATCACTGTCTGTTTCTTGTGTCTGTAGGTCAGTGACTTCCTGTCCGGCCGCTCCCCCCTCACCCTGGCATTGCGTGTAGGTGATCACATGATGTTCGTCCAGCTCCAGTTGGCAGCGCAGCAGTCTGGCGGACCCCAGCTCCAGCACAGACACCTCATCACCAGGGGCAATGCCGAAAACACAATGGGACAGCCCACGGGCCAGCCCCGTGTTCCCCACTCTCACCCGCACTCCCACCACCACCCCCATCACCCCCACAGTCACCCCAGCTCCCACCTGACCCAACCTCACCCGGTCCCCTCCTCCCCCTCCACGCCCGGCTCCCCTTCCTTCCCCCTGCCCTCCACACACCACCAGCCGCTCCCACCCATGTACCACCAATCACCCTCCTCTTCTCACTGTAGCCCCCCTACTCCACCTCCTCCACCCCACTCCCCTCGTCCATCTCACATGCCTGGAAGCCTGTTCCGCTCACCACCTCATCACCATCATCACCACCACCACTACCACCAGCCTTCCTCAGGCCAACCCAGCCACAACATCAGCCAGGCCAGCCCTGTAGCCCCAGTCCTCTGCCCCGAGGTGAGCCTTACAGTCATTTTTCATCCAGTCTTATTGTTGAATAAACCTTGCTTGCAATTCTAGCTTCACATTTGTATCACCAGCACCAGTGCAGTGAAAGTCACATCAAGTGTATGCACAAAATACACTGAAATCTAACATGTTGTAGGTTGTGTAAATCTTTAATTTTACGTAAATCACTGACTTCCTCAGATGCACTCATCTCCTGTTATGAGTGAACTACATATTAGATGGACTATGACTGTTTGACCCCAGTGTCATGCACACAGCTAAATCATCCTCCATTATGTTGATTAGATTAGTAGGATACCCCGGCAGCATGAGGGAGAACCCGTGGTTTTCTTAGGTCTAGGGAATGTTTGCATGTGATGTGTATCTGCTTCCAAAACCACAGCACAGTTAGTCATCACTAGGTTTCAATCCGCTCTCCAAATACATTCAAACCACACACATTCATAAGCCAGGAAGGCAAGGCATCCGTATGACTTCATCCTGCCCAGTGAGACATAAGGGGTCAATGGGGGCAGGAAGAGTGCAGAAGAAAAACAAGAGTTGGGTTTAATGACTAGAGACTGATCATTTACTACTCTGTTATCAGTCATTTATCATTAACATTGGCAGTCATTTATGTAGCTTTGGATAACTTTAGGAAGTTGCACATATATTCTTGTCTTCATCTACTAAATGTGTCAATCCCCTGCCCATGGCAAGTAAATAAGTACCAGATGTCAGTGTACTATGTGGGAGAGACGTTCACAAGAAGGAAAACACGAAGGTTAGCATTGAGAAAAAGGAAATGGCTATTCCTCATCAAACTTTCACATGTGTGATACACAACCAAGTACACACAAACAGAGGGCTGCGCCTGGGTTTCAGTTTCACTTTCAGATGTGAGTAGAATGATCCACAGTAAGCTGAAGTGATCTAGTCATGCTGCCAAATTTGGTCTTATCTTACCTTAAGGTAACCAGATAACCTGGGTCTTTGGGGTCCTATCGTACGAAAGACTGCTCAGGTTTCCTGCTTTCTTAGGTTACTTACATAGCAATAATGGTAGTTACACCATGAAGTAAAGGTCACTCACCGAGCTCATGGAGGTAACCCCAGGACACGGTTTACATATGGGATACCCAACATGCCTTACCAAGGGACACTTGACAAATGACAGCAGAATGGGGGGAAGTGAATAAACAAACAGTATTTATCAGGTAAAAACCATAACTTATCAAAATTAATTTGGCCCCTCAGTATATAAATCTGCTACTTTAAAGCATATAATAGTAACACATGCCTGTTAGTTATAAATAATTTGTAGTAATTATTATGTAAATAAATGTACCTTTCCTTATGAATTATAACATGTAATATAGGTTGAGGATCCCTGGTTTGATTTATATAAAATATGTTTATTGGATAAATGTAGAAGATTGTTCTTTAAAAGTCTCTTTGTAATGTGTTTATTCCTTAGGCTAACTGCAGCAGTACCAGCCCCAACAGTGGCTCCAGCCCCTCGACACGCTCCCGTAAACCTGGCGCCATCATTGAGAGCTTTGTCAACCACGCTCCCGGGGTCTTCTCAGGGACCTTTTCAGGTGAGGAGACACTCAGCTGCTGCTATTTCTGTTCTGAGTGATAAGCATGCACACTCGGCTGAAAGCCTTGTTTAATGAGGACCTGAACGCTGAAGAAAATACATAGAAACTGCAATTCATGGCTGAGGGTCTGCTAACCATGACTGTTTTTTTTTGGAAATTAAATCTTTTTTTCCTTTGTGTTCTCGTTTGCTCAGGCACTTTGCATCCTAACTGCCAGGACAGCAATGGGCGTCCCAGACGAGATATTGGTACCATCCTGCAGATCCTCAATGACCTCTTGAGTGCAACACGCCACTACCAGGGCATGCCCCCCTCCCTCACTCAGCTTCGCTACCAGACCCAGTGTGGTTCACCAACTTCCCCATCACCCTCACCGCCTCCTTCACCCCCGGTTGCTGGTATGACAGGCCTCTCTGCCAAAGCTACCTCGGTGCCCACCGCCAGCCCTAGCAGCGCTCCGCCGACACTTCACCCGCTGGTGCAGTGCCAGAGCCAGATCCGCATGTGCAAACCTCCTGGTGAGTGACTGTACTCTTTGCCCCCTCTGCTCATGCAAGCATGTCAAGAACACACAGACACACACATGTACTAGTAATTGTGCATCCTTTGAAGCGCTTGTGATGCAGATGTCACTACACTTGCCACAGCTCTTTGTGTGTATGTTTGCTGAGCTGATCATTTTGCATAGCTCTACTCTTCCTTTGTAACCTATTAAGAATTCCCTGTCATCTTTGTCTCTCTGTTCCTATTCTTGTAGCATATCCTGGCTGCTATCAGTTCTTCTGGGATGATTTTGCATCATTTTCTTGTTCATGCACTTATTTTCATCTTCAAAATACTGACAAAACAAGAATGTGAAGTCAGATTAAAGAACAAAAACAGTCATAGATATATTACTCTTGGGGTTTCGGGCAGAAAAGAAGAGGGAGTAACGGAAGGAGGAGGGGGGTTCTCCTTAGTAATGCAATACAAGCTTCTCCAGACCTGTTCAGTCAGGCTTCACTTGTCAGACAGTGCATTTGGCTTTGTTTTTGTACGCCAAGGAGATAGGTTTACCCCTTCCAGCTTGGGTTGGGCTATGTTTAGATTAGATTAGGCTTTGGGTGGTTTAACCCACCTCTTAAAGAATGGCTGCAGCTGGGGCATGCGTGGGCTGGGGCTAGTTGGGACTGGACAAACCCTGACATACCCATGCCCAAGGGTTGGGCCAGGGCAGGTGCAGAAGTTCAAATGGGACAATTTAGGGAGTAGGTTTGGGTGTTTTAAAAACCTCTTTTCCTTACATAGACACAGGATGTTGAGTGTCAGACAGATGTCCAGCACCGATAACATTCAGTCAGTGTTGTAAGGTTAGACTGGCTGTGCTGAGAGAAAAAGTATTGTCCTCTGTTGCCTTCTTATCTCCTGCTGAGGAAATTGAGCTACTCTGTGGTGAGCTGCTGGTAAATTTTGTTGAATAGTCTGACTGGGAGGGCCCCTGAATGCAGTGATTAATGTTTAATGTTTTCTTTTGTTTAGAAAAGCAAGTACATACACGTCTATTGTATCTTTGTCCCTTTTGTTTTATGACTTTCTGTCACAAGACGAGTGAAGCCTAAGTCGTTGAAACTGTGCAAAGATTTACAGCCAGTGTCCAGTATTCCTCTGCATCACACCGAGTGCCCTTACAAATGTTCAGTGAACAGATGGAATAACACAGGCTTATTTTCCTAACTCAGGGAAGACCTTTCCTTCTCTGCCCCCACCTACTCACACCCCACGCCCTCCTCCTCTTCCCGTCTTGTCATCTCTCTTCGTCTGCACTCAACAGCCCACGCCACTGTTTCCCCCATTTGCTGTCCAAAAAAAGCCTCGTCTGTAAAATCCATCTCTCTTTCTTCCTACTAATCACCCCTCTCTTTCCATGTCTGTGTTGTGCATCAATACATTGTCTGTGTTCATTTGGCCTTTAAATAGATAGATTTATTCCAATATGCAGCTCTGAAAAGAATTTGCTTTGTGAAGGAGAGGGCAGTGAGAGGCGGAGGCTGCGGAAGACGGGGGGTTGTTAAAACCACAACACTAAGCCTCCATTCATCATACTGGTGTTTATATCCTGTCCATCAGTCGACCAAGTACCCACTGAGTAACCAGGGCTTCCAGTTGAAGGGGACAAAAAACAGAATGGCTGTTTAAAAAAAAAAAAAAAGGCCTTTTCCAACTATTGCTACAACTTCCTGGTCACAATGTACTTATCCAGAAAGGTCTGTGAATGGGTAACCTACCCAACCAAGCATGGTTTAGCTCACTTGGACAATGAATGTGCTGGTCTGTTTTTGTGGACACAAGCTACATGTCTAGTTGTATCCGGTTCCGCATGGTGTCCCCAGGAAGCCGATGACTAAGCGCTCTCAGTCGGTCTTATCAGCCGACACCTGATGGAAGACTTACTGGACTTAACACTGCGGCTTAACTCCGCTTCACAGAAACATGCCTTCATTCAGCTACCGGAATAACCGGCACTTCCCATCTGCCCGAATGTGTGTGTGCGCGCAGTCAAACTCAGGTTGAGACGGCCTCTTGAAAATGTCACATAGCTCGGCTGTCTCCTGAGAGCCTTTACCCTTTCCGCTGCAAGTTCATGTGCGAGGGGGAGAAGACAAGCGTAAATAAAAAGCTTGAACATACACACATGCACACATACTTGACCACAAATGCCTGTTTAAAGGCCAGCGGGGTTTCATGGCTGTGGTGTATAGTATTGCTGAGTATGAGGATTTGTCAGTCCGGGACTTGAACAGGGGGGCTTTGGGATGGCCTGCCAGGCTGATTGTTAGCTACATTCCTTTACTGAGTAGGGTGGACCTCCCTTGCACCCCCCCCTCCAGCCCCCTGCCTGGCCAAACTCATTGTGTAGGGGCCAGGGACAGGGGCTGCATGCAGGGCACCAGGCTGAGCCATTGTGGGGCAGAGGAAGGGGGTGAGAGGGGGTGGACTTCAGGATTATAGGGATGCCTTTTAGTCCTACTCCCTCTGCAGCTGCTTTAGCTCAACACAAGCACAGAGAGAGGGTCTAAGTTAGCGCTGGAGGCTCCCCCTTCCTCTTCTCTGTCCCTTCCACATCCTTTCACCACCCC